>QANU01104094.1:238050-274786 GCA_003254905.1 Nissolia schottii
GACCAGACCCCGTCATCTGAGATAGCACCTTTTTGCTAGTAGCTATAGTTGTATGTGTATTTTGATGTATGTTACTTGCAGACTTAATGATATGTACGGGCTTAGGATATGTATGGCCCTTTTGATGTATCAGTACAATATTTATGACATTTATATATTATTTCTGCTATGTATGACTTTATCTGTTGGACCCCTTGGTACTGTTTACTTTACTGTTTATGTATGTACTGGTATGACAGACCACGCTCGCACTTATCTGTTATACGACTATATGGGACTTATGATAGTTCACACGCATGGCTCTACTTTGACGCGTAAAAGCAATTTATGTTAAAAAAAAAAAAACGGGTCCTTATTTTCAGTTAACTTAATTATTTTCGAAGTAAAGTAGGGACTACCAGTATTCCCACACAGCAGATAACAACTTAGCAGACGCAGATTATGACTTAAGCATAAGCTGCTAAGCTAGGGTGTTACAATCGTCAATTAGATCAACTTAATTGATCTTACTCTTTACAATTCTTTCATCGGTCGACCATTTTATACTAAGACCATTACTCGTCCATAATTTATACCCACAAGGTCCCCCCACTCACCGTCCATTTGTTTGGTCGACACCTATGCCCTTTGATATAGTTTATTCATGAGTTTTCATGGGCGACTACCATCTTTGGTTAGCATCATCAAGATAGAGTTGCTTAATTCAGTCTCACCTTAAGTGACCCATTAGTCAACCTCATCTTTGACATTTTCTTGTATTTTACTAAAATACCCTTATTTTAAACCCTTGTATTTTCTCACAAATTATTTTTGATGTACCAATTATAAGAACTAAAACGAGGAGCTTGAAGAAACTCATGGCCATGGACATGAAACCTAGCTATGCTTGTAGCAGCAGCAAGCAGCAACTGAATATCAGTTGCAGAAGAGAGAAAAAACAGAAAATAGTTAGATACAAGAGTGAGTTGTATGAAATGATTTCATTAGTTGAAGACTAGGTGGAATGTATGGTTTATATATGGATCAGCTAACTTGTGGTGCAAGTTAGAAAGCTAACTAACTAACTAAATGCTAACGGATTGTTACAGCTATGTACAATAGGTTAGTTGCTTGATCAGCAAGCAACTTGGGTAACTAACTCTAAAGGATTAAATATATATCCTACAGAGCTGTTGCGCTGCTTCTATAATGTAAAAGAGATGAGACTTCACATATCTTTGAAACAAAATGAAGATGGGTCACGTATCAGCAATAAAAAAAAAAAAGGATGTTTGATTCCTTTTTTCGAAAAGAAATGGAGTCTAGCAAATGAAAGGAAAAGTAATAAAGAAATGAAAAGAAAAATAAAAAGGATTGGGAGTAGGTTCCACCCAATACTTATTTACCTTACTTGACGTCAAGACAAGATTATATTTATTTTCTTTACTTTGCTTAGGAAAAAAAGGCACGGGGATAAAATTAATTACTCTAATATCATTTAAATAATGTATTTAGAAAAAAAAAAAACAAATTACTGGATATTACAGTAGTGACAATACTCTAACATAAATTAGTTCATCCCACTAGTAGTGGAGTTCGGATATTAGTGCAAGAAACGATATTTTTTAAAATTCTGTTTTATTTATTTGAGTTATTTTTAATTTGCAGTTTATATTACTTGTCATGTATAATAATAGTTTCTCTAGTTCCCGGTGGCAGGGAATGGAGCAATCCATACTCGTGCACTCAGTGCTGATCTGGGTACCATTTGGGTAACAGAAGGACCTATTAGAGTCCTCTATGTTGGCCTGTTAGAGAGCATATTTGAAGATCTCTGTAGCGGTAAATCTTGTTGATGTGTATTTATCTGAGGGCTGTGTTGATCCCACAAGCAATGAGACTTCATTTAGAGTGGATGGCAAGCCTATCTGCAAGATGAATGTGGCTGAATACGTAGTAACAGACCCATAAACTCGGTACATACTCTGGTTGGTTGAGGCATTGCTAACATCACTGATTTTTCACCTACCAACCAAAGGTTCTTGTGCTAGTTTGCAAAACAAGGCCTAATCTTCTAATGTTTATCTTTATCTCCCAAAGACTTATATCAATTCCATATAGCAATCTATCAATTATATCCCCCCTCAGAAAATTCAGAAAATAGGCGGACGTTGCTGCCTAATTTTGGAACAGTTCTGATTGAGAAGGTTATTAAGAAAAATAACATGAAAAATAATTGTGATGTCATATCATAACATAACGTTCCATAAAAAAAGATACGGAAGATATTTATTTAATGCATAAATTGAGCTAATGCCTTCTTGATCACGTGTTTTCTCCGTAGGATGGAATGAGTCCCAAAACACATATTTTGAAGCATCTATGCAACTGAAGCTACTAGCCCTGCTGCATGCGTATCCCATCTCATCTCAAACATTCCAGTAGCACAACATGCCATTGAGGTCACTTCCAACCCTGTGCCAAAAAATATTTTAACCATAATGTATATTCATTGATAACATAAAATTCTTTTAAAATGTTAATCTTTTAAAGGGGTGAGAGAGAAGGTTAACCACTTATACTATTGTGATAAGATTTAATTAGTTGAGCGTATAAAAAAAATTACTCAATTTTAGCTTAATACACTGATGTATTGGTAGAAGTGATGAGTAAATTAGGCCAAATGACGCAATACATGGGAAATAAGTATGACAATGCATCCAGCTTAGGCCTAATAATGCTATTGATGATATTTAGCTCCTGAGAGTAAACCGAGGAAGACATGCATTGCTAGTCTCAACTTCTTCTCTCTGTTTCTCCCTCTTGGCTACTTATCTTCTCTAATTCTGATGTAACTTGTTTATCCCTGTCTGGGTAATCTCAACTGGACTAGTTTGTTGGTGAAGAGTTAAATCGTTGGTGATATTTAATATATTGCAACATGGGATCTACTCTCATAGTTACTGTGAATTAGACTTTACTCATTTAAAGAAAAACTACCGCAAAATACTCTTGTGGATTGTTATTCTTGACTTTATCGATCCTTGTTCATAGTTATGTTCGTTATAGAGAAACTATAATTTCGTTTCTGATCAATTTGGGCTAACAATTTCGTTCCTGAATTGAAAAATACACATAATTTGTTCTATGCATTTACCCAATTATAACAAATAGAGTATTGGTTAGTGAACTTAACAGAATTGTCCCAAAAAGATTAATTTGTTACTCCTTACAGTTCTTTTTCAGTCAAAAGGCAACCGAGATAGTATCTTAAATGTTATGTGTGGCTTGAAATGAGTAGTTTTTGTTGCTTTGAGTTTTCTATCCATCGAGAGGCTAGGAGAATAAATTATTTTTCCATTGTTTTGTGAATGGATAGCATACACACGGCTTGGCTATAAATAAGTCTTCGTCATTTGTAACAAACATAACAATTTACATATTCCTTTCTCTAGTAGAGAAATTGCAAACTTTTATTTCTCTCTCTTTTTTTTTTTTGGAGTTTTGTTGATATACATCATTTGAGATATATCTTGAGTATTTGGGTGTCTTTGTGATAATTTCACATGGATTTGAGAACACCAATCTGATGTGAGGGAGGTCCTTCTTCAGCTTACTAGTGAGCTGATTGAGCTTATCGTTAAATGCCAATGCGATGTTATTGTAACTGGACACGCAGGCATTTCCACCTGCAAAACTTGTCATGTGCAATGCCTTGTCTATGGTCTCCTCTGCCTTAATTTCTCCAAAATAGGCTCTCAGTTTCTTTTGGTATCCCTTGTAGTATCACAGACTGAAATCAAAAATTGAAATTAATTATTAATGCCATTTTATGAATCCATATTAGGTTAACGATAGTGGAACGAGTTTTCACACATTATTCAAGATGAAAACAAAACTAAATTATCTTTACTTTTAAGCATAAAAATATAAGATTTTCGTTAAAATTGATATTTGAATAGTAACAACATCACTCACAGCAATATTTCAAGCGCTATATAATGTATCTCCATCAGAATTTGGGTGCCCCTAAAATTTCATTTCTGAAGTTGAGTTCAGATAAAGTTGTAACAACGTTTCTCAAAAGCGTCATGTATTTTTTATTTTCTGTTTCCGAAATATAAATAGTGAAGCTGCTTTCTCAAGCATAATGATTTGACAAAGTAACCAACTCAACTCAATCATAAGGGTGACATTCCTAGGTGATCCGGCTTTAAGAAAAAAATTTAGTAATCCCAGTTTTTGTTTTCGAAATTGTGGACACAGTTTCAAACCTATGTATAGCTCTGCTTGTTCCAACTCCTGCTTTTTGGTCTAGTTCACTTGTTTGAACTCCATTCAGCCACTTTTAGATTGTTCCATTAAATGTTTATCCCCTCAATTTTGTGTGTCATTATTATTTTTCATTATAACTATATTTTAAATATAGTTGTTTAAATATCAATTATTAACCAAACTCACTATTTATACACCTTAAAAATTGACACTCTACGTAGAGAAATAAATATTACATAGCAAAGGAACAAATATTATGAAATAGAGAAACAAATATTATCAAACACATAAATGAACAATATTAAACAGGTGTGTTCGTATACACACAAATTATGGAAACAATCATTGTCAAACACATAAGCAAACAAATATTAAACACGTGTGTCGATGCATGCATAAATACTTGATGGCAATGTTTGTTTCCATGTGTGAGTATACACGTGTCAAAAATTTTTTTTTGTTGTACAAATAAAATTTTTGATTATTAAATGGTTAGGAGGTCTAATAATGGGAGCACTAAAAACTGTTTTTCTAAACAGGGAGATAAAACAAACACCATTGAGCAAAGAGATGTTAGTTAATTACCAGCACATGTGTAGTAACATTGTCATAACCAGTAGCAGTGGAAACAAAAGTGACCCCTGTAGTGAAGTCTGGGATCCAAGTATGCTATGGTTTTATCCCAAAGGCTTCGGATATGAAATCTGTTGCTATTCGCCCATTGCTGAACCTCCCACTTGGCTGGAAATTGCTCCGAGCAACCGTCGGTATCCCCGAAGACGATGATGGCCGGAACTTTAGCACTACTTAGGGTAGCCAGGGAGAACCCTAAGTAGTGGAGTATAAATGGAGAAACAACAAAAGAAAAACAAGAAATTCTGAAACAAAGCCCTGGCATTAAGTTAAAAAATGTGTTGTCAGCTGAGGAAGAGAATGCATTTTATTTTCATGGCATTATGTGATAAGAAACTTGTAAAACTAAAGCTTCATACTCTCATTGCTATTTCCCATAGATGAGCCTTTTCGCATATCTCCTCCACCAAATGTACTTCCTCAGAACATCTGAGGCCATTCTTGGATCTTCAATTTCCACTGGGATTATTACCTTACTTTGTATACTAGCTGGAATGGGTGGGATTATTGCCTTACTTTGTATACTAGCCGGAATGGGTGGGATTACAGCGTAGTGGAGTGAGATGTCCTTTATGACCAACTCTTCCATCCACAGCCCATTCGCATAGTCAAGCCTTATACGTTTTTTCACATTTATGTAAAATTTTATATGCTTTTAAGTTATAATTATAGTGTGTCTATCTATCTATCTATCTATCTATATATATATATATATATATATATATTGAAATATGATATTCAATACGTTACGCTCGATAAACAATCCAACACACGATCATGCAATATGACAACTATGATTACAACTAAATGGACCAGAAAACTTGACACTGACAAGTCGGTATGAATTTTATTTTCCAAAATCCAACATCACGAACACGTATATAACATACTTCCATATAGCATTTTTTACATCTTGTATCATACTTCCACATAGCAAACTTCCACCAAGTTGTATGTGAATAGCCACTTCCATTCACATTTTAGCAGTGTCTTTTCAGAACAGTATTTTGAGCTAGCAAATCCTACAGGATTCAAGGGTGGACTTAGCCAGCCACAACAAGACAGGATCATTCCGCTTCAGCACCAAGTACGCTTCTGCTTTCCCAAGATTGTTCAATATAACATCTTCGCTGAAGCCAACCAAAAACAGAATTTCCAAGGCAGCTGTAGCAGTACAAATTGAAAAAGATTTTAGCACGAATTAGAAAAAGATTTCTGAAGCTATACTTATATGCTTATTTAATACATTTAAGTATGGCTTCAGCAAAGCGATCTACAGAAACAACATATCACATTATACACGTTTGAAGTAGTCTATGCTTTGGTGGTTGCACCAGGACCAAAGCAGACCTAATATCTATGACTGCTGAAAGGAAAATTACACATAGGACTAATTTTATAAATGTCTAGATAGTTCTACACAACAAGCATTACTAAATTTAAACTGAATGGTCTGAAGAGCAAACCTTTGCTATTAAAGATATTCCTCTCAATGAGTGGATTAGCCTGAAAATAGAATGCGCATTGTGTGTTAATATCAAATTTTACGGAAAATATTAGGATAAAGCAATGTCTCGAGCAACATGACAAAAGATAACACAGGAAATACCTTCCGCAATCTCTTGTATTTTGTCTCCTCAGGGTGTTCAATCACATTACTGCAATCAGATGGCAACCATGATTCATGGACTACAGAATGCTTAGTCATAACTACACATAGAATTACTAATAGCATTTCTTAGGGCAAATTACACTCACCTCCCTCCTAGTTTTAGAAAAAACACAGACCTCCCTTATTTTTAAATAATTCTCAATTCCAAAACTACCCTTGTCACCATCAACCCACCACACCCAAACCCTAGTAACTCTTAACTCCATGGCAGGTGAAGAGTGGTCTTGCAGCTCGACCTCGACCTCTCTGCAACCTCCACAACCCCGCCGCCGCTTCCGCTGCGACCTCTAAACTGCCACCCATCACCACCAGCGCAATCTCCAAACTCAAAAACCACCCAAATCGCGAGCTCAGATCTGGCCTTTCTGGTGGCCGATGCTTGGCCCGTTAGTCACAGCCTTTGCCGACAACAAGCTCAGATCTGGCCTTTCCGGTGGCAAACATTTGGCCCGTTAGTTGTGGCCTTTGCCGACAATGAGCTCAGACCTGGCATTTCCAATGGCCAACATGCAACCGTTACGCAAGGATCTCGTGGCTGCTGCACAGATCTGACGAGGGAGAATGACTGCTTGTGGCCGCTGCGAAAGTAAGAGGAGGCACAATGGGGCGCTTTGGTGTTGGCTGTGATGGAGGTTGCAGAGCACTGCATGGTGAAGAAGAGGCAGTTTGTGGTGGTGGCCTAAGCGCGGAGGTCTGCAGTGAAGAGAGAGATGGGTGGGGGATGGGGCAAAATTTGAGTTCAGGATAGGATGATGGCATGGAATGGAAATTTAATAATAAGGTAAGGATATAAAAGTCATTTTCTTAGCGCAAATCATGTGTAAGTCACGTGGAAGGGAGGTCATTGTAGGGATACAAAAGGGAGGTCGGTGTTTTTTTAAAAACTAGGAGGGGGGCAAGTGTAATTTCGATGAATCTTAGGGGAGGTTGGTGTAATTTGCCCCATTTCTTAAAGCAGGAAGATTCCACTCAATGAATAAATGTACCAATGACCACTCAATCTTGTCTATAAGCATACCTGATTATTTTCAAGAGAGTTTGGATGATTGAAGCAGTTTGCATTAGAGTAACTTCACCTCTCAGCATTTCCAGAGCCTTCTGCAAACGGTTACAAACAGCAGTTACAGGATCATTAACCCTCTGAAATTCTTGGTCATCAGGATCTGGCTCATCAGTTTGAATTGTAGATAATCTTGGTGTGGGAACCACAACATCATCGGGGTCAGGTTCTTCCATCTCATTTATTTCTGCATTAGATACATCATGAGAAGGGTCTTTATAACCATGGCTTAGCTTATGTCCATTATATAAGGACACGATGGAACCAACTGAATCAAGCAACATACTGTTCAAATTTATTAAATTGTTTTTTCTGCTTCCAAGTCATCACTGTTAGGTTTATGAATCCTTGACAGGATTTGCCTATCAAGATCATTTCAGGAGAACAATTACCTTGACTTACAGCAGTAGACTTCAAAGAAGGTTCTGAATCATCTGGATCAGCTTCTTGAGATACATGCATTGTATCCAAATTCATGATACTGGCCGGAGAATGCAAAATTTCTGCTATGTCAAAATCAATACATTTTTGTTAAAATGCAGTTCTATTATCAGTATATCCTGAAAAAACAAACACATCATAATTAACAGCTTAACCATGAGCAGAATCATCTGGATCAGGCTCAAGCTCCATTCCTTTGATAGTATGATCATCTGGGTCAGGCTCAATGCTAAGTCCTTCCTCGACAAGGATGGGCTTGTCAATAGCTATGATTTCTTTGGACTCACATATCATATGATCAGGGTTTCCACTTGTATTAAAACTAGAATAATTGGGATTTGGCTCTTGATTTACTTCAGACCCTCCGGACTTGTTGGCAGAAACATTAACCATCCGATGGTAAGCAGCAGCAACTGATGATTCACGGGCACTTATCAGCTGTTCCATTCTGTTACCTCCCAGTTTCTGAGGAATATTGCTAGTTTCTGCTATAAAATCTTCGGTGTGGATTTCAGAATTCCTTACTCCACTCAAAGTGTGGCTTGCAGATCTAGTCCAATCCAAACTAGCAGCTTCTTGATTTAACTGCAAGGAAACAAGTTATAGATCAACATACGACACTAAATCGAAGCATAATATTCAGTTGACAGACAAACATTCAAGCATGTGCATGAACCTGCTTATCTAGAGCATAAAAGTCCGCATCATGTTCGGTGTATATCATGTGAGCCTGAAATAAAACATAAGTTAATTTGACGTGTGCAAATAGACAACTGCATATTAGTGTTTTCAGTATTTATTATTTGAAATACCTGTGGATCAAGAAAAAACACATCATAGTTTCCTAATTATGATCTTATATAAACTTTAATGTGTTTCTTCTTTTCTGAAAATATGCCATTTCATTTGTTTGGGTTCTAAAAAAAAAAAACTGATTTAAGTCCCTCTTTTTAAAAGATAGCATAAATGACCTGTGACAGGACGAAAACATAATTTTTAAAATTTTTAAATAATCATTTATGCTCATTTTTTAAAAATATGAGGACTGACTAAACAAATTTTTTGAAACCAAAACCAATAAGTGCTATTTTTCATGGAGGGCGAAAAACATATTTAAGCCCGTCATATAAACATGTTATGCTTGTATATGTTATAAGCTTACAAGTTCATGCAGTAGAGTTTTCTTGATGCTTTCATGTTTTCTGAAACCTTTAAGGTCATCAGTTCGAAGACGCAATGATATCTCTTCTCCCTGATTCTGTAAACAAGAATGTAACGAACTACAGAAATCATCAATAGGATAATGTCGGATGCTTAAAATATCATGGTCTCTCATCCCAAATAAACAATTACCTTGTTAAAACCAAGAAGGCATTTTTGGGTGATGCCAACATAACCAATGGGAGCCATCTCAGTCATAATTCCTACTCGCCAACGATGCTATACAACAATTGAACATTGGTCATAACTTGAACATATAAATTATAACACAATCATACATTGAATAGTTCATTTGAATGTACCTTGTTCATGATGGAAACAATTCCAGGATCTGCAGCAAGCATGTGCATTCTTTTCAGTGCCTCAGATGGCGGAGGATTCAGCTTAAGATAAGGGAAAACAAAATTCATCGGTAATCAGTTTACAAACCACAATTAAGAATTTTACATCATGAGATGGATGGCAAAGAATGTAATGGAAAATCATTATGCATAACTTGCACTTTCCCAACCAAAATAAAAAGGAAATACAGGAGCATAAGAAATTATAAAGTACACATTTCACAGATGCATGACTTTTCACCTAAATACAAACATTAATGATCATGTAATAATAAAATAATACCTCTACTCCAGGAATTTCAAGCGTGCGAAATCCACAAAAAATATAAGGACCTTGTGGAAGTTTAAGTGAAAAATGAGATCCATGTGAAATTCTCTGTTTCAGTCTCTTTTCCTCATCCTCAAATCCAGCTATTCTGAAATTCGCCTTTGCATTTTGTAGAACTTCTTCAATTTCATTTGATGACACACCCATCATTTTAATTGTCTTAGCCTGGCGAGGAAACATGATAAGTATGGGAACAATAGGGCATACAATTTAATAAACACATCCACCATTGCCAAGGGTTTTATATTTGATAAATCCAAGCATGAATTAAATGGACAAGGACTTTTTATTTTAAAAAAATCAAATTTATAATATTTATGAAGACATGAGTTGGGATAATGTTAGGATCCAATTGCAATGTATGAGACTTGAGTCCCACATCAGAAATATTAGATTCCGATGTGGGGGTTTATAAGGCCTTGGGAATAACTATCTTTAACGATGTGGTTCTCACAATCTTATCAATTTGTATCACAGCCTTCCACCATGTCTCTCAGCTGCAATCAAGCAGTGCGGATGGTGATGCTGGTATTGTATTGCAGTGTTTGCCTAGGTCTGGTCCAAATGGGCTAGTACTAGGAATGCATGCCAATAGACCATGCCCCCCCCCCTCCTCACTAGCATATTTGGGAAGAAAGCTAATGTAATACAAAGCATTATAGAACAATAAAACTGAGTAAATGTGAGCAACACAGCCCACACGAAGAACCATATTTTCATGCCGTAAAATAAAGCACATGATACAGTAAAAGTAAGTGGTAGTACCTCAGTAATGGATGCTTCCTGCAAACTTAAAAGTGCATGCTCCGTAGAAAAGGGAGCCAGAAGCTTTGAGGTTTTGCCAGAAATCTGTGGAACAATGACCCGCATGGTATCTTCTTGGATATTTGATAATTTTTGCAACTCATGCCCCAGGTCCTTCAGAGCAGCACCTGAATTCATCTCCACAACAAACTTCTTCCCCCTCCATGTAACCGAGATTTTAAGTATGCTTGGGGGAGTTTCCATGGTTGATCTACAATAACAAACATGTCTAGTCATTTGCCACCAAATATACTGTTGCTGGTACAAATAATGCAACAAAATGATTATACTCCCAGTAGCCTTCGTTTTTACGAGGGTACTTGTACCCCAAGTGATTAGTGGCTTCTACTTTTCCATGTATCCCAGTGAGTAGAAATATAGATATTTACATCTTTTATGTCAACCAAGTGGAATACATTGCTAAACATTAGCTATTAAGGGTGATGGGTACCAGTATCCTATCCTCACAAAAGGTAAGGGCACGATCCCTCCAAAAACATTAGAGATGGCCCGGTTTGGTGAAGTTTCCATATAAAATTACTGCAATCAAAAGCTATAAAAATGTTTCCCTTTCCCCAGTCTTATATTCTATCTTACACCTTCTATTAAACTTAACAGACTCCCGACCCAAATCCAGTATTATTTCCTCCTTTTAGTGTATCTGCCAAAGCTTGAATTTCTCTTAATAAAATATAATTAAAATCGAAATACCCCTCAATGGGAACGTCCAAAATGTTATATCAATGCAGACGGGATCCCAAAATTTAACCTTACAAGTTTTCCACCAAAATTATCAATTTCCACAACCAAATTCTGGAAATTTCAGAAAACCCAGATGAGAATCTGCAATTTGACACCATCTTAAACCACAAACAGATATATTTATATATATATACACACACACACACACACATATATGCATATATGTATAAAATAAGGACAAAGAATATGGAGACAGACAATTTAATTTTCGAGGTGACAATTGAAATTCACACCACCGACGGAACAATCAGGAAGAGGATCGCATGGCCATTACCTGAAGCTAAGCAGCAGAAGAACACAATATAATCCAGATAAGGGAAATTTAGGGTGAAAGGGTGAAAAGCAGGGAGGGTCAACAAAGGAATGGGAAATCTTGGTAAGAGATAACGGTGGCGGTAGGACTTGGGAGATGAACGTAGCAGACCCCGCGTCGAAGAATCTAGAAAAATCATTTTAATGACAATATAATTCCACTTCACAATTAAATGACATTACGTGTGTGATGACATGTAAATAAATGAGTTGAGTATTTTTTTATTATTTTGGAAATTTTGTAAATAATATCATTTAATTACATGACAGTGTAATAAATAAATAATAAAATAATTATATTTATGAGTTGACTCTTATTTTTATTTTATATTTTATAGAGTCAACTCATAGATAATTTGTGTACACATTGAAGAGTGGATTTAAATTAACTTTAATTTTTAAAAAAATTAACAAAAATATATAAAAGTTAATTTGAATTGGCTTCAATTAAAATTAAAAAAAATAGGGTTACAAGAAAATTGATTTAAATTGGTTATTTTTATAATGAAATTAATTTATTTTATGAACAACTTTTAAAATCATTCATTGTAGGAATAAGCCAATTTTCATATTTTATTTTGTAAAACTTTCCTTTTTTTAATAGTAAATGGATGCCCCAAGTAACAATTAAGTTATTAGGTATTAGTATTTGAGTACTACTAAATGGCACGAAGTAGTTTCGGGAAGATATATAATAAATGGAATAATAACTCATTAAAGTGAGTCCATAATTTACGGAGGACGAAAATAAAATTATTTTAGGTTGAAATGCAAAGTAGCATTACTTACTAATAAATTTCAAATGTCATTTAGGGCTAATACCATCAGGTCATCAAACACTTTTTTTAGTAATTAGCACCAAAACCAACAATAATTAATTTTAAATAAGGCTAAATAAGTTTTTGGGCAAATTATACCAACCTCTTCTAAAGTTTAGTGAAATTATATTTAACTCCTCTTCATTAATAAAATTATCCCAAAAAATTTCTGAGTTTACAAAACATACAGTGACCTATCTTAAGCCCTAAATTTTAACTTTAAAGAAATTAATAAAACACATAAAATGGACATTTTATCCTTAAATACAAGTTGGAAGTAAAAGAATGTGGATTAAAGTTTTTTTTATATTTAAAGATAACTTTGAAATTTTAAAAATTATTTTGAGATAAGGGAGGTTACTATAGAATGAACAAATGAAGGCATGTTGAGCGTAATTTCATGTGATGGCTCATAGGTAGAATGACCTTAGATTGAAAGACATTGTGCGTACAAGTGATCCTTAAGGTTTTCCTAAGGTCAAAATTGACTTTTTGAAGGCGCCAGCACTATGGCGCCCAACGTTAGTGTTGTGATAGCACTATGGCATTGCAACGTGAACAACAAGACGTTGTTTCAAGTTTTAGCAACCCGAGTATTATAAATACCCACCTTATAACTCTGTTACAGCCTTTAGACTAACCCTAGTCGAGTTTCATCATTTTCAAGCATAGAGAAACATCATACCCAATAGTTCTCACCCTCAACATCATGTATAGATTGTTTGTCGTATCAGAGAGCACTGGTTTACACCATGAAGGCAGCGGAATATGATAGCTAACCAAAGAATTGGAATCACTCCAATTCGAGACAAAACATACAAAATATTTGGTTAGGTCCTTTGATAATCTCACTTCTTGAATCACTCAATAATTCAGGATAATCACTCTCACAATTTAGGGTTTGCTAAAATGCTGAATATTGTTGTTGTATTCGTATTGCTTCTTTGGCTTCCTTATATAGCTTGTCAATTTGTGTTACATAATACCAAAAGTTACAAAATTAACTCCTAAAGGCTGCATCATAACCATCAGCCAAAACTCACTCTAAATGCACTATAATTACATTAATATTCAGCCAAAGATGCTTTGTAACCTATGACTGAGCATTCAACAATTGTCTGCTCATTAAGAACCAACTAAATGCAAAACTCACTTATTCCATGGCTAAAAACATCCAAAACTGAATGGCATAGCCATTTATTAGAAAAACATTAAACAAAAACTCTAAAAAAGTCTCATTCAGATTATACCACTTGAACCATACGTTTCCATGATGCAATTCACCATTTTAGGCTCTTCATTGTCTAAATTAAGCCCTATTTTCATAATGGTTGCCAAAACTTGTTGTAAGACCTCTTTTGCTTTTCTAGCTCTTGCCCTTGGCATTAGTCCTCCAAGTCCTTTAATTGCCTCTTGGTCCTTACCCTTGATCATGTTCTCATCATATGTATCATGTCATGTAGGTTAAGGCAAGACTGTGGAACCCAAACATTTCAGGAATAGCTAAATTGTAATGCTCGGATTGTCTATCTAGTGAACTCCCCCCTTAATTATGTTTTTAAATGTTTTACGTACTATATATTATAATTATAAAAATGTTTTTATGTTTGATATTATATTATGTATTGCATATGCGTGTCATGATTACGAATTGTCCCTTGTCGTCGTAGGGTTTGTCATTCATTGAGCAGTGACTCATCCCTCATCAATCATTTTTCAGATAACATCGACGAAGATATGTTGCTTGTTTAGAAGATTTTAACATATCAGATTCTTGTTGATTTGCACATTGTTGTGGAGTATTCTTTAGTTTATTTCAGCTATGATGATAGTTTATGTTATGTCAGTCAATAGAATGTTCTAGTGAACTACAAGCAGAGAGTTTCATATTTTAATTATTTAATTTCGTATCTTATGTAAAGGATTTTACTTTATTTTATTTATGAATATTAGTTAAATTTTAAAAGGTTTTCTTTTATTTGTTTATAAAAGCTATATGTTTTCATGGTTAACACGTTAGGAGACTTTCGTAAGGGAACTAGTCCCTTGCGTGCCGGTGGCAATTTCTATGGTCGTCACATCCCTAGTCTTTATGTGTAAGGCTTTCCCATTAGCATTGACTTCCCAATTTCTTCCTTTGAGGGCTATGGAAGCCCTAACCTCCTCAAGCCTCTCAAGAGTCTTGTTGTACAGCATCTCAGTATAATCATCCTTCTCTTCATCGGGAATCTAAAGGTATGCATTGATGGCAATAGGGCAAAAGTCTATTCGCTGACCAAGGAGATAGACAAATTGATTTTCCGCATAGGGGATGTTGGTATAGAGTTCCCTTACCAAGTCCACCCATGACTCATTGTTTGGTGTACCCATCAGAATGTGCCAGTGTCTATCCTCCAATGCTAGCATGTCTGGTCTCTAATAACTTCATCTGTAGAGTACCCTTTCTCAAGGTAGATAGCATTGAGAACTAGGTTGGTCTGGTATTTCTTCTCCGCTTCCTCATTTGAGAGGTAGTCTTCTTGGAAAGTGTTTGCTCTTTGATCCCCTCGAGAGGACTAGCCCCTAGTAACTTTGCTTCGCTTGTTCATGGTTTCTTGAAAAGAAATTCCAAGGAATAATAGGTTCAAGTATCCATAGCAAGAGAAAAGTTTATGTTAGGTTGAACAATCCCCAACTTTAACAATGCACACAGTTAATTCCTACTAGAGAATTAAAAATCCATAAATTAATCAATTCACATTGTGCAAGGCAATTCAACTCTCCCACCTAAAGCTTATATTCCAATGCTCTAAATGCTTTGTCACTATGTTAATATAACCAAATCCAAAAATCCAATTATCGACAAAAATAGTAACTACAAGCACTCTAATTTTATCAAATAAAATTTTCAACCAATTAAATATCCAATTCAATGTTAATACACCTAAACCATTCATAATTCTCATTATTGAAAAATCTCAATAAATTGGCTACCCTAGGGTTCTTGACACAAAATTGAAAATAGAGCAAAGAATACATATCAAATCGAAAGGAGATAATTACAAAGCACAATGCAATTCTAAATCAAGTACGAGCAATCCACAAAGTACCCTTTTCCCCCAAATTCGGATTTAAGGTTCCAAATTGGGGTTTTGTGGATTTTTGGATGGATAAAGTATAGATGAGATGAGTTTGAAAATGGGAATGAATAGAAGAAGAATGTGTGTGAGTTTGGTGATGAAGGTGTGGTGGTTATGGAGGTTTAGAGTGGAGCAAAGTAGTGGTAAAGGTGAGAAAGTGTAAGGAAATAAGAGAGAATGACAAAGGAGAAGTGGAATTGGGCGTTCTAAAACCATGTTTTCATGTCAAACTTGGGACATTCACTTGAGCGAATGTATGGTTGCTTGAGCGACTGGAAAAATTTTCAGAGTTAAAGTTTTGGTACTCACTGTCCACTCAAGCGCCCTGGGTAGTGCTCTAGTGCCCTATGTAGCGCTCTAGTGCTCCCTTGGACTAAAATTCTCTTATTTTTACCTCTTTCCTTCTCTTGTTCTACCACGGTTTGTCCCAATGCTCTTGGTTCCTAACCACGGGACCAAATATGCATGAAACACATAAATAAATAACACATGCAATTAATTAAAAAATAAAAAATAAAAATGCAATATTAAAATTTAAAAAGATAAAAGTTAGAGAAATAAAACCCGATGAGTTGTCACCCATCAAGCACTGCCAAGAAAGGCCTCCTAAGAATAATGGGGGTATTCCACCTCAGGATCCATGTCCAGGATGTGGAAGTCAACTGGACATATTAGGTGAATAATCATTACCTCCATATCTTCTATGAGTCCATAAACCTAAGCACTTGAAGCATTAGCAAGCTTCAAGACTACTATGGTCAATTTTAACGCATTTACATCTAATCTCAGCTTCTCATAGATGGTTAGCGACATGAAACTGACCTTAGAACCAGTTTCCAGAAGGCAATCATCAAAGGTGGCCCTACTAATGGTGCAACTCAATACCCTAACTCTAGGATCTTTCTTCTTGGGTAGCAGTTTACCTCCAACTATTACCTTGCAACTGTCATTACCAGGTAGGTAAACCTCATCAGGATATATGTAATTGCTTTTCCTAGGGATCATGTGAGGTTTGCCCTTCTTTTTTTCTTCCAACTTCATTTTGATCGTCATGTCCTTATTCTCTTCCTTCTCTACGGGTCACTCAACACTTTGACTACCCTGAGTTGTGCTATCATTAGGTTGCTACTTGGGGTTAGTCTCAATGTTATTTGGCAATGACCTCATAGGTTTCTCTGCAAACTTCTTGGAAATCTACCACACTTAATGCTTGATGCTTTTGTTGAATTCTTGTTGTTGCTTATATATGTTCTCGTTTTTATCACACTCAGCCTTGAACAGATCCACAAGTTGTTGGAATAGCGGATCACTTAAGGGCCTTGTTGTCTAGGTTCATTGTTGTTGTTTTGTCAGCCAGAATTGTAAGAGCTGGGATACAGGTTGTTGTATCATTTCCCATTCCCCATGCAATTTAGCTCTTCAACTACAATTTTCAGAGGTCACCTGGCCCTCTCGTGATTGTCTTGACTGATTCCAAACTACACCATCGTTGGAGCACCAGATCCTAAAGAAGTTAGCTGCTTCTTCATTTCATTATTTTGTAACTCCAAATCCCCATTTTGGTTGACAACCTTGTATCCAGTGTCTCGCTCAACCTATGATTTGCTAAGCCTAGTCCTCTCTCGCACTCTCTCTCGAGTCTCTTGCGAGGGTACTAACTGCACATATGGTGATCAAGCATACATATAGTTCAACAATTATAGAATAGCAAACGTAAATTCAATATATCATAAAAGGATGAAGAGTAAAAACATTACAACACAAATGACGAGAGTTTTCATCCATTGCCTAACTAGAGCGATTTAGTTCATGCTAGAAAGAATTAAAAAAAAAAAAAAGAATGAGTAGGAGAGGAGATACACAGGTAGAGAACAAGAATTAAACGAATTCTCCATTGATCATTGGAGATCAATGGAGTCTCGTAGGGTTGCCTCCTTGATGCCCTAGATCGAGGTGATCATCTTCTATTTATAGAGGATCTGTCAAGGTTTAAGAAATCCTTATTTTGTTTCTGCAGCAAAGGTCGATTGCTTGAGCATCACTTATTCTTGCTCGAGTGACTAGTGTAAGTTCTTTGACTGTAATTTTATTCCTCCATTGTGTGTTGGAGAGCTTTTTGGACCGCTTGAGCGCTCCTTGGAGCTATTTCTTAAAGTTTTCTTGCCTTTTCTCCACTCCTAAGCTTTCCAAAACCTTCATGGCTTCCCTCCATGGACATTTTTCACCTGAAATACACCCAAAACACCTATTTTCACCTAGCATGCCTAAATGGTTAGTTTATGGAACCTAAGTGAAATCTATATGAATGCATTCAATTATGTCCTAATATGAAACTAAAATGCTTAAAAGCTATATTAATTAGCAAGTAAAAAGAACTCTAATTAGAGAGTCATCAACAAGTATTGGTTGGAGAAAACAAAAATTTCCTTACTTTGAAGAGTTTTGGCACAACATGCCAATTGTTAGAAGATCATCGAAGAAAGGTAGAAGTGTAATGACTCTAATATTAGCAATAAATTGGGGAATTGCTTTGAGCAACTTAACAAGTGGGGAGGTAGATGTTTGGATACTGGAAGCTGAGATTAAAGATCTTGGATGACCAAATTAGTAGCCTTAAAGCTGATCTTAGCAGAGATAGAGTCATGGAAGAGTATAGACAAGCTCAATTCAAGCTTGATACACTTTTAGGACAAGAAAAATTTTGGCGGGCCCAACGTGTGTGGACAGATTGACTTTAACATGGAGATCACAACACTAAATTCTTCCATAGTAATGCAAAGCAAAGAAGAAGAAGAAATTGCATCGGTTCCATTTAGAATGATGCCAGTATAGACTTTACAGAAGAGGAGGAAGTTGTTTCAGTCATGACTATGTTTTTCCAAAACCTCTATGAGGGAAAACCACTGCAGATGTTTACAAAGCCACCAACATTGTAAGGGGAAAAGTTACTGAAGAGATGATCAATGTGTAGAAGTTATCTGGAAAAGGTGTTGATCTCCATGGGATTTTCAGAAAAATGGGTATAACTTATTATGAATTGTGTAGCCACTGTTTCCTTTGCAGTTCTTCTTAATGGTCGTCTGTATAATGCTTTTAAGCCAGGGAGAGGATAATGACAAGGAGATCCACTTTCTCTTTTCCTCTTAATTTTGTGTGTTGAAGTCCTTTCAGATTTGGTGATCCACGCTCAATAGTCTAAGGCCTCTCTCTACACCAGAGATATCTCACATTTTCTTTGTTGACAAGATTATTTTCTTTGCTCGGGAAACTCAAACTAAGATTGATTGCTTGTCAGACATCCTTGATCTCTACTAGTGAGCATTAGGCCAACTCGTGAATTTTGACAAATCACTGTTTTCCTTCAGTCGAAATGTCCCACTAGATAGATAGATAGATCTTGATCCAATGATGGTTAAGTATAAAGGCAATGGAAAGTCACTCTATGTACTTGGGCCTCTCAACCCTTTGTAGGGAGATCAAAAAGAAGGTGTTTGATTTTTCCCAAGAGCAAGTTTTGGAAGAAACTCAAATGAGCGAAAGAAAAGGCTCTATCCATAGCTAGAAAAGAATTTTTAATTATATCAGTGGCTCAGGCAATTTCGAACTACATTATGAGTTGTTTCTTTCTTCCTGAGGATATTTGCAACAAAGTTGAGTCCATGGTCAGTAACTTCTGGTGGGGAAGCAAATTAGGGCACAGGAAAATTCATTTCAAGAAGTGGTCAATGTTATGCAAAGCAAAGTGAGAAGGTGGTATCCGGTTTTGCAGCTTTAGAGCCTTCAACCAAGCTGTGGTAGCAAAACAAGCATGACGCATGATTTAGAATATGGGATCCCTCCTAACTCGAGTGATGAAAGCTAGGTACTTTCCAAATTGTTCTGTGTTGGATGCTCTAGTAGGTTTTAGACCCAGTTTCACTTGGTAAAGTATAGCCTAGTCCATGTAGATTTTGACTTGTGGAGGTTATAGGCGAATTGGAGATAGGAGCTCTATCAGAATTTGGAAAGATTGGTGGCTACCCAGACAAAATGGCCATAAAATTTGGTCCCTTTGACTTGATAACAAAGCGATTTAGTTGGTGAGAGACTTGTGGGTTATAAATGAGAAAGTTTGGAATAACGAACTCATTAATAATTTATTTTGACCTTTTGGAGCTTAACAAATCCTGGATATTCCTCTTGTCCCTGTGGCTTACCAAGATAAATTCATTTGGGGCAAAACT
This sequence comes from Nissolia schottii, assembly GCA_003254905.1. NCBI lineage: Eukaryota > Viridiplantae > Streptophyta > Magnoliopsida > Fabales > Fabaceae > Nissolia > Nissolia schottii. The sequence continues at coordinate 258,039 of QANU01104094.1, forward strand.
AGGAATGGTATACACAGAGTGAACTTAGCATATCATTTCATTAAAAAGTATAAAACAGTACTAGAATCCTCTTTGTTCAATAATGGCCTCGGTAATATAATGGATTAGCGACATATTTGGAGTCTTCAAATTCCACCAAAGATTTAACATTTTCCCAACCCAATAAACTAGGTATGATTACTTTTTAAAAAAAGAAAAGAAAAAAGAAAAACCATCCTATCTATGTGTCAGAATTAAGCATAAACAATTCTCTTTCCTTAATATCCTGTTCTTCAAGAGTGGCTACAGGACAAGCAGTTTAGGTGAGTGGGCGGAAAAGAAACCTCACACGTAAGTATGGTTGTCATTTAGTTTTGGCATTCACGTAATGGTGGAAAGATGACGCGTAAGTAAAATAATAACAAAGGAACTACGAATCGTTGTCCTTGTGTGAGCAATTCCGAGTCAATGAAATCTTGTTTTCTGATGACGTTGTCCTAACACTGATGGAACAATGTCTGATCACGCTCAGATGCCAGCTGCCATATATTTCTAATCCTCACCGTTCATTCACAAGGCACATCATAGAAGAAGCCTATTAACAGATAATCCTACTCCTGAAACTTCAACTTCACCACGTCAGACTTTTTATACCCTCATTACCTTCACCCCCTTCTTCACAAATAAAATTATTCAATAGCTGGACCGAGATTTAGGCGTCTGTTTACAGTTATGTGATTGGAGATAAAAGAAAGTAGAAGAGGACTGAAGGCACGGTTTGCCCAACGAATCGCTGGTTGCCCAAGGTAACAAAATATTTCCTGCCAGTAGAGTTCTCGTGTTTTGTTTGCTTACAGATTTCTGAATTTGTGTATTTTAATCTTGTTAGGCAGCGGTTTATGATTCATGTGCAGCCGAAGGAAAGGGGAAAAGAAAATTTAGCAAAAGTTACGGGATTAATTTCGGCTTTCAAAATATTCTTTAGTGAGATGCCGATTTATAAGTATATAATACTTGTCCTTAACTTGTTCCGGGCCTCTGGCCACCCGTTTCACCAGAAACTACAACTTGAGCTCCTTTTTACCACTTTTCCAATTCAGTGACAGTGGCGCCCACTGTTTCGCTTCACACGAAGCTTTCATTGTTTATGCTATTGCATTGAGGGTTCAATTTGCAAAACTCAAGTTTCAAAGGTTGTCGTTACAATTATTACTAAATACAATAAACAAGAAAATGTGTGACAACTTGATTTTCGTTTCCTTTGTAAATGAGGTGCCACAAGATGAGTCCAAACGTATAGAGCCTCATAATAACCTTCGCTTATTACTGCTATTAATAAACAATAGAATAACACACTCGATCTAAACTATTTCTTCTATCTATTTCAGAAACAAGTAGCCTAGATACGCACACTTACTCACTCGGTGCAAAGACTAAGTAATTAGCATCCAATGGACGCCAGAAATTTTCTGCGGTTTGTTGTTCTCTCAATCAGTGTAGCACTGTTTGTAGTTGTGAGCTGGGTCCACCTTTCATCATCCCCAAGCAAAGAGGGTCTAGACTGCAACCTCTCCTCTGTATGGTGCACCTCCAAGAACCGCATTGTCTCTTCCACAAAGCCTCATGATGACTTGATCAAGGAACCTGTTGGACAATCCTACTCCACGAGCAGCAAACATCACGAATCCGACGTCCCTCGCCACCCTCTAGACCCTCTCACCATCCAAGAACTCAACAAGGTCCGCACTATCCTCTCTGCCCACCCTCTGTTTCACTCCTCCTCCGGCAGCCTCAACTCCGTGGCCCTCGAAGAACCAGACAAGAAGCTGGTGCTCAAATGGAAGCAAGGCGATCCGCTCTTGCCAAGGAGGGCTTGTGTGGTAGCAATGGTGAATGGCGAATCTCATATCCTGACCGTTGACCTCAGCACCAGCGAGGTGAGCGGTCACAAAAGGGGTTCAGTTTCAGGGTACCCTACATTGGCCTTGGAGGAGATGGCAGGGGTACTGGATGTTCCGCTCAAGAGCATCGAGTTCAACCGCTCAATCAGTGAGCGTGGCGTCAACCTGGCAGACCTGGCATGCCTTCCGGTGTCCTCAGGGTGGTACGGGACAGCGGTTGAGGAGAATAGAAGGCTGATAAAGGTTCAGTGCTATTCAAAGAAAGGCAGTGTGAACTTCTACATGAAGCCCATCGAGGGGCTCACCGTGTTGGTTGACGTGGACAGAAAAGAAGTGGTATCCATTTCAGATAACGGCAAGAGCATTCCAGTGGCCAGTGGGGTCGACACTGACTACCGTTACTCTGTTCAGAAGGTCAACGGCGAGCTGCGCCTCTTCAATCCCATATCATTGGAACAGGCGCAAGGGCCCAGCTTCAGAGTTGATGAGGGGCACTTGGTGAGATGGGCAAACTGGGAATTTCACCTGAAAGCCGACCCCAGAGCGGGGACCATCATTTCTCAAGCAAAGGTGAGAGACCCGGACACGTCGGAGCTGAGGAATGTGATGTACAAGGGGTTCACATCTGAGCTGTTCGTGCCTTACATGGATCCAACAGATGGGTGGTACTTCAAGACGTATATGGATGCGGGCGAGTATGGATTTGGGTTGCAGGCTATGCCTCTTGACCCATTGAACGATTGCCCAAGGAATGCATACTACATGGATGGGGTCTTCGCTTCAGCAGATGGAACGCCCTATGTCCAGCAAAACATGATCTGCATCTTTGAGAGCTATGCTGGAGACATTGCCTGGAGACATGCTGAGTGCCCCATCACCGACTTAACGGTAAGGATCAATTCTTTACCTATCTATTCATATATGCATCAATACATATATATGCATCAATTCATATATGCATAAATTGGCAGGTTACAGAGGTCAGGCCGAAGGTGACCCTCGTGGTTCGAATGGCAGCAGCGGTGGCAAACTATGATTACATCATGGACTGGGAATTTCAAACCGACGGGCTGATCAGAGCAAAGGTTAGTAATGGAAACTCAATTAAATTTGAATGATTTTTGTTCCGGCGGGCGTTGGTGATGAGATATCGAGATTCCCCCCACCATTATATATTCTTTTTCTTCATTTTCCCCCAATGTCCGTACGCAGAGTTTGAATTATTATTATATTGACGGGTAGTTTATAATATTACAGGTTGGCCTAAGTGGTATTTTAATGGTGAAAGGAACAACATATGAGCATATGAACCAAGTTCCAAACGAAGAATACCTCTATGGCACCCTTTTGAGCGAAAACATCATCGGTGTAATCCATGACCACTTTATCACATATTACCTTGATATGGACGTTGACGGGTCTGAGAATTCATTTGTGAAGGTAAATCTCAAGAAGCAAGAGACGTTGCCAGGAGAATCACCTAGAAGGAGCTACTTGAAAGCATTGAGAAGTGTGGCAAAGACAGAGAAGGATGCCCAAATAAGGCTTAAACTCTATGACCCGTCTGAATTTCATGTGGTCAACCCGTCCAAGAAGACAAGGGTTGGGAACCCCGTTGGGTACAAGTTGGTTCCAGGTGCCACAGCAGCTAGCCTCCTGGATCCTGAAGATCCACCGCAGAAGAGAGCAGCTTTTACCGACAATCAAATTTGGGTCACTCCTTACAACAAGTCCGAGCAATGGGCCGGTGGCTTATTTGTTTACCAGAGCAGAGGCGATGATACTCTTCACGTGTGGTCCAACAGGTATCACACAATATACTTTCATACCTTATCTTTATACCTTTCAATTATCATGCTCCGTTTAATTCCAACATGAGATAATAATATTTACGTGAATCTCCACATTTGCCACAATCAAGTTCGTGCACGTTATATTCAGGTAGGACATGAAAATAAAACACACTTTAGGTATACTATATATAGTAGTTTGTTATTTCGTACTAGCGGTCTTTATCATGGTTCAATGAAGAAAATCAATTTCCGTGTACACAATACACAAGCTCGACAAAGTTCTCACTCACTTGATGTAAAATCGATGAAATCAATCAATCGGACGCCAACAGAAAATTAGGTGTTGGAGATAACACACAATTTTCTTCTTGCAAGAATATGAGGAGCAACAATATACATAAAATTAGTCGCAGCAAAATCAGCAAATAGAAACAAAATGAAACTAAATAAGCCACCAAAATTTTAACTAACATAAACATGAAACAAACTTGCTAAACATGAAGAGAAAAGATGAGAAACTCTCCCTAAAATAGAGTTGTAGTGCATCCAAAACTGGACAAGATTGGAGACTCCTTTCAATGATCCAACCGTTTAGATTAAAGAACCTAAAATCCTGAATATGCTCACCAATTTTGAGCTCAATCGAACCACAGATGACCCTCAATCCGTTAGTTTTGTCACAGCTGGACAGACCATAAAAATGACAGCAATGGAGGCCGAGTTTACTCTCTCTTTCCTTCTCTAAGCTGAAACCCTTTCATCTCTCTCTTACCACCAAAGTAAATCTTGACCTAATCCTTATCACTCGCAACCACATGTGAGAATTATTCTTTGGGCCAACGCATAATTTAAATTTTTTCTTGGCATAGGAAGGGAGCCCAACCCCAACATTAGTGCAGTGGTGCTTACCCAAATGAAATATATTCAGGACCTATTGCAGAAAGCTAGCATGGATTGAGCAAGATGCATGCCATTACCTATGGTTAGTGCTCAAAAGCTATCTATTTTTAGGGGTACTCCCTTTAGTGATGTGAGTTTGTACCGGTCAATTGTGGGTGGCCTACGGTATGCCACAATTGCAAGGTCTGACATAGCTTATGTTGTTGACAAGGTTAGCCAATACATGAAAAAACCGTCAAGAGTCTCATTGGAAAGTAGTGAAAAGAGTGCTGAGATACCTTGAAGAGACAACAACCTATGGCCATACGTTCAAAAAATCATCAGATTTAAGGATACTCACCTTCTATGACTCATGTTGGGGATCCGATGTTGATGATCGAGAATCCAGCAGTGGGTTTTGCGTTTATCTTGCCACTAACTTGATTTCCTAGTCTAGTAAGAAACAAGTTGTGGTCTCCAGGTCCAGTACCGAAGCAGAATTTCGCAGCCTAACTAGTGTTTTATCATAAATTTCTTGGCTTAAATCTCTTCTCTCATAACTAAATGTTCAGTGCTCTGCCCTCCCACAGTGTACTGCGATAATGAAAGTGTTGTTTTACTTGCTGCAAATCCAATCCTCTATATTAGAACAAAGCATTTTTGAGCTAGACTTGTACTTTGTTAGAGATCAAGTTGCAAATAAGTTTGTGTTTGTTCACCACATTAAAGCTCAAGACCAAGTGGCAGATGTACTAAGAGCATATCTCCACTCCTGTTTTTGGCTTTTCGAACCAAACTCTTATGTATCTGATTCAGCTACCCAGAGTTGAGAGGTGAAGGGGATAGTGTTGCAAGCGCTACACTTGGTTAATTATATCATCCAAAGTTAGTTAACACTCTAACTAACCTTGTTAAGATAGTTTTATGTATTAGTTAGTTTAGCGAATTTTCTCACTCTATATATACTAAAACAATCTTGTAAATTCTTTACCAATTTAGATCAATAAAATATCATTCACCAAGATTACTATCTTTCTTTTATACCTGACACACACCACAACGTCGTTAATTTTAGTGCATGATCAAATAATAATTTATAAGACTAAATTAACTCCAAAAACGTAGTAAAGAGGGCTAACCTAGGTCGTCTCTCAATGAAGTAATTTGAAAGTCAATTAAAGTCACAATTAATGGGGGGGATTGATTTAAAAGGAAATTAAAACAAAAATAAATCAACAATGATAAATAAAGCAATATCTTGCATATGGTGTTTCTAGATCAAGGATTAATTATCATTGGTTCCTAATTAATTATTCATAATGGGATGTTGTTAGTTGAAATCTCTAACTAACACGCAATTCACTTAAGAGACTACAATCGTCAATCCCCTAAGCATCAATTGCATAACCTAATTAGATCTAATTAGTTCCCCAAAAAGTTCCCAAATCTTAAATCAATAAATCCTACAATCATCAAGATCTATCAATCTAGAACCAACCCTAACCAATAACATGCAATCGCTATATTACTAATTACGGGTGGAACAATTCATGAATAAATATTAAGCACTAGAACCTCTAATTAATCCTAATCTAGAGTTACCGTATGCAAGATATTAAAGAAACTACATCTCCATGGGTGGGGGATAAACACGCAAAAGAAATAGATGAAAGAAGGAAGAAGTATAGATTTGAAAATAAATTTGAAACCTGAATTAAATAATAAGAAGGGTAAGTCAAATCACAAAGAAACTCGTACGCAATCACGAGAGCTCAAACAATCTTCGAACGAACGGAAACTAACAAATCATTGCTAACATTAATCCTAAGATGCGGAAAATAAAGGAAAAACTATAGAAACCTAATCCTAAGAGCAGTTGGGAGCTGATGTGTGTGGTTCTACCAATTTTGTTCACCCTATGTCTATTTATAACCTTTGAGATCACAAAATAAGGTTTTGGGCTTCTGCGATCATGTCTCGCGTGAGTTGCATTGTGTGTCGTGCGAGACACCCTTACTGAGTCATATTTCTCATTCTCTATTTGCAACGCTCGCGTGAGATGAGTTAGTGTCTCACGCGATACGCCTCACCGAATTCAAATCCTTGCTTTCTATGTGCTATGTCTCACGCAAGATGAAATTATGTCTCACGCGAGATGTCTTCCAAAATCCCAATTTTGGCTCTTTTCTTCCATTCCTTGCTCCTTTTGCCCCCCTTATTGCACCAACACTCGATTACCTGTTATTGTAACAGCTCAAACACAAGATGTGAAATGCATAGGTTACTCGAGACAATTAAAAATTATTTTAAAATGCTGCTTAAACTATAGTTTTCTCAATTATGCTCATAAAAAGACAATTATGTGCATCTTATCAATTAGTCATCAAAATCACATAATTCTAAGCTGCAATGCTCAATTATGGAGTATAAAAATGTTAGATAAAATCCCTCCATCAATACCTTACACCATTAAAGGCTGAAACTTGGTGATGGTAAATAGCTCTTTATCATAGGAGATTTTTGTTGGTTGGACTATCAAGTCCCGTGATTTTTACCTCTCACATTGAGGGAGTGTTTTTCACGTTAAGATTTTGTAGGTAAATTACTACTAACTCTCACAAGAGCAATAATTTAAGAAGGTAAAGTACTATTTACCCTACTATTTCATAAGAGTAATGATGTGTACTTATTTGGCTTGTGACATCATACTCTCTCATTCTTCATTCATCGTCGATGAGATCTTATTTGGAACATTTTTCATTGAAATCATATCCAATGATAAATAGAGTGTGAATCGCTATAGTGTGTCAAAAAAGTGAATTCAGACAAAACAACTAATTGTTGATTTTTTTTTTGCCTTCAATTGGGCTTTGAAGCCCGCTATAATAAAAAAAAATGGAAAAGATGTTTGGGTTGAAATTTGCTTGTGTGTGTACAAGTACTGGAACTTGGACGTGAGGTGAGGCTTCATATATGTATCGCGTGTGTGAAGAGACAACAATAGTAACCCTTGGGCTTTAGAGTGTGCGCTGCTTGAGAGAAGAATTGCGGATTGCCTTGGGTGTGAGAGGCTTCATATGTGTGTGTGTGTGTGTGTGTGTGGAGAGACAACAATAGTAACCCTTGGTTTTTAGAGTGTGCGCGCAGCTTGAGAGAAGAATTGGGAAGTGCCTTGTGTGTGCTGTGCATCACAGTGAAAGTGAAATAGATTCTTGAGGGTTGAGTGATTTTTTTTTTTCAGAAAGTTTTGTTGAGAGAATATTTTGTTAGGTGGAGAAATATTATTTGGAGAGATTGATTTGGTGATGTTTGTATTTTTGTTACGAAGGCAGTAATAACCTAATCACGTTAATTATTTTGTGTTTCTTTGTTCCCTTTTTTTTGTGTGGTTAAAGGAATTTTTTTCACCATTGATTTCATTATCACAAATGTTATTTTAATACTAATATTAGTATAGACACAAAGTATCTCCCTCACAGCATACCTCTTCTCTTTTATAATTTACAAAGCCAGGGGAAGGTATTTAGGAAGCGGAGGTTCAGTTCAACTTTTAAGTTTTTCAATTCTTATTATCCAAATTAAAGCTAAAAACATAGCAAAATTCACATATGCATCCTTCAATAAATTTTTTTTGGTGCGCCAATAAATTTATAAAGTTTTCACTTAAAGCTAACAAATAAAAGTGAGATAAGTAAGATGGGTCGGGTAATGAAATATTTTCTTTGACAATTATTCAAAAATTCTCTTAATTACTAAACTACTAAATAAAGTAAAAAAATAGAAACAATTAAGATCTTAAAATCTTAAAAGTAATCGATCCTTATTTCATTTGATAAGTAAGAGGATATGTACGAAGCATTGTTAGAAGGATAAATAAATTTTCGATAAGATAGATATTATTAAAAAGTTTTTCGTTCATACGGTAAAATATTGGGATGCCAAAATAGATATTTGAGATGATAAAATAGATAGTTTTGTTTTGTGAGTGAAAGTTATTTACAGTAAATAATCATCTCAAAAATATTACGAGAAGAGGGATGTAATTAAAAAAAATTTGACCAATCGAAAGTCAATGAGTCTACTCACACATAATTTGTTGTGTAAAATGAAGGTATAGGAGTAGTGGTAATTATAAATGACTTAAACACCGTCGACCAAATCTTAGAAAGTGAAGACATGCATATATGTAAAGGTCTCATTCATTTGTACTTCTAATTTATAGCATAATTACGATTTTTAGTCAGTACCCATCATACAATTAAAATCTCACCGACCCCGATAATTTATTTAGCTAAACATTTGTATGTATGATGTATACACTGTGATCTGCACAATATTTATCTAACTTGTATTTAAGCTATTTTATCAATTTATTAAGGCACTGTTATTATTTAGTGTGATGTCTAATTTGACTTGCGAAGACATCAATTATATTGAGAAGTTTATAATATTGGTGAAACTTAAATTTACAGGGATCGTCCAATTGAGAACAAGGACATTGTGATGTGGTACACAGTTGGGTTCCATCACATACCATGTCAAGAGGACTACCCTATCATGCCTACTGTGTCGTCCAGCTTTGATCTGAAGCCTGTCAATTTCTTTGAGAGAAATCCAATCCTAAGAGTGCCTCCTAATTTCAAAGATGACTTGCCTGTTTGCAAGGCTCACGATTCTGCCTGAGATTCCATATCTGTTGGTTTTAGTTTACTATGTGCAAGCTTTTAATAATATCAGCTGTAAATAGTTAATAAGTGATAGATATGACGAAACTTTGTCTATTTCAGTATTTTGTAAGAGATCTAAAACGTGTCTTGTACGAAAATTTAAGGTACCTGCCTGTTTATCTTACAAAATTCTTTAATGAAATAATGAATTGCTAGAATTTTGGTTTCAAATCAATATTGTTATGGGATAAACCTGAAACTCCTGAGCCCTTGAGTTACTAGCTTCGAGATTTAGAAGTTAGTCCGATACATGGAATAGGAGCTCAGCTTAGAAAATCTTGGCCTTTTTCACTTAATACGCTAGCTAAAAGCGTTGAACAAGAATATTATGGACCTAAATGAACCATTATGACTTAAACAACATAACAGTGCATGAACAAAGGCTCATGATGAGGTTTTGAGATGTTACATTTTTGGCTTAACGACCCACTCACAAATTCTATGAGAGGAGAAAGCGACTCAAGAGAGAATGTATCTATTACACATTATCTATACCATACACAAGCTAACTTGAGTTTCGGAGCGACATTGCAGGTACAACCGCCGACGCATCCTTGGCATATTGTGATTGCCTCTATCGTAACAACATGACGTCCTACGCTTGATAGAACCTCAAAAACTCTGAGGGTTCAGCATTCAGGTAACATCATCCTAGTCCAACATCTCAATGGCATAGCTTAGGTGTTGTGATGGTTGATGTGCAACAACCGAGCATCATAACTCAGCTTGCTATCAAATAGATTTATTTATAAAAGACTAAGCTATTCCCTATGCAAAGTAGTATAGAGGGGTTAACTTTGATCGTCTCTTAAGAAATTGCACTCAATTGATTTCTAGTCTATTTTATTAAATTTTGGAGGTAAAATACTATCACCTCTCACAACAACAATAGTTCCAAGGGTTAAAGTACTATTTAGTCTACTATTTCATAAGAGTAATGATACATTTACTCATTTGGCTTATGACATTGTACTATCTCACTCTTCATTTATCATGGACGAGATCTCATTTAGAATGTATTTCATTGAAATCATATCCAATAATAAATAGAGTATGAGTCACAACATTGTCTCAAACAAAGTGAATAACAACTAATTGTGGCCAATTTTTTTTTGCCTTCAATTGGGCTTCAAAGCCCACTTTAATTTAATAAAAGGGAGAAATTGGGCTGAAATTTTGCTTGTGTGCGCAACTATTGGAACTTGGATGTGAGGTGAGGCTTCGCGTGTGTGTGTGTGTATATATGGAGAGACAACAATAGTAACCCTTGGAGAGACTGAGTGTATTGGGGTTTTAAATTTGAGAGAGTTTTTGAGATTGGTGATGTTTTTTTTTTTTTTGACAAAATTTTGTGGATTAATTTGTCGTGTTGTAGATGTAGGCACTAAAGACTTAACCTATGTTAACTTTTTTGTATTCTTTTCTTTGTTACTGTATTCTTTTTTTGTGTGATTAGGGGATGTTTTTCCACCATTGATTTCATAATCACAAATGTTATTTTAATACTAAATTTGGTATTGACAACAAGTCTCTCACTCACATCACATCATGGAGCTCACACTCACATCATATGATGTGAGGGTGAGCCCCCATGATGTGGTGTGAGTGAGAGATTTAATGTCTACACCAAATTTAATGTTAAAATAATACTCCTCTTTCATAATTTACAGAAGCCAGGGGAAGGAATTTAGGGGAGTTGTGGTCCAGTTCAACTTTTAAGTTTTTCCATACTTATTATCCAACTTAGCGCTAAAAACATAGCAAAATTCATACATGTATCCTTCAATAAATTTTGTTGGCATGCCAGTAAATTGAAAAAGTTCTCACTTAAAATAAACCTATGTTTGTCTGGTAGACAACTTGCTTCTTCCCAAGATGTTTCTTGGTGTCAAAGATGTTGAATTGAGCTCGCTCGCCTCCAAACCCCATAGAAAGAGTACCAAGATGAACATCAATATTAGTACGAGTAGTCTTCTTGTCTCCCCGAGATGATCGAAGTTAGTCTACCTGGTGTTTCACTTGCCATTTCAAGAACAACGAAATGGGTGGGAAATATTAACCCCTGCACCCGCACTAACACATATTCAATAACATCAACCGGCTTAACCATGCTTCGGTCATCCATCTGAATAACAAGCTCTATTGTCATTAGTGGTTCGAGCCTAAGGGAACAATAAACTGAAAGAGGCATTACATTTCTAACAGCACCTAAGTCAACCAAGGCACACTCAAATTTAGTTTGCCCAATCTCGCAACTAATGGTAAACATCCCTAGATCAAGACACTTCTCTGGCATAGGTTGAATAAAGCCGAAGACGTTCTGGCACAAATCTACCTATTCACATCCTTTTAATCTCTTCCTATTTGTACACCATTCCTTCAAGAGCTTGGCATACTGAGGAATTTGGCGGATCGCATCTAATAAAGGTATGTTCACCTTAAACTTTTTGAAAGTGTTTAGCATTTCCTTCCCATCTTCTGTCTTAACTAGTTTCTTAGGGTTTCGTATCATGTGAGGGTAAGGCAAAGGAATAGGTTTGTCCTTCCCAAGTTCTAGTGGCTTCAATGGTGTGTTATTTCTATCTTCATCTCTAGCAAATTTACCCGAGTTTTCACCTCTAGCAACTTTGCTAGATTCTTTTCCTCTAGCAATTTTGCTAGAATCTTCATCATCCACTGGTTTCCTCTATTTTTCTGTATCTTATACATGGTCAGCAATGGTACTATACCTCAAGAACATGACCCTCACATTCGCCCTTGGATCAGGGAGAGGCTGAGAAGGAAGTTGGGAGGAACTCATTGGTTGTCAATGGCTCTTCATGTAGTTAATTTCAATCCCCATCTCGCGCAAAACTCCTTGACTTTCTTATAGGGCGGCATTTGTCTTTCCTTGACTATCTTGCATTTGCCTCTAATTGTCCTACATCTGCCTTTGAGTTTCTTACATCATCCTCTAGTTCTCCTACATCATTCTCATCATCTCTTGCATAAGGGGGCGTTAGGAGCTAGGGGTGCCTACGGAGGTGGAAATTAGAGAGGGCCAAGTGGTTCCTGAACTTGCTGTTGTTGCCTCTATGGAGAGGGCACATAGCGCTATTATTGTGGTTGTTGTTGCTGAACACGTGGTTGAGGATTAAGCACATTGGAGTGCTCCACTTTAGCTGCGTTATCCTTCCATCCCGAGTTATGTGTACTGCTATAAGTATTATACCCCGATTGGTTGAACTAATTACTAGGCCTCCCTAGAAAAATAGTTGTGACTTTGGATGATCTTCAAGATGGTCGGGACACTGATCAAGTGGATGATCGGACCCTTCGGGACAAAGAGTACACTCTATGTTGGCAATAATGGCTTGGGATTTTTGTCCTATGGCCATTACATCCACTAACTCGGCCAATTTGTCCACTTTTTGGTTTAAAGTTGCCAATTCAATTGGTTTTGGTGCACTAGTTACTTCAAACACTCCCCTTGTTGGCTTGTTTGCTCTGGTCTTGTACTGAGTATTTGCCATTTCAATGATGAGCTCTCGGGCCTACTCTAGTGTCTTGTGATTTTTCAGTTGGCCACCAACGGTAGAGTCAATCTATTTTCTCTCCAGGTAATTGAGCCTTTCATAGAAATGGTCAATGAGTTGCTATTCAGTGAACCCATGATAGGGACACATGTTGCATAACCCCATGAACCACGCCTAATATTCGCTGAGAGACTCATCACCTCCTTTCTAGATACCAGAAATCTCTTTGTTGATGGGAAAGACTTTACTAGCATGGAAGTACTTCTCAAGGAACAACATTTTCATTACAATTCAGTTGTTGACAACCTGGTGTGGGATGCTAAAGTACCAATCATGGGCCCCATCTTTCAAATAGAAAGGGAAGGTGATGCGCTTAGAGCTAGCAAGTGCACTAATTGCGGCAAGTAATAATGAGTATAAATACTCAAGTTGTTGAACCCACATGGACAATATTACACACTTGATTTTAATTGACAAAGTACTCAATCGAATTCATTAAGGGATAAAGAAGATGATAGAGTTACAATAATAAATATAAAATAACAATTAAATTAAAGAATAAAAGCAATAGATGAGGAACACTAGAGCTTATGACTTCATCTACTCTAGACTCTAGTAGACTCATAGACAAATCCACATAACTATCCTAATATAGTTGTTAAATAGTTAATTATTAAATTAATTAATCGTCGGGGTTAATGATTACTAGCCTATCTCGATGTCAAGTAACCTTCTTAGTCTAAGTTGGCCCCTTAATCTCTTAGTGAGGTTCAAACTTATTCTAAGGGTTATGTGTCCTACCTACTGGTCCCTTACACGATCACATAAGTTGCATAAATCCTCTTGGTGTCTTGCTCAACCTGTGCTTTGCTAAGCCTAGCCCTACCTCCTAATCTCTCTCGAGTTTCATGCAAGGGTACAAACTAATTCTTGATGATCAAGCACACAAATAGTGCAAGAGAAATAGAACAAACCTTAATAGACAACAATTATAAATGAATAACAAATTATACTAAGGTAGCATCTTCAAAAGAGGTTACATCATTTCCTTATCAAGGGACTTAGTGAATAAAAGAAGAAGAATAAAAGAGAGAAGATAAGAAAAACATATAGAAAATAAAAACAAGTCTACCTACTATTGTAAAATAGTAGTAAGACCTAGTCCTCAGCAATGACACCAAAAATTTTGACGCACCTAATGCTAGTAAGTGCATTATGTTATTTTACAAACGCAGGCATTCTTAGCTGTTTGGATGAAGTTTTTTTGGGTTTTTAATTAGTTATGCAAATGAAATAAAAACAATTAAATGAAAGTAATTAAACAAAAATTAATTTAAATATTTGAATAATAATTCAGATGAGAAAAGGCATAGGACACTTGATTTCCATTACTCCTTCCTATTTTACTAGGTACTAATCCTATCAAATTATGAGAATTATCTATGATTAATGGTCGGAGTTAGTGGTTACTAGCCTTTCTCGAGGTCAAGTAACCCTCTTAATCTAGGTTGTTTACATTAATCTCTTAGGAGGTCTAAACCTATTCTAAGGGTATTATGCTCTAATCTACTGGCACCTCACATGACCACATAGATCACAGTAAACCTTCTTGGTGAGACGCTTAACCTATGGTTCGCTAAACCTCATCCTATCTCACAATCTTTCTCTCGAGTATTTTGCAAGGATAAAAACTACTTATATGGTGATCAAGCATACAAATAGTGCAATAATAATCGAATAGCACACATTTGTCACGCCCTAACTTAGGACGTCACTGCACGTAGGGCTACTACCCTACGGAAGCTTTGCAAAGACAAATAAATAGCTTTATTTATAAAATAAATAACTATATAACTATTTCCATATAACTGTTTTGAAAATCAATACTGAGTTTACATAATATCATGACTGAAATGAAATACATGAATAGTAAATAAGGACACTGCCCTAGATGTCTGGAGCATAACTGTATAACTCTGGTAGACCCCCACTGTGTAGCGGAGCTTACCACTGACGCCTGAATCCTCACTCACTGGACGAGAGGGATGTTCTCACTGTCCTCAACCAAATCTAAAAATGTTATCGACAGACGGGTGGGTTTGTCATCTCAGTGGTGGGTACCTCGGTACCACACAAATAACACACACTGCATATAATATCATGACGTATAGATACATATATATATTGAGTGAATAATTTTCAATTAAAGCATGAATATATGTTATGAGATAAGTTTGGATAAACTGAAGAAACTAAATATACTAAGTAAACTAAATTAACTGCTGGAAGGTAAAACTGATCTATGTACATATGGCCACGTCCTCTGGCGAAGGGGCACGATTCAAGGGAGCCTCGACTCAACCTTACTTTACCAAGATAAAGCCAGGTGATTCCGGTACACACGCAACCCAGATACCTGTAAGGGTACACATACCCTAAGTCTGAGGAGCAGAGGGCACGCCTACCATATCTGAGGAGCTTTTCGCTCATATCTATCTACTGTTAAGTCTAAGTTACGAGGTCGTTGGACCTCGTACTGTTCTAGGTTATCTACCCTAGAATCTACTGTTTGTGAAGTCTTTTAGGGGAATTGGCTTTGGTTACCCAAGTTGTTAAGTCCTAAGGCTATTGATTATGACAATGGTGTCCTAATTAGTTAATCTTATTTATTAGTCCGGACTCAAGAATTAAGGTCCCACACTTAGGACAGAATTCTCAGGAAAGAGAGGTGCGTTACAACAGACATCTTAAGTACTAAGTCTTGCCTTAACCAAAACTTGCCCTTCGTTAGGGTCCATGCCTTAACCAGAGTCTTTATTATATAATCCTAACCAAACAGTTATAAGGGATATCATGTCTATGGGTTTTGGTCTCTATCCTAACATAGCATGGCATAACATGGCATAATATAAGCATATCATAAAGAACATGTCATATATAATATATCACATAAGCATGCATAAAAATATCTACTACCATATTATAAGCACAATTGAATTTATTGATAGACCACCGAGGTGGAACCATTGATGCGTCGGGACTGCCACTCACTAGCTAGAACTGGGGGGCTACAAGCGGCGTGGTGTATGCAAAGGTTTGTGCATGTGTATGCAAAATTTTATGCATTTCTGATCCACTACCAATGATTTGTTTGACACCATTGTTCAACTAGGCAGGTTGCCAGATACATTACAATACCTAATATACCTTTCAACAACTCAACAACTGTGTGAATATTAATGGTGTGTATGCTAGTGCTTATATAGTTATTTGTTTCTACTTATCTTAGTATACTTTTAGATTGTATATGGCATGTTATTTGAAACACCCTAGATAACTGTTTACCCGTACGTAGTAAACAAAGCTCACTAGGTTGTTGTCTACCTGGTCGGAATACCTTAGTCCATAGTTATCTTTTGAAAATAGTCATTGTTCATAAAATACGGACTCGTTTTAAACTTTTGCTTGTATCATATTAATAATAACATAGAGCCATGCGTTGGGAATAAACAAATATAATAACAAAGCGGATAACATTACGAGAAATAGAACATGTAATATACATCCAGTGGGTCCATCATACAAAGTCATAGAGTGTAAGATATACATAAATATACATAGATCCAAACATTAAATACATAATCCAGCATATACAACATCAAAACACAAGGACTACTGGAATGCTACTCAGTAAGCCCCTGGCAAAACATAAACATCTATCTATCTCCTAGCCGCTCATGGCTCATCTGGCGGCTCTTCTGCATCCTCAAAATATGATTCATCCTCTTCGGTACCTGAAGTCATAAAACAGTGGGGAATGAGAACGGTAGGTTCTCAGTGGAAATAACCTTAGTTCCTGAGTCGTACATCAGATTATGTCGGACTTCAGGCCGCTCAGAGATCTCTAGTGAACATACATACTAATCAGCCTACTCTTTATTATCTGGCCTATCT
>QANU01104094.1:277508-301163 GCA_003254905.1 Nissolia schottii
CATTTTAATTCAAAGGAAAAAGTCGGGTTGTTACATTATTACTTTGTATGTATACATATATTATTTAGTTATTGTTGTATTGTTAATGTATGATTAATCATGTTTTCAGTATATGCTATGTGGTGTGGTACCGTGGTACCCATTCATTGAGTGATGAACTCACCCCTCATCTATTTGTTTAAGATAGGTGAAGATCGTGGAATTGATCCTTTAGTGCAGTGGCAGTACTAGTCTCCAAGTTAGTGATGAGCTTCACTTTGTAGGGGAGCAATCAGAGTTTCAGTTTGTAGTTGCTCTGATGGATCACAAGTAAGGTGTTCAGAAATTATGCTTAGTTAGAATTAGCAGCATAAATTGCATTCGATTATACTTGTACAAACAATGGAGGCTTTCGCAACGGAACTTGTCTTTTGCCTGTCGGTCGTGACTTTTGGATCGTGACAGGCATACAATGCCATTATTGGCCGAAAAATGCTAAACAAGTTAGGAGTTGTGGTGCCCTTAACCTTGCTATGAAGTTTCTTTCAAACAAAGGAGAGATCATCATTGTGAAATCTGACCAGTCGCTATCAAGATGTTACCAATCAAGCTTAGAAGTTGGACGTAAGAAAAAAGCTCAGGAAGAGAATTCCAAGACAAAATCCGATGTCATGCTGGTAGACCTTGACGACCAAGATCGTCCATTACCAGGACAAGGAAAGCTAAGCCCCAATCAAAGGAATTAATCACTTGCAGGAGGCTCTAAAAAAGGGATCGCACAAGTCAAATGTTATGATATATTCAAAGACCTCGCAAACTTAGAACGTAGGCCACCTCTACAAATTTTTTTTCCCATCCCAAGGATCACCCTCAAGGTTTGGAAATCAATAGGCTTCGAAGATTCAAACTTGGCATATGTAGTTAATGATGTCATCACGATGATATAAAAAAATAAATATTACTGCTCCCTTTTAGCAACTAGTTAAGTTAGATGAACAATGGTCTTTTAAACGAGAATTTCATTTTTTTTCACATTCGAATTAATAAAATTAAAATGGATTTCATGTTGTATTTTATTGAATTAAAGGTGAAAATCCTTTAATTTAGTCTCTTCTAGATCTATATATATGAATGAATTCAACCTGTGATCTGTCAAACACTATCCAATGTGGCAGGTTTCAGCAGCGATCCTCTCTTCTCCTCCCATCCTAAAACTTCCCTTCTCCAAAGCCAAAATCATACCCAAGCCTTATTACCCCCTCAATTGCTCATTTTGCCATTCTAGGCTCAGAGTTTCTGCCCTCAAGAATCAGGTGCCCGACTCAGTGAATCGTCCCGAAGGTCTTACTATATTTCCTTTTACCTAGTCAGCATCATGTATCTGTGAGATTATGATTTCATATTTTGTTTGCTGAGTTTGAAATACTAATGTAGCAGATGAAGAAAGAAAAGTTTCATCTGATAAAAAGGGCGGCGGAGGATTTAATTTCGGGTGGTTGCCTGCACTTCCCCACGTCCTCGTTGCTTCGATGTCCAATTTTATATTTGGGTACCACATCGGGTCAGTTTCTCTCTGTATTTTAATAACCTCCTTTCAAGAGAAGTGCTACATAGTTGGAAATTGTGTTCACGAAAAGTTCTACGAATCCAGGTGCAATTGTCTATTAAGTAGAGATTGCAGCCCAAAAATGGACAAGTGGTATGATAGAGAATGAAATTAGGCAAGCTAAACCATTCATATGAAGTGACGAATTACCTTTTTGTACTGTCCATCTTTTCCTTCTTTCAAGTTAGATGTTGGTAGAAGGAGAAGTTTGGGAATTTCTGAAGAGGCGATATGGAGAAGGGTGCTATTTTTGCTACTGGGGCAGTGAGGCTTAAGTAGAAGTTATTACTTTTATCAATTTATGGCAGGATGCATTTTAGATGCTACAGAATTTTTGTTATAACACAGGATCAACTAACTGAGAATTCAATTTCAATTGTCGGTATAAATTGAGGCACAACTAAATGAACTTTTAAGAACTATGCGGTGATTTAGTTTTCTTATGGACTATCGGAATTGGATTGCATATTTTGCAGAGTCATGAATGGCCCTATTGTTTCTATTGCCCGGGAGCTTGGCTTTGTGGGAAATTCATTCATTGAGGGACTCGTGGTCAGTATATTTATTGTTGGTGCATTCATAGGGAGCATAAGTGCTGGTTCTTTGGCAGATAAACTTGGTTGTCGGCTCACATTTCAGATTGATACCATACCGTTGGTCCTTGGGGCTTTTATAAGGTAGCATACTAGTACATGGTTCATGAAATTTAATGTTAACATCCTTTTATTCTTGCAGACTGTTTAGGTTACCTTACCCGTGAAGATTTTGAAATTGAATCCAGCTAATTCCCATAAGAGTAAAGCTTCTAAGAAGCAAAAGTTTTGAATAATATGATTTTCATAATCTTTTTTTTTTTCTATGCTTTCTGAAAGGTATAGTTTCTTCCATGAAATGATGTACTCTTCAAAAGAAATTTGGTTTTAGTGGGATTTATATTTGATTGATTAACTGTGTAAAAAGTTAGTATACTATATGGTTCCATTTAATTAATACATAGTTCAAAGCTTTTAGCTGAAGCTAGAATTTTTTACTTTCTTACTTAATACAATGATGTGGCTCCTACTGATGTATAAAACATTTTATAGAGATTGTTGATCAAATTCAAACTCTGTAATGTAATGATAGGAACCCAGCATTACTAGAGTTTAATTAAGAAGAGGTAAACGAGAAAATAACAAGAGAGAGAATCAAAACAGTGGGAGAGGCGTGAACCATAACCAACTTTGCAGAGTTGGCAATGATAGTTGGGAGAGAAAGTGAATCTGTATTCTGTATGATTTGGGGATGGGAAACTATATGTATGAGCAATGGGGGTGGGGATGGGGGTGTGAGAATTGAGGTAAGCTTTTGAGAAAAATGGTTCTTGATATAGTATCAGAGTTTCTATTTTTAATTGAATATCGGTGTTTCTATGATCAAGTAATATAGAGTTCACTTCCTACCGCCCTCCATTCTTGTAAATAAAGAAGATGGATTTTAGCAAGATAAGTGAGCCATGCATTGTCCAAGCTCCCAAAGAGCTTTTGCGTGGAGGGACGTTTTAAGATATAAACCATTCAATTGCCTTTACTAAACAGCATAACCTTTTGGGGAAAGATGGCTCTTGATAGGCAGAAGATAGTGGAATAGGGTGGTAAAAGGGCTCCTCCAATTTCCAAGACAATTTCTATCTATTGTTTTTCTTTTGCAATTTTTCATATGTGGAATACAAGATTTAGAGGAGTTGAGCCGCATGACGAGGAAGAAGAGCCTTGGCTGATCTAAAGGAAGGACCAATCGGCTGGGTTTATGCTGTACTTTAGTCTATCTAGTTGGAACTTGATAGATATTAAACTAGTTGTTGAGAATATGTTAAGATTTACCCTGATTGTGTTCAGATTTATTAGGATCATGTTAATATTTGTAAATTTCATTTAGGAAGATTGTTTCCTTGTTGAATATTTGTTAAATATTTGATATGATTTAATTTATCTATTTTAGGATAGTATTAGTATAGATTGATTTAGTTTCCTTTTATCTCTTTGTTATTATATCTATAAATTGTAAGTTCTCTGGTGGAATAAAAACATGAAATATTTTTCAGCCTTTAACTCCTTTTATAAGCAATTGTAATCTTGTTATTATTAGTATATATTCAGAGGACGAGGAGTCTTAAATCCTCAAGCATTTTCATTCCAGTAACTCTTAACCATTCAGTTCAATATGGTATCAGAGCTAGGGTTTAGTTTTGTCTAGTGGCTCATTGTTTCTTATCCTAGCAGCCTCAACCCAAATAAACCCACTCTTTTCTGCTCGTCCAATCACAGAAGCGAGTCCACATTCTATCTTAGAACCTCTAGATTGGCCTGACTGCCAAGCGTCACCGTTGGAGGACCTCCCACGCACTGCCACGCACGCGTAGAAGAAGCAACCACTGTCGGTGTGTGTAGTCCATGCCCCGCCCTCTCGTGCTTTGTTTCGGTTGCCTCCGCCGTTGTCCATCTCGCCAACGCCTCCTAAGACTGTTTTCGGGGTTAGTTGCCCAATTCGAGGTCCCTTTCTTGGTTGTACGACTTACCCTTCGACTCTCTATCTTCTGCGTGCTTCAGATTTTTGGTCTATTTGGTTTCTTGTCTTTCTAGCAGCATGTCAACTACATCAGAAACTCCAAATCCAGAGGCTGAAGATGCATCATGTGGTCCAAAGAGCTCGTCTAACAGTGTCCCTATGATTTATGCTTTCTTATGGGATTTGCCTCGATTGAGGACTTAAATAGTCTTTTGCTTGCTGTTCGAAAAATCATATAACACACTTATATAGGGAGTGATGTTATCATTCTTTTGCACATTATTATGGCCTTAACATCACTCAATTTTCTTTTTAATGCATAACTTTAAACGTTACAATGAATGCTAACATGGTCATTGCATGAACAAATAGTCTAACATAGGTATCATTACATACAACACTGATATTCAATCAAGCATATTTCAAAGGAGTCAAGTATATAAATGAGTTGTCTTACCCATGACCAGAGACTAGAAGTTGTGAGTTATGGTTTGGTTTTAGTGCGCTAATTCTCCCCGGTCGCTTGCCCTCGTGACATAGCTCGTACCGGTCTCGTTTCCTCAATCCTCGTGTCCTTCTGCCTTTTGCCAGTACGAGATTCCATCATGGGACAGCGATCCTATTATCTTTACCCCAAAAATCACAATTTTCCCAAAATTTCAAATTACCCCCAAGGTCCCCAAAATTCTTATTTTGTCCTTTTTACCTGAAAAACCCCAATTTTCTCTAAAATTCATTTATTGAACCCAAAGAGGCTCGGGACTCTACCCTTAGGTTTTTGATAGTCTTGGATCCATTTTTCATGTCAAATTTTCCATATTTGATCCCTATTTTTTCAGAATTCCCATTTTGCCCCTATTTACCTAAAAATACCGTTTTAACTCAATTTACCCAAAACAAAGAACTTGCAGGGGACTCCAGAATCTTTGAAAATTAACACCATACTCAATTTTTCGCTTAGATTTCAAAAGCGGGGTTAGTTTTTCAAGACAAGAACTTTTGCCAATAGAATCGGAATAGACCTGAACTCAAACCCCAACATTTACTAATTTTCCTAAATTCTCTAGACAAGGTTTTGAGTTATATTTTCCTAGGCCAATTTCTCACAACAAAACCCAAACCAAAACAATCTCAACTCAGATTATACATGTAAGGACATACATATTCAAGGCAAATAATTTAGAGAGGCAAGAAACAACTCTTGAGCCTTGTCTTGAAGGCTACTTAACCTATTGCCTCGAGGCCACGGAACCCACCTAAAGCTCACAACCAACTCGGTGCTTTGGCCTCCAACTTGGTGAGATTGAAGATGATAAATTTGTGATGATGAGGTTGAAAATGGTGGTTTGGATTAAGGTGGTGGCTGTTTTGAAGGGGGTGGCCGTTTGGTGGTGGCGGCCTTTTTATGATGGTGGCCGTGAGGGGAGGAGGAGGAGGAAGGGCTGGCTGTGGAGGTGAGGTGGTTGGAGTTGGCTGAAGGTGAAGGAAGGTTGAAGGGAAATGGACTTGATTTTTAGAGAGCTTGAAGAGAGCTTTTGGTGAATTCTCTTGTAAAATGTCTTAATTGAATTTTTTCCATGCAAAGAAAATCAATTAAAGCCATTTTGGAGGCTTGCATGGCTGGTGCCGTGTGGCTGGAGTGGAGGGCATGCATGGTGACACGTGTCATGCCACATATTGTCATGCGGTGAGGTGGCCAGTTAGGGTGTCGCGCGTAGGATCAACGCGTGATTCGGGGTGCTATAGGACACTAAAAAGTAACGTTTTGGCTATATAAAATTAAAAGGGCTTGAAAAAGGTTAAATGAATAATTTATTTTTAATAAAGGGTTTAATACTTGTCCTTGGTCTTAGATAGACCTTAGACAGAAAGAAAATTGAGTTCGGGTTTCGAGGACCACGCGTAATGCCAAAACGGTTACTCGGGTTTCCATAATGGAAATTTTTTTTAAGACGGCTCTAAATTGAGACAAGGATATGTAAGGTGCTTACGATGACATGGAAATCCATACCAAGACACCCCTTGGGTAGCCAGACACAAATTTGAAGCTAACGGGGCTATTGGTTTAAAAATGGGGCTCACCGGTGGCTTATTTGACAACAAGAAACTCAAGAAATAGTCTTGTGCATAGCAGGGACACTTGTCACGAAATGGAAGTGTTTTGTGATACTTGTCTCAAGGAGGATAAAAAAGTGGTTTTGAGACACTTGTCGCGAAATGAAAGTGATTTTGAAACACTTGTCACTAAATGAAAGTGGTTTTGAGACACTTGTCCACAATCAGTATAGCTTGCAATCCGGTACAACATGACCTACCAAAGCACATTGAAGTTGATAGACACTTTATCAAAGAGAAACTGGAGAGTGGTCTAATTTGTACACCCTATGTGCCTATACAAGGTTGTGCGCGGCTTGCTAACATTCTTACCAAAGGGATGAGCAGTTTAGCATTTCAGAATATTGTCTCCAAGCTGGGAATGGAAAATGTCTATTCACCAGCTTGAAGGGGGAGTGTGGAAACTTGAATCTTTATTTCCTTTTTTTAGGATAATCGTGACTATATTTAATTCCTAGAAATAAGTTGATTGTATCTTGTTGTGTTACCATATTAGACTCTGTTAAGAATAAAAATAAATATATTCTATATCTTAGATTAATCTTATTTGGGTTAGTTTATTCTAGGTTGATTTACTTTCATTATGCATTGATTCTCTTTCTAGTCTATACAAACAAGAACATCTCTATGTAATGAGACACACAACAATACACAACTATTTAATAATACAATTACCTTTCTTACTCTGTGATTATTCATCTCTAATCCTATTTTATTATTTTCCTCTACTCAACCATGAAACCTAACGTGGCATCAGAGCGATACCATCCTCCGTGACTTGTCTCGTCACTCTTCTACTACTAAAGTTTCTAATCTAACATGGGAACTTGTTACACACCTAGCAGCTGACGCTGAGTCAGCAGGGGTGGCCAACCAAAAAGGAAAGGAAATAATTCCTCTTCCATATTTTTATTCTAAAAGAAACAGGAAAGAGAAGGGCAAAATAGGAGGGAATAATATCTGATTTGTTAGAGAAAAATCAGGATTTAATTAGGGAAAGAATAAAGCAGAAAATAATCAGTTAGAGACAAATAAGGGAAGAGAATTTTTAGGAGAAAAATAAGCTAATTCCTTGATTCTCTCCCATTGATAATTATAAGGGGATCATGGGAGAAAGGAAAGGCATTTAGTTATTCAGAACAGAGAGTTAGGCATAGGGGACAAAGGGATCCTAAAATTCCCAGACTTATTTTCTTAATTCTGTTCATCTATTGCTGCCATTTTTTATCCATTATTGTTATGTTCTGCAACTGAAATTCCCCATTGGAATTTCAGCATAATAAATAAACAGAGATTATTCAGCAGCTTTTTTCTCTTTGTACTAGTTCTTACAACTGGTATATTGTTACACACCCAGCAGCTGAAGCTGAGTGAGCAGGGGTGGCCAACCGAAAAGGAAAGGAAATAATTCCTCTTCCATATTTTTATTCCAGAAGAAACAGGAAATAGAAGAGCAAAATAGGAGGGAATAATATCTGATTTTTTAGAGAAAAATCAGGATTTAATTAGGGAAAGAATAAAGCAGAAAATAATCAGTTAGAGACAAATAAGGGAAGAGGATTTTTAGGAGAAAAATAAGCTAATCCCTTGATTCTCTCCCATTGATAATTATAAGGGGATCATGGGAGAAAAGAAATGCATTCAGTTATTCAGAATCGAGAATTAGGCATAGAGGACCAAGGGATCCTAAAATTCCCAGACTATTTTCTGTTTTCAGTTCGTGCATTTCAATATTTCAGCCATCCCTGTTTTGGTTATGTACCAGAAATTCCCCATTGGAATTTTCTGCATAATCAATAAACACCAAGGCCATTTCCGCAATTCCTTTCTTATTGGTACCAGTTCTTACAACTGGTATCAGAGCACCGATCCTAGGGAGGACTATGCATGGTTTCCACGCGAGCTACTATGGAGGCCAGGTTAGACGCATTGGAGAGACGAATGGAGGAGGTGACTGAGTCTCAAACTCAGACGATTGAGCTCTTGAGACAAATCAAGGAAATGTTGCCACAACAGCCGCCGGGGAGCAATAATGGCGACGGGAACAGGGGCGATGGAGAGGGTTCGGGAGGCAGAGGCAGAGAGGGAAGAAACGAGGAAGAGGAACCGGAGCAGAGGAGGTGTGAAGCCAATCGAAAATTGGATGTTCCAGTTTTCTCAAAAGAGGGTACGTGTGATTGGTTGGTCAAAATGGAAAGGTATTTCCCTGTTACCCAGGCAGCCTCGAAGGACAAGATCGATATTGTCACATTGGCCTTGGAGGGAGAAACCCTCACATGGATGGAATGGTGGGAAGAGCATACACCGTTCCTAAATTGGAGACGGTTTAGGGAGGATTTACTCAAGGGGTTCCAACCAGGGGTTGCTCTCAATCCCATGGCCCCATTGTTGGAAGTGAAACAGGTGGAGGACGTGGCACAATATAGACGTGAGTTCGTGTTTGCAGCACGAACACAGAAGAATCTGGGGGCAGATGCACTCATGTGCATTTTTGCGAATGGTCTAAAGAGGGAAATCCAAGCAGAGTTAGAGGTAGCACGGTTTGATAACTTGCCCGCCTTAATGGACAGAGCCATGGCCATTGAATGGAGGAACCAAGCGTGGAAGGAAACTAGAGTTAATCCCAACAGCCGGAGGATGGAAGGGGTGTTGAAAAGTGGCGGGACGAGTGGAGCTGTTCCGGTGGGAGCAGTTTTCTCCAGAAATTTAGGCTCAACGAAACCATTTTCATATAAGAACAGAAGCGGATCAAGGGGAGAGATGGGGTCCAACCGAAATTTTTCTGGCTCGCGAACAGGTAACAGCTCAAATCCAAATGAAGGTAGCGGCGCAGCCGAATCTGCCACAACCAGAAACAGCGGCACGCGGCGACTTTCTAATGAAGAATGGGCCGAAAGGCAACGGAAGGGGCTATGTTTCAGCTGTGGGGAAAAGTGGGGACCTGATCATAAATGCACCATGAGGCATTATCAGATCATACTCCTCGGAGATGATGAAAAGGAGGAAGTTGACAGAGACATGACACCACACCAGGAAATACAGGAAGAAGACGGAGAAAGGGAGGAGTTACAGCTGTCCTCATATAGCTATTGGGGACTCACTTCCCATAAAACCTTTTAAGGTTCAAGGGGAGATTCAGGGCCAAATCGTGACCGTGCTCATTGACTCCGGTGCATCGGCAAATTTTATTGCCCCCGAGGTGGTCAAGCGGCTGGCATTACCGGTTAAGAAGATCAAGGAATTCCAAGTAGAGGTGGGGAACGGTGCTATAGAAAAAGGGCATGAAGGGTGTAAAGAAATTCAATTGAATATTCAAGGGGTTCAAATAGTTCAAAATTTCTTTGTGATGAAACTGGGTTGTTCGGAGGTGGTGTTAGGAGCTGGTTGGTTGGCGAGCTTGGGGCAGTTTGTGGGTGATTATGGAGAATTGACCTTAAGCTGGAAGCAAGATGGTAAGAAAAGGCGACTAAAGGGTGATCCTTCCTTGAGTCGGAGCCAAGCTTCGTGGAAGAACACCTTGCACGCCTTGAAAAATGGGGGAGGGTTATGTCATAACCTCCATGGTAGTTGCCACTGAGGAAGAGGAAATATCAGCAGAAGCTTTTCCTTCCTTTCACCTTGAAGACAAGGTGATACTCCAAGGGGAGGGTATTGTTACACACCCAGTAGCTGAAGCTGAGTGAGCAGGGGTGGCCAACCGAAAAGGAAAGGAAATAATTCCTCTTCCATATTTTTATTCCAGAAGAGACCGGAAAGAGAAGAGCAAAATAGGAGGGAATAATATCTGATTTGTTAGAGAAAAATCAGGATTTAATTAGGGAAAGAGTAAAGCAGAAAATAATCAGTTAGAGACAAATAAGGTAGGAGGATTTTTAGGAGAAAAATAAGCTAATCCCTTGATTCTCTCCCATTGATAATTATAAGGGGATCATGGGAGAAAGGAAAGGCATTCAGTTATTCAGAACTGAGAATTAGGCATAGGGGACCAAGGGATCCTAAAATTCCCAGACTATTTTCTGTTTCCAGTTCGTGCATTTCAATATTTCAGACATCCTTGTTTTGGTTCTGTACTAGAAATTCCCCATTGGAATTTTCTGCATAGTCAATAAACACCAAGGCCATTTCAGCAATTCCTTTCTTATTGGTACCGGCTCTTACAGAACTCTACTTCAATCTCACATATCTTTGTTTTTGGTTCTTTCTTGCTATAAACTCCTGCTCGCCGCCGTTTCTAGCCGTCAGCACACTTTTTCTGCGACATCTTCATCCAACAACCCACCACCAGTCTCGTCTTCCTCCGCCGCTGCCACCACACGAAGTAGCAATTTGTTCTAACTTCCAATGCGCCCCCACACGCCGCCAACAATGTTCTTGACATTGTTCATCGACTGCACTTCCAACGTCTTTTCCAACCACCGTCGCCACCTTCATGGTTGCCTCTTTCGTGCGGCCAAATCGCGCTGAATTTGCTTCTCCATTTGACTTCCCACGTGCTCTCACGCGCATCATCTCGTCTTTGAGGCAGCGCCCACGCGCCCCTGCTTCCCGCCGCACTTGACAACATGCCAACCTTTCTCTGACTGCCGCTTACGCGGTTGTACTCTCCTCGTCGTGCTCATTGCAGATTTGTCCTCCTTATTCATCATCTAGCCACTTTGTCACTACACGTATCTTTTGGTTTCCACTTTTGCCCTTGTTGTGTAACTCATGGCTGCCTCTACCTCTATATGTTTGTCACTGTGCCTCTTCTTACCACTGTACTTACATTTGGGTGGTTTCGGTGCTTCATTCCCATACCACTGTGCCTACTTTTCAGTGGTTTCAACGCTTCATTGCTCGTGCCACTGTGCCTACTTTTCAGTGGTTCCGGCGCTCCATTCCTGTGCCATTGTGACTACTTTCCGGTTGTTCCGATGCTTCATTCCTGTGCTACTGTGCCTACTTTCTAGTGGTTCCAATTTTTCATTCCCGTGCCACTGTGCCTACTTTCCGGTGGTTTTGGTGCTTCATTCCCATGTCACTATGCCAACACCTTTCCAGTGGTTTCGGTGATTCATTCTCGTGCTTACCACTGTGCCTCTTCCTCCGTGCATGCGTTATTCTGTGTGTGCCTTTCCTCCATGCGTGCCTCTACCTCGCGTGTTCCTTTTATTTTGTGTGTGCCTTCCCTCCATCCATGCCTCTACCTCGCTTGTGCCTCTACCTCCTCCGCTTAATTGTAACAAGCTTAAAGCTCCATATGCTTTAGCTTGAGGGGGAGTGTTAAGAACAAACTAAATATATTCTATATCTTAGATTGTTCTTATTTGATTTAGGTTATTCTAGGTTGATTTACTTTCATTATGCATTGGTTCTTTTTCTAGCCTATATAAATAAGAACATCTCTATGTAATGAGACACACAACAATACACAACTATTTAATAATACAATTACCTTTCTCACTCTCATTATTTCTCTCTACCTGTATTTTATTATTTTCCATGAAACTTAACACACTCAATTATTAATTCAATGAAGGAATCCTACAAATCATGGGATTTGTTTTTATTACCTTCCTATTCTAGTTTAGGTGCAGGTGTATAAACTGGACAGTATTGTATTTCCAATCTGATCAATACAATAATACTATTCAGATATTCTCTCTCTGATAATGACTTTTACATGATTGACTTTACTTGTGCACGTACAAATAATATTATAGTTGCTTTGCTAGAGGATATTCTTAACTAACCTACTTCAATTTGTGACAGTGCCAAAGCCCACTCCTTGAATGAAATACTTGGGGGAAGATTTCTTGTTGGTCTTGGTATAGGTGTGAATACTGTTCTTGTTCCCATATACATATCTGAGGTACTTGTTGATACCAACTTTAGCTTTGTTGTAATTATTCTCTCACTTTCTGTTAAGAATGTAAATAAATATACTTTATATCTTGAATTGATCTCAATTGATTTAGTTTATTCTAGGTTGATTTTCTTTTGTTATGCATTGATTCTCTTTCTAAGCTCATAAATAGGAACATCTTTTTGTAATGAGACACACAACTATTCAGCAATACTATTATCATATTTTTCTTATTATTTCTTAGTCTATTGTATTTTTTCCTTTTCTCTATATGAAACTCAACATGATATCTAGAGCCAGCTGAGAAAGACCTATTCCTGTCGTGCCTTCATCTCTGGCAGACCATTGTCCATCGCTGTTTCCTGTCGCTGGCGAACTTTTCTGTCCTCTTTTTTGTTCCGCAACCCACCACAAGGTTTGGAATCCTCCGCCGTTGCCACTCGCGGTTGTCGCATCCCATTCTGAACCTGTACGCGCATCGCAGCTCTTATGATGCAAATCTGTGCGCCGCTGCTTCCCGCAGTGCGTGACAGCTCGTCCAGAGATGTCTCCAACCACTGCCTCCACCGCTGAGCTCGTCTTGGTCTCCTCTTTCTAGATCTGTCCTCGTCTTCTTCATCCAGCCATTTTGCCCCGTCAGGTATCTTTTGATTGCCATTTTTGCCCTTATGTGTGACCCATGGCTGCTTGTGACCTTTTAGGTGCTCCCAAAGATTGTCCAAAGATCAAGCCTCCAACTTTTGTCAGCCATATCAATGTGCCTTTCCACTGAAAAATTGGATGGTAGCAACTACAACTCTTAGGCTTCTGATATCAAACTTTGGCTTGCTGGCCAAGACTATTCTGACCACCTCTCCAAAAAGGTTGAAAATGTTGATGTAGCGGAGCGTCCTCGGTAGTCTTGCATTGATGCTCGACTTTGCAATATCATCAAAACCACCATTCATTCGTCTACCAAGCAGATTTTTTGGTCTCATATTACTTGTAAATCAGTTTGGAAACAAGCCAAAGCTCTTTACGCCAATGACACCCAACGTTTATAGGTTTGCCAAAACCTCATGGTGGTCATTGCTCGTCAACAGTTTGATGGCCCTATGTCGACCTATCTAGAGAAGATTCAAGGCGCTCTCGGTGATTTTAATGAGCTTTTACCCCTAGTTGATACTCTGGTGAGGGAATTGGAGCAACGCAACACCTTCTTTATGCTTATGGCCCTGTATGGCTTGCCTCTTGACTACTCTGCTACCCGAGATTAGATTTTGGGGATGACTACTTGCCTACTTCACGGTGTGGTTCACATTGCTTCGAGTTCCTGCAAAACTCCCGTTGAGTTTGTCATTGCCCTGAATCCTGTTGATTCTTCTGCCTTAGTCTTCCAGAGGAGCAACTGTAGTTGTCTTCACTATGGCAACATGGGGCGACGTCATTCGAAGTGTACTCATTGTGGCCGTTGGGGCCATACCATAGAAGATTGTCGCGTTCTACAACGAGAATTCTCCCAACGATCAGCAAATGTTACTTAGGTTTCTGTCCTTGCTATTCTAGACCCTATCGATCAGTCGAGATCATCTCTTGTTGACTACTCTGATTTCCTGAAATGGTATGAGCAACGTCAAAACTTTGTTGTGCCCATTGCTTCTGTTGCACCCATCGCTTCTGTTACTCTCATTGGACTTGAGCTTGACACTGACAATTGACGTCAGATGTAAGTATATAGTTTTCACCTTGTGAGGGGGCTCTTTCTGGTGGGCTCGGTGCTTCATTCCCATGCTTACCATTGTGCCTACTTTCTGGTGGTTCCAATGCTTTATTCCCATGCCACTGTTCCTACACCATTTTTGTAGTTCCAGTGCTTCATTCTTGTGCCACTGTGCTTACACCATTCTGGTGGTTTCAGTGCTTTATTCCCGTGCCACTGTTCCTACACCTTTTTGGTGGTCTCGGTGCTTCATTCCCATGCTTACCATTGTGCCTGTTACCATGGTTATCAAACTCGCGAGTTAAAGTAAATTCGTGGAGCCTCCGCAAACTCGGATCGTAAACTCGTACGAGTTTACCTATTATTAAAAAAATATTTTTAAAAATTATTATGCTACAAAAATATATTTAATAAAACTTGAAATTCATAAATACTTTTAACTCCATAAAAAACACAAATAAATATGAAATATATGAGTTCTAAGTTGTGTAGAATAATATGCCTCACTAGTAATCAACTTGATCCTTTAAGTCCCTCTTCATAACTTGGTTTATTGTTTCCTGAACTCCCCCTCCACCTCTTTCCTTTGTACCAAAATTAAGAACACCTTTGCCTCTATCTTGGGAAGAATGGCCCTTTTCAGTTTCTTCAACATAATCCTCATCAATTTTTCTTTTCTTTAACGATGCTTCTTTAGCCTCTGCACAAATCTTCAACATCAACTCTCTAACTTCTTGAGGCACAGTTGCACGAGCTTCGACATCTGCTCTAGTACCAGCTAGATGATGCTTGAATCTAAAAATTCCTCCACTAATAACTTTCGAGCAATAATTGCATTTAACCTTCCTAGCATTTCCTTGGACATCAACCCCATGCTTCCATCCAATGTCAAGTCTATTTCCAGCAGCGTTTTTTCTTCTAGAGGTAGCACCACGTCTATTGCCTGACCCCATTGACCTTGAACCAGTTCCTGACCCAATAGTTTCAGACATCCTAAATTGCAAATTCAATTCAGACATCCTTTGTTGCATTAACATTTCATTCATCAAATTCAAATATATCCCTTATCTATTCCATAATTCAACAACAATTTGGAGAGAAACAAATTAAGAACACATTACACATCACAACCAAACCAAGTAACCAACAACTTCAATGAAACAAATTAAGAACACATTACACATCACAACCAAACCAATTAACCAAGAGTTTCAATGAAACAAATTAAATCAAATAAAATCAAATCAAATCAAATACACCCATCCCAATTTCAATTTTATAGTATTATGCAAGGTAAAGGAAGCACCTAAAAGCGTGCAAAGTGAAAACTATATAGTGATGACAATTTATTAGTGTATGCAATTAGGCCTCAAACTCAATCTAACTATAGGTGAAAAATGAGAAAAATTGTCTATGAACAGCAGAAAAACAATTGCAAATTACAAATTACAATTACAATTACAGCTTTACAATTGCTATTGCAGAAAAACAATTACAATTACAAATTACAATTGCAATTTATTACAATTACAATTACGAATTTACAATTACAATTGCAATTACAGCAGAAAAATTGTAACAGCAGAAAAACAGCAGAACAGGTTTTAGAGTTTAAGAGTTTCATACCTGGCGTGGCGCGGCGGTGGAGTGTTGAAGGAATGGAGACGCCGCCGTTGAGTGCAAAAGAGGGCGAACGGCGCCGGTGCGGTGAGGGCAAAAGCAGCGGGGGGCGAACGGCGAATGGTGAAAGAGTGAAAGGCACGAAGCAGGAGCAGAACGTGGTGAAAGGCACGAAGCAGCAGTGAGGGAGAATGGGAGATTGAAGATGGGAGATTGATGGCACTATGGTCTATGGCAGTGAGGGAGAATGGGAGATTGAAGATGATTAGAGGAAGGAAGAAGACGGTGGTCGACAGCTCGCAGCAGCCCTAACCTAATCTTTAGAGAACAAAACGGCGTCGTATGACAGCAAATAACAAATCCCATCAGAAGCGCAAAACGGCGTCGCTTTGGCAAGGCTAAATGATGTCGTTTTGCAGTTTTGCGCCCCCCGCCATGAACTCGTAAACTCGTGGATGAAATTGCGATTTTATACGAGTTTGACTGATTTTACCCGAGTTTACCTGATTTTACCTAGAAACGACGAGTTAAATCGCGATTTTAATAACTATGGGTGTATGCTTTCAATGTTGGCCTGGATGGAAATGTTGGTTGTCTTAAGCTTGGTTGCTAAGGGGTATACTCATAATCATGGTTCTAATTACATTTCCTCTCCATGGCAGTCATAGCCATAAATAACTGGCCACTATTTCAGCTTGATATTAAAAATGTTTTCCTTTATGGGGACCTTGGAGAAGAAATATACATGGAGCAACCGCCTGAGTTTATTGCTAAGGGGGAGTCATGATTAGTTTCCAAATTACGGCATCCACTATATCAGCTGAAACAATCCCCAAGAGCTTGGTTTGGCAAGTTCAGTATTGTTGTTTAAGAGTTTGGCATGAAACGAAGTGAAGTCGATCATTCAGTGTTGTATCAACATACTTCATCTGGCCAGTTTATTTATTTGGTGGTTTATGTGGATGATATAGTCATTACTAGCAATGATCATGAAGGGATATCTCGGTTAGAGAAACATTTATGTCATCACTTTCAAACTAAGGATTTGGGCAAACTCAATTACTTTCTTTGTATTGAGGTGGCTCAATCCAAAGACGGTGTTGTCATATCACAAAGGAGGTATGCTCTCAACTTATTGGAAGAGACAAGGATGTTGAATTGTAAACCAATTGACAATCCTATGAATCCAAAGAGCAAATTTTTGCCAGATTAGGGAGAGTCTTACCCTCATCCAGGAAGATATCGAAGGCTCGTAGGGAAGCTAATCTATCTCACAATTACTAGATCTGATCTGATATTTCCTATTCAGTGAGTGTGGTGAGTCAGTTTATGCAGTCTCCATGTAATGAACTTTGGGATGTAGATTGGGCTGGTTCCCCCGTTAACAGATGATCGACCGTTGGGGTATTGTGTCTTTATTGGTGTAATGTAGAGGCCGAGTATCGGTCCATGGCAGTAGCCACTTGTGAATTAATATGGATTAAACAATTACTTCTAGAGTTAAAGTTTGGGACTGTTGCACAATGATGTTATATTGCAACAATCAAGTGGCACTTCATATTTCTTTTAATCCAGTGTTTCATGAGAGAACTAAACACAGAGAAGTTGACTATCACTTCATTAGAGAGAAAGTTCTATCCAAGGAGATTGTCACTGAATTTGTTAACTCCTGTGATCAATTGGCAGGTATTTTCGCAAAGTCCCTCAAAGGTCCTCTGAGTGATTATATTTGTGGCAAGTCAGGTGCCTATGATTTGTATGGGCTAGCTTGAGGGGGAGTGTTGAGATTATTTTCAGATTTATCGTAATTGGTATCTGTAAGAACTGATACCAATGGGAAAAACTTGCTGAAATGGTGCTGATTTTATTTTATAGTGCAGAAATTCCCTGGAATTTCTGAGTCAGAACCGAAATAGAATGGCTAAAAGGGCTAAAAATTAATGAACAGAAAAATAGAAATAATCTGGAATTAAGGGTCCCTTGGTCCCTTGGTCCTCCTAGTCTGCTGAAGTCCTGAATGAATTTCTCCTTCCCCCACGATCTCACTTATAATAATCCATGGGAGGGAATCAAGGAACTAAAAATTATTTTCTCCTAAAAATCCTCCATTCCTAATTTGTCTCAACTAATTTATTCTTTCCTAACAAATCCTGATTTGTCTCTAACAAAGCAGATTTTATTCCCTCCTAATCTGTCTTATTTCTTTTAGAATAGTGATGCGGAAAATGAATTATTTCCTTTCCATTTCAGTTAGAAGTTGGGTCTGTAACAGTATCATGTGAATATTTGTAAATATCAATTAGGTAGACTGTTTCCTTTTATAATCTATTGTAATTATCTCATAATGGTTATATGTACAGTGGCTAAGGAGACTCTAATTCTCAAGCAATTCACTGCATATTCTCTCTTATTTTCATAATCATGTTAGTTTAAATGAAAAAAGAGTTATTCAAAGAACAAGTCAGGAATTAAACACTTGAAGGGATCAAGAGGGAAATGCCTTTTATTTCAT
Source organism: Nissolia schottii (assembly GCA_003254905.1). Taxonomy (NCBI): domain Eukaryota; kingdom Viridiplantae; phylum Streptophyta; class Magnoliopsida; order Fabales; family Fabaceae; genus Nissolia; species Nissolia schottii. The sequence goes on from QANU01104094.1 coordinate 295,432, forward strand.
GATTGTAGTAAAATAAAACAGGTTAAGCTGTAATTTTCATTATTTTTGGTGTAACCATAGTTCAAGGGTAATCTTACTTCCAATGGGAATAGTTCAAAACAATGTACTTACTAAAATCATTTAGATATGTAGAGTAAAAAATGTTAAGACAGCAATAGTAAATTCTTCTCATTCATGTCTCTACTTATATTTGCTTTAGGTTTCTCCAACAAAATATAGGGGGGCACTAGGGTCCTTATGTCAAATTGGCACTTGCCTTGGCATTATTGCTTCACTATTTCTTGGAATTCCTTCTGACAATGATCCACATTGGTGAGTTTTTTTTTTTTTCGTACTTCCTTGTAAAATCATGTAATTAATTTAACTCACAAATTTCTGCAATTTCACCTTTGTATGTGATGAATAATTTGTTAGGCTTACTAGGCACTTAGTGGGAAAAAGGCTTGGTTATTGTTGTGTTGAAGTTCAGTCCTATATGTTCTCATCTAGTATTTTGTTGGTAATCTTCCTACTGAAATCTTTCTTGAGAACATGAGAACCTCATCACTTCCACTGATGAGGTTTAATAATCTAGAATTCTGGATAATGGCTTTCAATTGAAGTTGTATTTTTGTATGTTCTTTAATGACCGATCTCTGCACATGATCTTTTTCTTTCGTTAACTTTTTAACACATGCAAACATAAGATTGTTTTAGTAATTTATTTAAATAGATGCAACAGATTTGCTGTATTATATATTTTTTCTTATCAAAAATTGCAACTTTCCATTTTGTATTGTGTCAATTATGTTTCTTTCCTCCTCTCCATTAACTTTCCGTAGATTAGTGTTTATAATGAAAATGACACGACTGTGGCTTATATCCATACTACCCCTTATTTCAAATTGGATTTGATGAATGTAGAGCCACAGCCACTAGCACAGCACATTCTTACTGTGTAGTTTTCAAAAACGTTGGTGAAAAATATTTTATTTATTTATTTAGTTTTTTCAAGGATGGTCATTAGACACACCCTGATTTTAATTTAATTATAGGAATACTCTTTCATAGTGTTTAAAATCAAATCTGCACTCAAATTCATATGGGTTCAGTTATAGAGTTTTTTTATGACAATTCTCTTAAGCTCTTGAGAGGGATGATTTTTGACGTAGTATCAGAGCTTTTATGACCAATAGGTCTAGAGTTCGATTCATTCTGCCTCTAATTCTCCTAAAAAAATTAACAAGTCATGTTTCAGCACAAGGTATTAGGTCGGCTGGTACATTGTCCACGCTTCAAGCCCAATAGGCTTTTGCGTGAGGATCCATGTTGAATATAAAATCATTCATTTGCTTGTACCCAACAACTCAAGCTTTTGGAAGGGATGGTACTTGGTAGATTCTTCCATCATTTGTGTGCCATATTCTTCAGAAACTGGAAATTATTTTCAAACAATACCTACATGGAACCTACATATTTCAGGTGGAGGACAATGCTGTATATTTCAAGCATCCCTGGTTTAATTGTTGCACTTGGGATGCAGTTTGCTGTTGATAGTCCACGCTGGCTATGCAAGGTAGGACTTTGTCGTTTTCCTATCTACCTATCTGACAATTTATAAGCTTGTCTACTCTGTACAAAGCTTTACTATTTCTGCTCAGGCTGGGCGAATGGCTGAAGCCAAGACAGTAGTACGTGAACTTTGGGGTGCATCTGAAGTTGAGAGTGCAATAGAAGAGTTTCAGTCTGTTAGCAAGAGCGATGGTAGTGATTTGGACAGTAGATGGTCAGAGATCCTGGACGAGCCACATTCTAGAGGTTGTATCAAGGTGGTTTTGGCTGTTACTATTAGACAGATTTTGTGCATTGTTAATTTTTTTCCCTGTCTGATTGGAAATCATGTTGCTTGGGTACGAGTATCAGTGTCTGGTACCACATGTCATGACCCAATTGTCGTGACCGGTATATGTGGATACTGACCCTTACGGAAGCTCTTAATAAAAACTTGTTTAATAGCTGGTTCTAATAAATAAATAAATAGTTTAATAAAATTATTTAAATAAAACTAGTCTCAAATATCTGCATATAATCAATTAATAAACCAAGGCAGTGGTAGAAATCCTTAATGGCAATAAAAGAATAAATCTTAATAAAATCCTCTCAAAAGACGTGGCAGTCGTAGACCTTGCCTATACCATGTCCGGAGCACTAATAAACTGTAAAATAGATGGTAAGATTAACTTGCCCCACTACAAAGCAGAGGCTCACCAATTGGGAACTAATTGACAGCTACAGGGTTAGAGGGGGACTAGCCTCAATCTTGCTTTGCCGGGACTAACTGCTAACCTTGGTTTGCCTGCAATGGTTCCCAGTGGGCCAGGACTGGCTCCTAGGTTAACAGACTTGCTTATAGGGTACCAATCATAGTCACCTGGTATGCGGTTCTTTACCTTGTTAAATATATGGTACGTGGGGATATACACAGGCGGTACGTTGTTTCGGTTCATGGTTCGCTCTAATATATACATCGGTATGCTCTTATTATATTTTACAAACATAATCTAAACATTGTAAAGATTAAAAAGAATGTATAAAAAAACCTTCAACACCAAAAGATTTAAAAAATTAAATCTTTAGCCTTACCCCATGGCCCAACAATACTGTACCAGATAATCAATAATATGTAATACCTCAAAGTACTCATTGTAGGGAAGTAGTTTGGTAGCATTTGGTTCCTATCCTAGGACAGAAAGGATGGAGACAATGAGACTCCTTTATGGAGGGATATAAATTAGCTTAAAAATTATCCTAAGATAGAGACAATTTTGAAACTTTTGTCTTTACGCCCTTCTCCAAACATATTTATGCCCCCATTGTCTCTGTCTTTTGTCCCATGTCAAGAATCAAACACTACCTTATAACCTTGTTATGTATATAATAAATATACCTAACAAATCAAGAATAAATATAATAATGTTAATATTTTGATCCTATCCTAGGACACAATAATAATATCAAGAAACTGCTCTGTGGGTGGGTCCTAATTTTATAATTTTAAGGGTTTTTATCATGTATTCTCTAAATTTTAAGAGTGGATTTCAATTTTCACCTCCTCACAAGGAATTCTGAAGTTCCCTCCAAGTCTATCACCACACACTACTTGTTGCCTGTAGTTCACTGCTTTCCCCATCGTTTCCCATCTGCTGCTGTCTTCTGCAGCCAATTGCCCATTGGTCACTGCTACTTGCTGCCAATCATTAGGCAGTCATCGCCTGCCACCTTTTGCCCAATGACATCATCCGCTGCTTATTTCTGCTGCATGTTGCTCGCCGTCTTCCACCCTCCTAAAGAGAAGATAATATAATTTCATCATTCAAACAAAGTATTTTGTAAATAAAGTAATATAATTACTTTATCCAAGAAAAAATAAAATGAAGGGAATGTTGTTGAAGCATCAAGGTTTCCTTGAGTTTATATTCACTCAAATTTAAAAATACTGGATCTAAACACACTCAGAGGTTAACTAAGATGGTTTTTTTGGATTGTGATTTTTGAGCACTGGGAAGAGAAGAAAACCCTACTTTCGTTTCTTTTGGCTTAGTAACTGGAGTTGGTTAAAGCCTAGAGGTGGTCTCTGGGCTGCATGAGGGATTCAAAATTAAATCCTGACAGGTTGACCTGCATGTTATACAAAATGAGTTGAACAAGTTGGAAATCCTGACAGGTTAAATAACACAACCCAACCCGCTAAATATGGCTGGTCTAACCGGTTGACCTAACCCCCTTCTTGTTTAGTAATAAATACATATTTGTAATAATTACTTGCTGATGCTGCTGTTAGTGTAAAATTCATCGTGGATTTTCTTGTATGATTGCAGTTGCCTTTATTGGAGGTACTCTTTTTGTGCTTCAGCAGTTTGCAGGCATAAATGGGGTTCTTTATTTTTCATCATTGACCTTTCAAGATGTTGGAGTTCAAAGCAGTGCTTTAGCAAGCTTATTTGTTGGACTCACTAACTTTGCAGGTTCAGTCTGCACTGTATTCTTCTTTTATTGTGATAAATTTCTTCTTCTTGTCAGATTCTGAATTCTGTGCACTGTTGCTTTTCTTCAGGTGCACTTTGTGCTTTATACTTAATTGAAAGGGACGGGAGACAGAAACTTCTAATAGGAAGCTACTCAGGAATGGTGAGTGTGTATAAGATTTCCATTTTTTTTATGGGAAATTATGTGAACACCAGCACTTCCAGGCAGTGTGCGCAAAGGCACACACTGAATACCTTTAGATCTTGTTCCTAGCTAAGAGTAGAAATTTTCACTGTATTACTTACTCCTCACGACTTTCAATTTCCTTTGTAGGCAATTTCTATGTTTCTTGTGGTCTGTGCTGTCATATTTCCATTGGATGAGCAATTGAGCAATAATTTATCAATACTTGGAACTGTCATGTAAGAATTGACTTTCTGCTGCTCCTGGAATGTAATGATATAAAATCATTAATTTGTTTCTCCTTGTTAAGATATAAAATCATTAAATTTCCTCTATCCATAAGCTTAAGCTTTTAAGAGAGATGGTATTGGAGCTTAATAAGACTGGCACTAAATCACCCCAAAAGACTAACTCCCCTGAAATCCTAATACTGGATTCAGCCACAAGCAGAATGACAAAGTGGTTAAAGACAGAACATAAAAATCTAGTGAATTAGCAAATGAAAATTGGCAGACAAACAAAAAAACAAATAAATGGCCTGGGTATTGTAAGGGACCCTTCACCATGCTAGAGACTGCCTGAGAATTTGTCTGCCAATTCCCTATCCCTCCTTCTGGTTAATATAGTGCAGGATCTGAGATTTTCTCCTTCTCTGTCCAAAATTAGCTCAGCATAATTACCCTTAAATATCCTCCACAATTTCCTCTTTCCATTTCCATAAATAGCTCAATCAGAATTAATTACAGAATATTTTTCACAATCTCCTCTTTCCTTCTCCAGAGACAACTCAGCGTATTTGACTCTAGAATATGCTTGTAATTATTTATTTCATATTCCAGCTGGAACAGCTTCAGCCCATTTCTTTTTCTTCCTTGCAAATGCCTTAGTCAGTCCCTTTGTTCTTGTCATATTGTAGAAAATGCATTTTCTATATTGAAAGAGGTTACAAAAGGCCAAATTATTTGCCTGAGGAGCAGCTATGAATCTGGTTCTATCCCTAAATTAAAAGAGGAAATTTTCTCCCCTTAAATGGAAAGAATAATTACAGATATCAACTACCTATGAAAGGAAAGATCTAATTTCTCCTAATCTGTACAAGTCAAAGGATTAAAAACAGAATATTTTTTCCTAAAATAAATGGTTGATTACCAACACTGCCCCTCAAGCTGAGTGGCAGATGTCTACCATACCTACATTGGATCTTAGAGTCTCATAAGTACTATTGGGAAGGCCTTTAGTCAGAATATCGACGGTTTGTTGACTTGATGGTGTGTATTCTAGACTAGTGACCCCACTTTCGATCTGTTGAGATATTGTAGGAGATATTGTAGATAGTATATTATTCTGTACATATTTATTCTGCTTTATTAGGATGAATATGATAAGATTTATATTTATTCTAATTAACCTCAGCATTCACAGCAATGCCTTATCCATTAGACTAGCATTACTTTTTGCAACATTTTATGCAATCATATTTATTAATATAATTTTATTATTTAATTTTTCTTTTTAAAGAAACCCTAATCTAAAGGGTCCCTAAG
>QANU01104094.1:301933-412100 GCA_003254905.1 Nissolia schottii
TAATAGGCCAGGCTGCAGGTCCTGATAAGCCGTCTGTCCCACCCCTACTGATCACCTTCTGCTGCTCCTAGCCTTCATTGCTGGAAATCTTTTTACAGCCATAATTGTTGTGTTACCTGTCATGGTCTTCTGACCTTTATTGCTGGACGTATTTTATTCCTTGCTTTTGGCTTTGCCCTGAGTTCCCCTTTTTTCTTTCCTTCTTTCACGTTATTTCTCCTGTCTCAGTACCATTTTCATCGTCGGCCAACCTTCTGGCAGCTTTTTTGAACAACTGACTGCACCACCAATCTCGCCACCCTCAGATTGGCCAACTATTTCTACCTGTCGTTTCGTCTTTGACCGTTGCCAAGCTTCCTGGAGACATTTTCGGCCACCTTTTTACCATGGAAGATCCCAGAAATTCCAACAGCCAGCTCAATCTGGCCACTTTGGGGAACTCGTGTGTAGGGGAATATGTTCCATCTCTTGGTAGAGATGAGATTGCACACTTATAGACTTTCCTCATGTCTTTTAGTAAGTCGTTCGACTCTTGCTCTCTGAACTTGTCTGGTAAGAACTTATGTTTGCAATCTTTTAATGCACGTCGTACTGTATATGAGGATTTATGGATAGTTGACTCTGGTGCAATTGACCATATGACCTTTCATTTCCCAAATTTTACTTCTTATCGTCTCGCCTTAGGAAAACACCACATCACTGTAGCTAATGGTTCTTGCACCTCAGTTGCAGGTTTTGGCGATGCTGCTCTCAACCCTTCTTTACACTTACCTAATGTACTTCATGTTCCTCAACTTTCCCATAATCTTATTTCTGTGCCAAAGCTTATTAAAGAAAAAAAATTGTGCAGTAACCTTTTTCCCTTCCCATTGCGTCTTTCAGGATCTTGCCACAAGGAGGACCATTTGAGTTGCTAAGGAACAAGGAGGGTTGTACTATTTTCTTAATGTGAAAATTGAAGGTGGTGTTAGTCAAAAGATGTTATCCTCTTGTCATAATGTGAATTCAAAATCTCCATCATCACAGGTTTGGTTACACCATAGCCGTCTTGGCCACCCTCCTTTTCATTTAATTAAATCGATGTTTCCGTCCCTTTTTTTTAAGGAGTTAGTTGAGTCTTTTTCTTGTGATGTACGTCAGTTTTCAAAACACCACCGCGTGTCTTTTCCGCCTAGTTCTAATAAAAGTGACAGACCTTTTGCTCTTATTCATTCTGATGTTTTGGGCCCTACTCCTACTCCTAACACTTTTGGTACAAAATGGTTTGTTTCATTTATTGATGACTGCACAAGAGTCACTTGGCTTTTTCTTATAAAAGAAAAATCAGAAGTTTTTCAATTGTTTGCTCATTTTTATCATATGATTAAAACACAATTTGGAAAACCTATTAATCGTTTACGTTTTGATAATGGCAAGGAATATGTGAATCAATGTTTTGCTAATTTTGTAAAAAAACATGGCATTATTCATGAACTTACTTGTGTTGATACCCCACAAAAAAATGTTGTGGCGGAAAGAAAAAATAGGCATTTACTAGAAGTCACTAGGGCCCTTCTATTACAGTTGTTTGTACCTAACTCTTACTGGGGCGAGGCTGTTTTAACTGCTACCCATCTTATTAATAGGGTGCCTTCTCAAGCTTTGGGTAATGTTAGTCTTGTTCAATCTATGTTATCACACTTTCCTTCTGCCCATGTTATGCGAAGTTTACAACCTCGGGTTTTTGGGTGTGTCACCTTTGTCCATGTGCAACGTCAACATCGTAAAAAACTTGATTCTAGGGTTGTTAAATGTATTTTCTTAGGTTATGCTCTTGACAAGAAAGGATACAATGTTTCCTCCCATCCGGTTGTCTTTTTTTTGTCTCCATGGATGTCACCTTTAATGAAACTGAGTCTTTCTTTAGCCCTCGGCTTCATGGGGAAGAGTCCTTTGGAAGCTGGGTTGTCGTCTCCCACATCCTTTATTCCTCTCCCGTCATTAAGAGAAATTCCTTTGGAAGCTGTTGGTTTTGCATCTGATTCCACTCAAGAGATAGTATCTTTTGTTACACCATCTAAAGAAGTCAAAAGAAAAACTATTTTTGTGTATCAAAGTAGAAAGAAACGTGACTTGGTCCAACAACAACTCTAAGAGCTTGAACCTACGATAAGTACTGAAGGTACTAGTTCTATTCCAAATAACGTTCCTTTAGATATTTGTGAGCCTAACCCAGATGACTTACCAATTGTATTGAGAAAAGAAAAAAAGGACTTATGCCAAGTATCCTATTTCTCAATTTGTCTATTCTAAACACCTCTCCTTGGAGCCGGACGCGCTTCCACGCGCCACATCTATTGCCACATCTATTCCCTGCACATGAATTAACACGTCGTCGCTGCTGAAGTGTGTGAAGGCGCGTGAGCAGTTATCTCTGCTTGTCGTTTCGTCTTTAACGGTCGTCAAGCTTCCCAAAGCCATTTCCAGCCACCTTTTTACCATGGCAAATCTCAAAAATTCTAACAGTCAACTCAATGGGTAGGGGAAGATGTTCCAACTCTCTATAAAGATGAGATTGCACATTTTCGGACTCTGGTCAAGTCTTTTAGTAAGCCTTCGACACTTACTCTCTGAACTTCTCGGGTAAGAACTTATGTTTGCAATCTTTTAATGCTCCTTGTACTGTACATGAGGATTTATGGATAGTGGACTCTAGTGCAATTGACCATATGATCTTTCATTTCACACATTTTACTTCTTATCGTCCCACCTTCGGAAAACACCACATCACTGTAGCTGTAACTGATGGTTCTTGCACTTCGGTTGCAGGTTTTGGTGATGTTGCTTTCGACCTCCCTATTCTTACCTAATGTACTTCATGTTCCTGAACTTGCCATAATCTTATTTCTGTGCCAAAACTTATTAAAGAAAAATATTGTGTAGTAACCATTTTCCCTTCCCATTGCGTCTTTCAGGATCTTGCCACGGGGAGGACAATTGGAGTCGCTAAGGAACAAGGAGGGTTGTACTATCTTCTTAATATGAAAACTGAAGGTGGTGTTAGTCAGAAGATGTTATCTTCTTTATGTGAATTCAAAATCTCCATCATCACAGGTTTGGTTACACCATAAGCGTCTTGGCCATCCTCCTTTTCATTTAATTAAATCGATGTTTCCGTCCCTTTTTTTAAAGGAGTTAGTTGAGTCTTTTTCTTGTGATGTATTTCAATTTTCAAAACACCACCGTGTGTCTTTTCCACCTAATTCTAATAAAAGTGGTGAACCTTTTGTTCTTATTCATTCCGATGTTACTCCTAACATTTCTGATACAAAATGGTTTGTTTCATTTATTGATGATTGAACACGAGTCACTTGGCTTTTTGGCTTTTTGGCTTTTTCTTATCAAAGAGAAATCAGAAGTTTTTCAATTGTTTGCTCACGTTTTTCTTATGATTAAAACACAATTTGGAAAAGCTATTAAGCGTTTACATTTTGATATTGGTCAGGAATGTGAATCAATGTTTTTCTAATTTTGTAAAAGAACATGACATTACTCATGAACTTACTTATGTTGATACCCCCACAACAAAACGGTGTGGCAGATAAGAAAAATAAGCATTTACTAGATGTCACTAGGGCTTTTCTATTATGGATGTCTGTAACTAACTCTTACTGGGGTGAGACTGTTTTAACTGCTACCTATCTTATTAATAGGGTGCCTTTTCGAGTTTTGAGTAATGTTAGTCCTGTTCAATCTATGTTATCACACTTTCCCTCTGCCCCTGTTATGCAAAGTTTACAACCTCGGGTTTTGGGTGTGTCGCCTTTTTCCACGTGCATCGTCAACATCATGACAAACTTGATCCTAGGGCTATTAAATGGATTTTCTTAAGTTATGCTCCTGACAAGAAAGGATACAAATGTTTCCACCCATCCGGTCGTCATTTTTTTTTTTTTGTCTCCATGGATGTATACTTTAATGAAACTGGGTCTTTCTTTAGTCCTCAACTTTTGGGGGAGAGTCCTTTGGAAGCCGAGTTGCCATCTCCGACGTCCTTTATTCCTCTCTTGTCATCAAGAGAAATTCCTTCGGAAGCCCCTAGTTTTGCATTTGATTCCACCCAAGAGATAGTATCTTTCGTTGCTACTTCTAAAGAAGTCAAAAGAAAACCTATTTTGTTGTATCAAAGGAGAAAGAAACTTGACTTGGTCCAACAACAACTCCAAGAGCCCGAACCTGTGGGAAGTACTAAAGGTACTAGTTCTATTCCAGATAACGTTCCTTGAGATATTTGTGAGCCTAACTCAGATGACATACTAATTGCATTGAGAAAAGAAAAAATGACTTGTGTCAAGTATCCTATTTCTCATTTTGTCTCTTCTAAACACCTTTCCCTGTAGCACCAGAATTTTATTGCAACAATTGATTCGATACAAATCACAACTTCCGTACAAGAAGCATTAAAAGATAAGAATTGGGTAAGCTGTGAATGAGGAAATGAGGGCGTTAGAGAAGAATGGAACAAAGGAGATCATTGATAGACCAAGAGATAGAAGACCAGTGGGATGCAGGTGGATATACACCGTGAAATATCAGTCTAATGGTGCTCTAGATTGATATAAAGAAAGATACGTCGCAAAGGGGTGCACACAGGCATATGGAATTGATTATGAGGAGACTTTCGCTCTAGTAGCAAAGATGAACACAGTCAAAATCTTGCTCTCTCTTGCGTCTCATTTTGGATGGTTGTTACGTTAGTTCAATGTTAAGAATACATTCTTACATGGGAACTTGAAAGCGGAAGTTTACATGGAGATTCTTTCAGGATATGATGTTACAAATGGAAATGTGCAGGATTAAAAAGGCTTTGTATGGCTTGAAACAATTCCCTCGTGCATCGTTTAGAAGGTATACAAAAACAATGGTGTAACTTGGATACAAGCAGATTCAAGGAGACCATACTCTCTTCTTTAAGCATACACATGGAGGAAAACTTACTATTCTTGTCTATGTGGATGACATTATTTCAGGTGATGATTTAATTGAAAAAAAAGCGTCTAGAGACAAGATTAGCAGCTAAATTTGAAATTAAAGATCTTGGGAAACTAAAGTACTTCCTTGGGATTGAGATTGCATACTTCAGACAAGGTATCTTCATTTTACAAAGGAAATATATCCTAGATCTTCTCAAAGAAACCGGAAAACTTGGTTGCAAGGGCACAAGTGTTCTCATTGAGCAAAAATCATCGGACAGGAAACGATGATGAGGGTCCTATGGTTGATAAAGCATTATATCAGAGGCTGGTCGGGAGATTGATATACCTAGCACATACTAGGCCAGATTTGGCATATATTGTTAGTGTTATTAGCCAATTCATGCATGATCCTAGAGTTAGACATTCAAGCAGTGGATAGAATTTTACAGTACCTTAAGGCTACACTTGGAAGGGGATTGTTGTTTAAAAAGGGTGAAAGTTTGTCCATGGAAGTATACACTGATGCTTACTATGCGGGTTCCTTGTTAACAGAAGATCAACTTCTGGTTATTGCATGTTTTTAGGAAGAAATTTGGCGACTTGGAGGAGCAAGAAGCAAAATACGGTTGCTTGGTTGAATGCCGAGGTAGAGTTTCAGGCTATGGCACAAGGAGTGTGCAAGTTGTTATGGATGAAAACCATATTAGATGATTTGAGAATAAAATGTGAAACTCCAATGAAGCTTTTTTGTGACTTTAAATCAGCAATCAACATTGTGCATAATCCAGTCCAACATGACAGAACTAAGCACATTGAGATTGACTGACACTTTATCAAGGAAAAGTTGGATAGCGGATTAATAGCTACATCACATGTTCCTTCTGTGCTTCAACTAGCAGATGTGTTGACGTTAACGAAAGGACTTTCCATAGAAAGGTTTCGGTAACTTACATGAAAGTTGGGAATGATGGATATCCATTCCCCAACTTGAGTGGGGAGTGTTGAGAGATGTTCAGATTATGTTGAGATATGTTTATATGATGTACATAATTATTTTTAAATTTTCAGATAAAATTAGAGATACGATTAGATTTGAATATTGTATGTTAGGCAGTTTAGTATTTAGCAATAACGGTAGAATGCCTGTATATTGTAAGCAGTGAAAAATACACTCAGTTTACACACANATATATATTCCCACTCTTTTCCTTCCTTCAAAACGATGGCATGGTCTTGGTCCCTATGAGGAGTTAACTCTGTCAGCAGCTAAAAAACTTCAGTGGTATCCCCTGCAGCTGGCTACAGAAGCTGGTTCTGCAAGGGTGTGTGACAAAATAGCCATCCCCTTCTTCTTTTAATAACTTGTGAACCATCGTCAAGGGAAGCCTTAGCTTGGTCTAGTCAGGGATCTCCTTCCAAGGTCAGCACCTTGCCATGATCTTGCGTAGTTCCTGAAAATCTGCATGCATACGCCCCAAGCTGGCTAACCACCCAGGGCTTTAGGACCTCTATTCTAAGCGTATCCAGCAAGAAGAAATTCTGGACTATCTTGACTACCTGCATCTCTAAAACCACATGTGCCCACCTGTTGTTTCCCATTCCCTACTTCCACCACAGTGAGAGTACCTCTTCCACCTTAAGCTGCAAGTTCATAGCCAACCTTCTAGCAATAAAATTACTATATGCTGTTCTATCAATTAACACTCCCACTTGCTTCCCTTTGATGCCTCCCTTCATCACTAATGAATGGCTAGAAGAAGTGAAACCAGCAAGGCTATTAAGGGGCAAACATAAATTCCCTACAGCCACTTCCCCAAGGTCCTCTTCCTAGTGGTCCCCCTCTCTTTCATCTCCCTCACTCTCATCATCCACTTCCACCAAAATGTGTTGAAGGTGTTTAATTGGGCACAAATGATCTTTTCCGGTTTTCCACACCTTCCCCCACACTTGAAACATAACCCCCTTTGCTGTCTATCGTTCCACTCATGTTGTGACAAACTCTTCCCGCCACTTGTCTTGTGACGAACTTACTTCTAAATGGAGCTATATCGTAACTCTGCTGTGTAATATTTACAAAAGCATGAATATGCATTTTCTGGCCCATGTGGCATCTATTATGATTGAATTTGGAATTGTAATAGCTTCCTAAAGTAAATAGTTTGATGATGTTAAATAACATATCAAACTATTTATTTTTAGGATGTCACAATAGTTCTTTCACTATCAACATGACAACAAATGATGGCATAAATGTTGTGAGAAAGTTTCATTTGTTTGATATTTTCATGAATATTGGAAAATAGATGATGCAATTTCCATTTATACAATTTTACAGGTATATATTCTTTTTTGCAATTGGAGCTGGCCCCGTGACTGGCATCATTATACCAGAGCTTAGCAACACCAGGACTCGAGGGAAGATCATGGGATTTAGTTTTTCTACCCATTGGGTGAGTAATAAAATATTGTGGTGTGCTTATTTGGGAAACTTTTGTTTTGATGAATAAGTACTTTTGAACATTAGTCTATTTGTTTGTTTGTGCTTTTGAAAAATATAAAAAAAATTGAAAATAATCAGATTTCTGCTTATTTTTATAAGCATGTAGGGTTGCTTATGATTTTAAGCAGAAATAGTAGTTGACATAGCATAAACAATGAGCCAATTATGTTTCCAAAAGTATGCTTGACATTTTTCAAAAATACCAAAGGACACCCTTGCCTCCCTCTTAAAAAATCCTCCCGGACTCTCTTTTCATATAAGCTTAAATAAGTTGTCGGTCCTTATAAATATAGTGAATTCTGGTGTTGGTCCCTAAAAATTTTTGTTTGGTTTTGATCTAAACATTTGTAAGTTTGGTTTCAGTCCCTAAACTTATTTATTTAAACTTTGGTCCCTGAACTAAAGTAATATATTTTTTTAAATCCCTGAAATTCTTTACCTCTATATAAAAACGTTAAGAAGGAATAAGTGCTCTTTTGGTTGCATTTCATATTGTCCAACCCTTTTGCGAACGCACCCGCTCATGCCTCTCTCCAATTTGTGTTTTTTTCACTTCACACCCCCACTTTTATGGCAATTGCTCTTGCTAGTTTATAATAATTTGGTTTGACTTCCCACGAATAGTACTTGAACCAAATCGTCATAATTTTCCAAGGACTAAAAATGTTTTTGGAAATATTCGGACCTAAACCAAACAACAAATATTATAGGGACCAAAACCAAAAAGTTTGGGAATTTTTGGAATGAAACCAAAACAAAATTTTAAAAGAGACCAAAAACTTGTTTAAGATATAAAATATACATATATATATATATATATATATTTATTTTGTTAACCTCCACACCATGTGGAGGTTAGCTTATCCATACCTTCGTACGGAAGTGTTAGCATCTCCACATTTTTATTTGGTTAAAAAAACCCAATGTTTCTCCTTCTAAAACAACTTAAATTTATGAAATGGATCCTTTCATGTTATTTTTTCACATGACATTGTCATATGTAATCTCTACCATTAATTGAAAAAGTGGGGCCCGTGCATGACATAAGCAATCAACAAAATTAATGGTAGGAGATCACATATGACAATATCATGTGAAAAAATAACATGAGAAGATCTATTCTCTCAAATTTATGGGTAATTTGTAAATTTCTTTCTTTTCAACTAATAACATCTTCTCTCTAACGGGGTCTCATGCACGATATAGTGTGGGTTAGTGGGTGGTTTCGAGACTTGTTGTTGAAGACGCGAGAACTGCGTTCTATCTAAATACACCAAATAGTGGCAAAAACTTAACATTTTAACAAGTAGTTAGCTTTTCCTCTTCCCAAAGTCAACAAAAAGGTATCTAAGGTTGTTGGACTCACCCAAGACTCCCGAAAGATCCCAAACAAATTATTCCACTAGAGTCTAGCCGCTAAACAGTATAAAAGAGGGTGTGCAATTGATTCTGAATTTACACCACATAACACACACGTCAAGGGAAATTGCCTTATAAGGCCCTCAAACCTACATTGAGTCATTAGTATTAATTCTACTAAGCACAACTGTCGAGATAAAGGTTTTGACCTTACATGGAGCTTTGGACTTTCAAATAGGTTTCTCAAGCAGGAAAAAGAGGTGATTTAGAAACTGGATAAAAAAGACTTTCTAGTAAATTCTAGAGACCACATTTTTTTACCTAAGGTGGAAGACATGTTAACCAAATCAAGGATACCCAAAAAGACAACTAACTCAAAAGACTCTGTCATTCAAATTTCGAAAAAAGTGAAAATCCTAGGATAAAATAGAGTCCTGAATAATATAAAAGTTCTAGATACAAACATTGGGTGAAGAAGAAAGACGATATTGATGGGAAAAAACATAAAAGGGAGTCCCTACCTACGTATCTTCCCAACAATTAAAACGGGAAATTATATAACGTAAAACAACTTCTACTTTTTCTGTTGTAGATTTCTAACCTTGAGAATTAAAAGCTTTATCAAAACTAGCCCATGTCACTTTCAATTGGTACTTGTGATGTAACTTATGGCACTTGAACTCTGCATTTTCTCTTGCCATTCACAAAGTTGTTTTATTTTCAGGTTTGCAATTTTGTAGTGGGATTATTCTTCCTCGAGTTGGTGGAGAAATTTGGAGTTGCACCCGTATACGCCAGCTTTGGAGCAGTTTCGTTGTTAGCTGTTGCATTTTCCTATTACTTCATAGTAGAAACCAAGGGTCGCTCTCTTGAAGAAATTGAACGGTCTTTAAAAGTTAAAGCTTGAGCCAATGACAAGTCTCATGATATAAAATCATATATACAAAAATATTATTTGGACCACTCAAAAGGTGTTAGATACCTTGTCACTCATCTTAAAAAGTAGACTCTGATGTGTTATGAGAGGACTAACGAAATATTTTTTGAGTGATTGAAATAACACTACTCAATCAATGTATATGACAAGAGATTTGTCTCTTGCTAAAGCATGGATCAAGGCTTAACCTATCAAAAGAATAGGATTACCTGATATAAGGGTGAGATACCTAGATGATTTATGATTTTCTATTTTACCTTTTACTATTTTTATGATTTTCATGACTTTCACCACCCCAAAATGATCTCTTCTACCTCCATCCACCCTCGCCACCATCTCATTTTCATGGGTGATGGTGCTAGCGCCAGCGCCACCACCATTGAAATTGCCAGTACCAGTGCGAACATCACAACCAACATCTATCTTTGTGCCTCCATCACTAATGCCATGCCATCTCAGATTTGCAAAATTCACTGCCACCGGTGCCACCCTTCAACCCCCACCAAATCTCTTGAGGAAAGAAAAAACATTAGATCTCAACAGTTTAGAATCAATTCCATCATCCAAATTAAGATTTCTTTTATTTTTTTTCAATTTTTTCTCTTTAAAAGTTTGAACCAACACAATAACCCCCCAACCATGGATGCCATTTGCACGCTTCATTAAGCAAAACCACATGTAACCCAAATGACCAGAACCAAAAATCACACTTCACTGCTCATTAATTCTGCTTGTATTGTGTTGAAGTGTTGTTTCATTGATTCTGCTTGTGCTGCACTTTTTGTATTTGGCCATATTGAGACCTTTTAATTCCACTGCATATAATTGTTTCCATTACATATTCGCCCCCAAATCATAGCAATGACACAAAAACTAACAAAAAAATCAATCTAAGTCTCGAACACCAAAAAAGTATGCTTAATAAACCAAAGACTTATGTGACTTTGTGCTTGATTCGGGCATACATGGAGGGGAACCCTTAAAGCTGCAGAGAAGGAGAATAGGGTTTGATGGATAGGAGAGAAGGTAAAGAATTTTTTAGAGAAAAAAAAATATGAGAATAAAAGTGTAATTATAATGTTTTTTATCATTAAAAAACTGCCTAGACCAATTTGTTCCCTTACTCAAGCTAGTCTAGGGTAGACGGCTCCCGAATCCCATGGGGGATTGCCCAAGGGTTCTTGTTACTTTTCAAATCTATTTTTGTTTAATTAATTTTACTATTATGAGTTTTTATCCTTCATCCATGGAGGAGTAATTTTTCTATATCTTGCATGCGGTAATTCTATCTTATGATTAATTGGAGGTTCTATGCTTAACAATAATTCATAACTCGTTCCACTCCTAATTAATAATATAGAGATCGCATGTTATTGGTTAGGATAAATTCTGATGTGATAGATTTTGACGATTGTTGGATTTATGAGGTTAGGATTAGGGAACTTTTGTGAACTACTCAGATTTGATTAGGTCGTGCAATTGGGATCATAATTGATATCAGTTTTAATGTTGAGATATTACTTATTAATTCCTATATTAGTTAATGCTTAGGGGATTGACGATTGTAGTCTTTTAAGTGAATTGCGAATTAGTTAGAGATCTTTAACTAATAAAACAACATCCCTTTTATGAATAATTAATTTAGGAACCAATGATAATTAATCTTTGATCTACAAAAGCTATATGCAGGGTATTGCCTTTAATTGTTATTATTCCCTTTTTAACTCAAATTCATTCAATGAAAATCCCCCATTTAATTATTATTGGTTTTTAAATTGCTTTCTTGAGAGATGACGTAAGTTAGCCCCCATTTACTACGTTTTTTTGGGTTTACTTAGTTTCATAAATTATTATTTGATTGCACACTAGAATTGCGATGTTTTGGTGTATGTCAATACCCATTAGACTAACAATTGTGATTGTTTCAGGGATATTATACAAAAAGGAATCAACAACGACAAATTGAAGTTCGGTGATAAGGCAAGTATGATGGTAGATAACGACCCTTTTGAGATGAACTTTGCCTTCCTTGAATTGGCGACCTTGCCAGTAAATGTGATCAAAATCGGTGGTCATGGAATGACTGAGGACGATTACGAAGAAGAAAAAGCTTAGTCAGTTCAAGGAAGAAAAGAAACCCATATACCCTCAAAATGGAATCGGAATCAAAGAAGATATAGACAACAAGGGTCGAATGTGTAGAAACGACCACTGGAAGAACCAAAGAAATGAGTGACAGAGCAATAATTAAAGACGAATGTGCTACATAGGACAGTGGCGGAAAAGATCATGCAAAGGAACCTAGATGAAGTTGAAGGAAGTGCGAGATTCCAAGGAGCATCGTCTAGCAAGATAGGTCCAAAAGTCACTTTTGGACCTTTTGCTCTTGCGAACATGTACAAATAGGTTTGCGCTGGGGGCATTCAAGGCATAGTCAAGAAAAAGGACAATCACTCTTCATCCAACAAGGGAAAAGGTACGAGTTGGCACAATGATGTTTTCAATTATGAAGTATTATGGCTGAAGATTTTAACACAAACATCATGGATGAGCTAGGGGACACCTATGGAGATAATTTCATGGGAGTTGTATCTTTCCTCCTAGTTGAATTTGAAGAGACCCAAACTCTCAACTACTTCCCAGAAGATTGCTTTGACATCTTTCTAGGACAGGAATGTCTATTCACAGACAATGAGTATTCAAATCATGTCTTGTTTGAGCATTCAAACGATGTCACTAAAGCACACATGCGACCTCTTTACATCAAGGCTATGGTGGAGCGAAAAATGGTGAACAAGGTGTTAGTGGACGGAGGAGCATCCATCAGCCTGATGCTAGAAAGCATGTTGGAGAATTTAGGTAAGAAAAATAGTGATCTGGTTAAAACTAACATTGTCGTCACTGATTTTAGGGGGAAGACAACAATGGCCACTAGAGTGATCGTACTAAAAGTAAGAGTCAGAAGCATCGATAGGCCGACCACCTTCATGGTAGTCCCAACAAAGGCGAGTTATGATTTGTTACTGGGTCGAGACTGGATTCATGTAGTTGGGGCCATTCAGTCGACACACCATCAAAGATGATCATGTGGAACAAAGATGCACGTCTAGAAGAAATTGGAGCAGACGACAGTCTCTGTTATCTAGAGTTGCTGCATGTAGATTTCAAAGTCTAAAATCTAGAAGTGAAACCTCTCGAGGTCAACCCAGAGATGATGCTGAGCATTATGAAAGATGTTATGTTGGCCTAAAAGGCCAGTTCTTGAAGCCTAGAATCGGGGGTAAACCGACCTACAATATATGGATTGATGAATTTCTTTACCAGACTATTGGCATATGTGGTCGATAGTAGTTTATGTTTGTTGGATAATTTTAATTTGGATTGCATTTATGACTTGAATTTGAAAAACCTTTGATTAGTGTAAATAAAAAAGTAGAAGTACAAGATCCCTTGCAGGAAATTGATATCGAAACTAGAGAAGAGAGGCAACCAACTTATATTAGTAGCTTATTGTCTAACTACTTAGGGGATATATTGGTCAACCTCTTTAAAAAGAACAGGGATTGCTTCGTATGGGAGTACGAGGAGATGCCACGGCTGAGCAAAGACTTGGTCGAACAACAATTTCCGTTGAGAAGGGACACAAGACCAGTCAAGCAAGTGCCTAGGAGGTTCTCTCCAGAATTCAATCACAAGATCAAAAAGCAAATTGAGAGACTCCTAAAGGCTAAGTTCATAAGGACGACCAGCTATGTTGAATAAGTTTCTAACATCGTCCTTATCATGAGAAGGAGTGGTAAATTACGAATTTGTATAGATTTTAGGAATCTAAATGGGGAGACCCCAAAGGATGAATATCCTATACCCATCGTGGATATGTTAATCGATTCTGCTGCGGGGCACAATATCCTAAGTTTTATGGATGGAAATTCTAGGCACAACCAAATATTCATTGCTGGAAGACATCAATAAAACAACATTCTGGTGTCCTAGGTCTCTAGGGACCTATGATTGAGTGATGATGCCTTTTGGATTGAAGAATGTTAGGGCGACATACCAGTGTGCTATGAATACTATTTTTCATAAATATTTGGGAAAATTTATGGAAATATATATTAAAGATGTAGTCTTCAAGTCCGATCCGGACGACAAACATTTAGACCAATTACAAAAAGCATTCGACCAAATGTAGAAGCATAGATTGAACATGAATCCACTAAAATGTGCTTTCGGTGTCACGACAGGAAATTTTTTTGGATTCCTTGTCCAGAAGAAGTGGTGTTGAGGTCGATAAGAACAAAATAAAGGCCATTCTAGAGGCGACCCTTCCAATGAATAAACAAGAACTTCAAGCTTTCCTGGGAAGGTCAACTACCTTCGAAGATTCATATCTAACTTATAAGGAAACACTAGGGTTTTCTGACCTCTAGTGAAGTTGGAGAAGGAGGACGAGTTCGCATGGTCAAAAGATCATCAAGAAAGCTTCGACCGGATCAAATACTACTTGACCAATCCACCTACCATGACACCTCACAAGCATGACAAACTTGTGAAGTTATACATCTTTGCCTTTAAAGCGACCATTGGGAGCATGTTGTCCCAAGAAGACGAACATGGAAAAGAGAGAGTAATTTATTACTTAAGTAGGTCACTGATAGATATAGAAACTAGGTACATTTCAATTGAGAAATTATGTTTGTCCTTATACTTCTCCTGCAACAAACTTAAATATTATCTGGTAGCTAATGATGTATTTGTGATCGCTCAGACAAATGTTATAAAATATATGCTTTTTGCCTCCATTGTTTATGGTCGAATTGGTAAATGGATGTTGTCATTAACTGAATTTAATTTACACCATGTCCAACTGAAGCTATTAAAAGGCAAGTATTAGATGACTTTTTGGTTGACTATCCTTGTGTAGAGGTCGAAAAAGAAGTCGATGTAGTTGGCGTACAACCTTGGCGTCTATATTTTGATGGTTCGCGACATCAAGGAGGAGTAGGCGTAGGGATCTTGTTAATATCGCCCGTGAATGAGCCAACCAAAATAATGCTCAAACTTGAATCAAGCTTTTCGAACAATGAATCAAAAATACGAAGCTCTGATACTCAGACTAGAAATGTTATTGCAAAGAAAAGCTAGAAATATTGAAGTCCTAGGCAACTCTCAATTATTCACAAAACAAGTGGTCAAATGCTTGAGCGATAATTTATTAAAATATCATGAAAAGGCTATCGAATTAATAAAAGAGCTTGACCAAGTAGTGTTGAGACACGTCCCCAATTAGTTAAATTCGAAAGCAAATGGGTTGGCCCAAATAGCTTTTGGTTATAAAGTGCACAAAGCGACTTTGGAAAGCTTGATGAAAATCGACGTAGGCTTCATCCCTTTCGAATTAAGAGAGGTTGCTGCTAATGGCAAAAACAAGACGCCCATTATAACATACCTAAGAAATCCCAATGGTTATGCGGAGCGAAAACTAAAACATTGAGCCCTTAGCTATGCATTAGTGGGAGATACTTTGCTAAAAAAAATCTCCCGATGGTAATCTGCTCATGCGCTTAAGAGAAACAGAAGCATACACAGCTTTGGTCGAAGTACACGAAGTGATTTGTGGGTCACTCCAGGCAGGAGATAAGATGAGGTGGATATTAAATCGACAAAGGATACATTAGCCATATTTGTTCAAGGATTGTATGGAATGGACGAATTCGTGCCAGGAATTCCAACAACATGGACACGTCCAACACCTACTAGCCGACGAGTTATATATTATTGTCAAACCCTGACCCTTTAAGGTTTGGGCACTATTGGACAAATCTTTCCTAATTTTTTGAAGGGTCATAAGTTCATATTTGTAGGAGTTTATTATTTCACGAAATGGGTCTTACTCGTCATATTGAAAGAAGTTACCCAGGATGAAATTATCACGTTCATAGAATAGCATATAGTCCATAGTTCGAGTTGTCACAACCCCTAACCACTGACCAAGGGATGATGTTTATAGGAAAGTAAGTGGCCGAGTATGCTAAATCTTGAAATATTCAGATGCTGACGTCAACCCCATATTATGCCCAGGCTAACGTGCAAGTTGAGGCAGTAAATAAAATAATAATTACAATGATAAATAAACATGTGGGTCGTTAACCTAGATGTTAGCATAATACATTAAGCCAAGTATCATGGGCTCATAGGAATTCGCCAAAAGGGGCTACAAGGACGCACTTTATGAATTAGTGTACGGTCATGAAGCCATATTACCAATTGATATAAACTTGCAAAGTGTAAGTGTGGCTCGACAAGATGAATTGTCGGTTGACGAATTTTAGGGTGCTTTGTTTGATGAAATGGATGGTAAAACAATGAGGCCTTTGGAATCCATCATTCAACAAAAACAAAATAATAGCGAGGTCTTATAATTGCTAAGTAAAAGAATGAAAGTTCACAGCAGGCGACCGAGTCTGGAAAGTAATATTGCCTATCGATAAAAAAATAAAAATCATGGGAAATGGTCGCCTAATTGGGAAGGTCCCTTCATGATTAGTAGAGTATTCTTGGGCAATGCATATTCAATCATTAATACAAGTGATGGAAGACAATTAAGTTTAATTAATGGCAAATATTTGAAGATTTATAAACCAGAGATGATGGAAGTTAAAATTGAACAATGATTATATATATGGTTGAAGTATTACAAAAGGAGCCCACAAAATAGGAAATGTAAAATAAGCTAGCCTAAGAGGGTGCGAAGCAAGAGCTTTAGCTCATTCTGTTCGCCCACTAGCTGGGTCTTGTAACTAGCGAGCTTTTCTTCCTTTCACAATAGGATTTGCGTAGTTCGTTCTCGCACTGTCAATTTGTCTTGTGCTTTGGTAGAGGTTGTCTTCAAGTGAGTACATTGTTGTTCTTCCCACGCAAGGTCTCGACCAACTTTGAACGCTTATCAGACAAAGAAGACCATCGAAGCTTAGCTTGGGCAAGCTTCACAAGGAAGAACGCTTACGGTAGGTTCTCAGTGGAAAACTGTAGCTTTGGTATCTCATGCCTCATTTAGTTATTCTCCAAGCCGCTCAGGGATTTCTAAGTGTGCATACCTACTAACATCCTACTGATTATTATCTGGCCTAAAGTCCTGAGTGGCTTTATCTACGTTACTAAGTGATAGGGGATCTAATCTTTCTTATCTAAGTTCTCGTGCTTATTAATTCCCTTCGCACATATACATAGCCATCTCGAGCATTCTCTTGACGGTACCTACACAATACTTACTTACCTTCTTACTTATTCATACTTTCGTACATACATTCTTGCATACATTACATACATACATTCATGCATACCTCACATACTGTAGTTCTTTCTTTCTTTCTTTCTTTCATTCATTCTTGGAGCCCTTACACTCTTGTAGTCGTGGCCTCGACTACAACCTTCTTGCATTCCCTATCATTGAGGAGGAATGCATCGATCAACGATATGAACAACCATCCAACTGAAAGGGTGGTGAGGGGTCGGCCCTGGCAACGCGACCGAGCGTGGTACTCATTATCCCCACCATAGCATGCCCTTTCCACAACACTCAGCGGGATAACCGCACATCAGCAGGCATGCCCTTTCCACAATACATGCGGTGGACTTCTACCTTCCACATGCCCTGGCGAGGCTACGGAAGTGGGCTGGTATCGTTACCCCCACCTTAGCATGCCCTTGCGATGCTGCTAGGCATGGTAACCGCATACCTCCAGGCGTGCCCTTGCGACACCACCTATGGCGGGCTTCCACTTTCAGTATGCCCTTGCGACATCACTGAAGTGGGATCGTTAACTTTCTTTGGACCGTTGTGACGTAACGTCCCTTATCATTTAGCATTTCTTCTTTTCTTTCCTTTCTTTGCACATATCATGACATGACTTGTTTCTTAAGGTTCAATTAGGATCTTTGCTCATTACGTGATTAACATCTAGTTCTCTAAGGTTGCCTTAGCATGATGCATTGAATTCTAACATATGACATCACATAGTCCATGTACTTCAATCATATACATCCTTTAAATCATGGCTTGTTAGACTATGTGCCCCCAAGACAGCCTCCATGAGATATTCAAGTCTCAGACCGCTCAGTGGGACCTTGGGTCCGCTCGGCGGTCCTTAGGATCAGTAAACCACCTTTTTTTCATAAATCTTTTCGAAGTGGCCTACAGGCCGCTCAGCGGTGAACTTCCGCCCGCTCAGCGGGTGAGTTCGATCAGCGGTGCGCTCAACGGCTCCTAAGCCCGCTCAGCGATACCTGAGTGAAACTGAAACATACTTCTTTGTTTTCTTTCCTTTATTTTCCTCCTTTCTCATGGACACTTCTTGAGGTTCTTACACATATTCCAACCATCATAATACCATCTAGTCCAGGTCACAAGACCCTTCAGAATCATCATCAAATCCTAGCAAGAGTTCTAATATACACAAGCATACATAAACAAAAAAGCATACACACACATAAGCAAGTACAACCCCCAAGGAGGTGAGTAAGCTAGAGTTACCCACTTCTTGGGGATGATCAGATGGGGAAGAAGGTGTGGGGAAGTAGTCCTCCAAGCCTTGAGTGTGATCCAAGCTTCCGGCATAGTTTTTGCAGTATAACAACGGCGCACACGGGTAGAGTTTCCACTAGCTCCAGAGAGAATTTTTTCTCAAAATTTTCTGCATATGGGGGGCTATTTATAGCCAAAATTCTATCCCTTAAAGTTACCTTTTTACCCCTAGGCATAATTACCATTTTGCCATTTTCTATTTTCTTTAATAATTAATTAATTCTAAAGATAATCCATATGTCACATCAATGAATAGTATTTGAATTTTATATTATTTTCCCTTGGAATCAGATTCCCCACGTGCTGGTTGCCAATTTTGACCCTCTCCCGGTCCCGTTTTGCTTGTGTTATGTCATTTGCAGTCTCGGTGCGCCGCGCGCGGTCGTCCGAAAAATATTCCGCTTATACTGTCGCGATCCTCTAATTTCCCCGGACATGGGACTATGATTACTTTAAGGCATTTGTGAATTTTTCTCTGGAGGAGTATTTTTCACAGATACCTTTAACACGTCGTTGAGCCCTGGTGACTGCAGACCACTATTCTGCTCGCAGTTTCGTTACTTCCCAACCTTCCCAATGGGGTCGTGGGACTATTCTAAGGTGTCTGAAACTTTTCTCTGGTACCGTTTGAGTTTCCAGAGATTTGGGGCTCTCTGCTCAATTTTACAGGCTAAACGGAGCTATTTTAGTGTCTGCGGAATCATCCGAAACTAAGTAGAACTCCGTTTAACAGTCAGTTTAATCTCATCACCAATTCTGAGGGTTAGTAGGAATCATTTGAGTGTCATCAAAATTTTTCAAAACCAAACAGAATAATTCCTATAGACTTTCACACATTTACTCATACCAAGGGTTCTACGAGCAATTATTCGAGAATTTCCTACTAAGAAAAGAGTGGGATGTTACATAATTAACCTTAAAGAACTTTTCGAATTGAAGAATCTCATCGGCATGTTTTACCTTTCTTCTTCGTAATGGCCTCACCAATTTGCAGAAAATGGGAGCATGAATCATGCTTTTTAAAGTTCCCTCCAGTGAAACCCTTATTTTGTCGTACAAGTCATTCTACCATGTAACAAATGACTAAGACACAAAGAAGCTTAGGGCAACCAAGATGCATCTAAACTCCTTTTTCTTTTCTGCATTCTCGAACAACTTTGACTCTTAAAGGTCGAAGGTGTCAAAAGTGGCATTCATGGTTTGGTCATTGTACCTTTTGGATATGGAGGTAAGGATTGCTTGTGAAAAACCAAAATGTCGCGCCATGAAATGAGGCGCGTGCAAAACTACCTTTGCTTCTTTGTCTCCAGGGAACCCAGTACAAAGAAGCTGAAGCCATAAGATCTCCAACCATACATTATCTTGACTCTGTTGGATGAAGGGGTCAGAGGATATGAGAGGAAACCTAAACCATGAGGGGCCACTGGTTCAGTCTGTAACATCCTAAGTTAGCAGCTTATGCTTAAGCCATAATATGCGCCTGCTAGGTTGTTATCTGCTGTGTGGAAATACTGATAGTCCCTACTTTACTTAGGAAAATAATTAAGCTAACTGAAAGTAAGGACCCATTTTTTTCTTTTTAAACATAGTTATTGTTACGCGTCAAACTAGAGCCATGCGTGTGAACTATCATAAGTCCCATATAGTCGTATAACAGATAAGTGCGAGCGTTGTCTGTCGTACAAGTACATACATAAGCAGTAAAGTAAACAGTACCAATTGGGTCCAACAGTTATAGTCATACATGTCAGAAAGTCATATATACATATCATAGATACTGTACTAGTACATCAAAAGGGCTATACATATCCTAAGCTCGTACATACTATCAGAGCTACAAAATGACATACATCAAAATATATATAAAGCTAGGGCTACTGGCAAAAAGGTGTCATCATTGATGACAGGGCCTGGGAATGGGACTGGTTAGATCTCACTCATCCTCGCTGGGGTCCTCTTCCGGATCCTCCTCCGGGTCCTCCTCCTCTTCCTCCTGCTTCGGCTCCTCCGGCTCGTCCTCCACCTCCACGATCTCTATGGGATAATCCTCCTCGGGTGATGAAGGCACAGGTACATCTGGCGGTCGAAGTCTCACGGAGACTGGATCGACCTCCACGTCCTTCTCGTAAGGAGCGGGCTTGCCGTCGATGGGAGTCTCTAGCTTTGGGAAAACCGATGGTGCGACTCGGCGGGGTGTAGGACGGTTCACCACAAGCACTGAGCACAGCTCTGGCTCCTCCCCTGTCTCAGGGTCTACAGTCCTAAATCTGCTGCGGAGGATCCGTCACTTCTTCGGCGGGGTCATCATCTAACTTGCCTGAAGCCATAAGCGAGCGGGGGTGAGAACGGTGGTTCTCAGTGGTTAACTATGGCATAGTGGGGATCTGGTTACTCAATTATGCTTCCGGCCGTCCAGGAGATCTCTAAGTGTTCATGCATCTAGACCTCCTACCAGATATTTCTTGCCTAAGTTCCTAGGCGACTTTATCTAGTTACTAGGTGACGGGGATCTAATCTTTCTTACTAAGTTCTCGTGCTTATTAACCAGACTCACGGTGCAACTGTGACCGTCTCATACGTGTCTCACGAACGGTTGACTCAACATGCATTTATAATCATATATACATAACCATACAAAACCAGATATACTCATACAGCTTATACAATTACCACATAAATGTAATGCATGAGGGAATAAGGGTTTCTCCTACGCGCCTGTGGCTGCGTCCTTCTTTGCTGCTGGGTTGCCATCGCTCCCATGTGGACTGGGGGATCGTCATCCCTTCTCCAGCTACGATGTGTAGTAACACTAGGAGTAAGGCTCGTATCCGTCCGAACTTCGTGGACGACTTACTCACTTACGCCCGAACTTCGTGGACAACTTAATCATCTGCATCCGAACTTCGTGGATGACTTTAAGGCCTGGGTCCGAACTTCGTGGACCAAATCTCTCTTTCTCTCTTATGTCCAAACTTCGTGGACATCTTACCCGTCTTTTAAATGTCATGACATAAAAGCTCAAGCGCTCCTTACTTTCTTTTCTCTCGTCCGGGTGGAAACCCGCGTTCAGATCATTCTCTGCGTACATCATCATAACCCAGTCCGTCTTGCACGGCTAGGGAGGGGCTTGTCAGGTATGACGTGCCAAGAGAGGGGTTCCTATTTTATATAACTATGTCATAGCTTCGGGCTACTCCGACCCTCTGTGGCCGGGGCCCATCTTTAGACTTAATTGTTTTCCCCTAATTTAAGTTACCATCTTTGCACATTAGTTCATTCAATTCTAGTGATCTATGGTTTCCCTAAGTCCTGTGGCAACCCTGCCTCATGAATGGATGCAAGACTCATAACTCATGTTTTGTCCTCGTTCACTGCCCCCTGCTAAGGAATCGTCCGCGAAACCTGCCTCTCCAGGGAACCACTCAGCAACTCCGGGGTAACCTCCACAGAACCCACTCAGCACCACTGCCGGTGCCCACTCAGCAACTCTCCAGGGACTACTCAACAACTCCCGGGAACCTCCGCGGAACCCACTCAGCAAGCTCTCCAGGGAACTACTCAACAACTTCCAGGGAACCTCTGCGGAACCCAGCGAAACCCACTCAGCACCACTCGTGGTGCCCACTCAACACTCTTCACGTAACCCTCTCAGCAACTCCAGGGATCCTCGGCGGAACCCATTCAGCACTACTCCTGGTGCTCACTCAACACTCTTCACGTAACCCTCTCAGCAACTCCAGGGATCCTCCGCAGAACCCACTCAGCACCACTCCTGGTGCCCACTCAACACTCTTCACGTAACCCTCTCAACAACTCCAGGGATCCTCCGCGGAACCCAACTCGGCCCTTACTTCTTTGCTTATTTTCTCTCATTTTCTCACATTCATCCCAAGCTCAAACACCACATATTCCCCAATACACAAGCAACAATATGAATATCCAAGAATCATAAAACAACGTGAATACAACCAACATGCAACATAATATTTATCCTCATTAAATCCTTAACAACACATGCAAGATNTTCAAACACCACATATTCCCCAGTACACAAGCAACAATATGAATATCCAAGAATCATAAAACAACGTGAATACAACCAACATGCAACATAATATTTATCCTCATTAAATCCTTAACAACACATGCAAGATCATTTATCACATATTCACAATAACCATAAATAGATAACCAAGGAGGTGATTTATGCATAGTTACCCACTTGTAGAAAAACCTGGTGGTGGTGAGGGAAGTTTGGAGTGAAGTCCTACAAGCCTTGTTGTTTTCCAAAGCTTGAACTTCTCCTTTCTCCTATATGAAGATCTTTGAGCAAGGTGGAGGATGATGAGGTTGTTCCTCTTGATTTTGGATGGAAGAAAATGAAACCAAGATGAAGAGACTTGAGGGCTGTGTTTCGATTTGTGGAAGGTGGAAGGAGATGGTAAAGTGCTTGATCTCTTGAAGACTTGGTGGTGTTCTTTGAGGTGTGGCTTAGTGTGTTTTTAGGGAGGATGTGGGAAATGAAATATTTCTTGGAGTTTTGGGGGAGAGACTCGGTTTTGGGGGCTAAATGGTGAGGGAAATTAATTGAATTTTAGGATTTAATAAATTAGGTGAATAGTAGAAGGCATGGGCATAGTAGGTATGGCTAGTGATAGGATTTGGTTTAGTGTGTAAGACAAGTAATGGTGATGGGAATTTGGAAGCATGATTTTGGGGATTATTTTTGGACAAAAATCTCCTCTGCTAGCCGTGCAGCCTTCTCCCCCAGCTGATGAAATTTCATTTTCTCCCGGCTTCGGTTCGCTCGTGTTTTATCGCTTGCAGTATCGGTGCGTCGCGCACGGTCGTCCGAAAAATATTCCGTTTATACCGTCACGATCCTCTAATCCCCCTACCTAAGGGTATTAATATTAAAAGGTGTTTGTGAATTTTTCTCCGGGGAATTATTTTCACAGACACCTTTTGCGCGCCAGAAAATTTCATCGGTGAACAGCGGCTGTTCGGTTGTCTACCGAACTTCGTACCGCGACACGTTTTATTTCCTAGGGATATTCTACTTAATAATTTCCCCTCTTTATTCTCTAATCATGATTAGAAAAATTAATTTGATATTTATGTTTACGATTATTTCTCTAAGAAAAATCGGGATGTTACACAGTCAACAAATGTGGAGGGAGCAAGATCGCCTTCACAACTCAAACCCATCTCATGAAGATGAGTAAAGAAGAATTAGAAAGAATCTTTCTATTAAGAGAGCTTTTTCTTCTTGTAACGGAGGTGGATGAGAACGTTGGCCTAACAATTTCTTCGTATATGCCATCAGGGAGGGTCGGCATCTATAGATCGTTGCGAAACAGGGCATTTAACCACAATTAAAAGAGCCATATAGGTCCCCCAAGTTGTAGGAAAGAAGCCTTGTTTGCCCTAATGTTCGCTCAGTGAGTCGTACAAATTGGCCAACAACAATTTGGCAAGACACACCGGCTGACCCTCATGCAACATCATTGCAAATTTGTGAAACCACCATCAACACTAGTCATCTTGTATGAACGAGAGCAAAGATGCACCCGTTCAACCAAGACAATACGAAGGCCACATTCCAGCATCTGTGATGGGGTCGCCTTCTTCTCCGATGTTATTCTTAATGAAACTCCTGTAGCTCTTGTCCTCAAAGTTCACTTCGTACTCTATGTCACCCAATTTCATATGTAGAGTGATAGCCTCTCCCAGAAGTGACCTAAAATGAACTAAATGAGTTCAAAGGAAAAGGAATATGGTTGAGCGCATAAGTCGATCCTGAGCAAAGGGTCCGATCAACTTGATGGTCATCTTGAGGTATGGAAAGAAAGGATTTTGACCAGAACCATGAATGTATCGAATACATCTTAATTACAATAAAGGGATGATGAACAAAAGAAAGGATCATAAACAAGACGAAACTACCAAATCATTCTTGGTCGATAGGAGAAGTTGATCCAAAACATATCTTGGAGAATTCTTACATCCTGTGAAGAGTTGGACCTTTCAGAAAATAGGAGTATGCTGTGAAGAATTCAAACTTCGTTAGGCGACCACCACCAAGAGGGACGAGGGCGTCAGCAACGTGCAACAATTATTAGAGAATATGCTAAACTTTAAAAATCAAATAACTATTCACGTCATGAAATACAAGGGAAGTGGGAAAGTGGGGTTCTAAAGAGAAAACTTCAAACCGCAAAGGAAGACACATGGCAGACATGCAAATGGGCACCACAAGCTATAAATAAGGACGCCCAACGCCAAATGAATGAGGAATTTTTGACTTAGGAAAACTCGAGTCTCTATACATCTCTGTATCAAAGAGTAGTGAGAGAATTCTAAGTAAATTTCTCATTTTTTTATACATTTTCTTCATTTTCTTTTCTATTGTTTATTTTGTTTCTTTCCAATTTTCTTTTAATTTAGTATCTTATTCTTGATACTTTGTGCTACCCTCATTTAGTTGTATTGAATACTTATTTATCAAAATCAACAAATTATTCTTGAACCCGCATCTTTATTAAAAGGATTCACATTATTCAATCACATACATCTATTTGATTTACATTGTCAAAATCTTGTGTACGCAGTTACCCTTCCTGGGAGACTCACCCGCCATAACCAGGTACGCGACCCGGGTCAACCCAGATTAATTAAAACTAAATATTAGATACCAAACATGTAACTTAAAAAAAAATTGAGAGACTAAAGAAACATTTTTGTTTTTTTTCTTCCATTGAAGGACTAAACAGACTAATCATATTTTGCCCTTATTTGAGTGTAAAAAAAAAATAAAAATGAAAAACAACACTTTTTTGACTGTCCCCACTTTGTGCAGAAACTTATTATCATTCTACTTATTGTACTGTCACACAGCGTTGTTGACGGTGCTGCTCGTCTTGTTCTCGTGTAAACTCAACCTTCGGTTCCAGGTTGTTGTGTTGTGAGTTTTGACCCTGAAATTTGAATGTCCCAATAACCCCTATGGCAACCGCTGAGTCAAACGATGCAGATCACGTTGTTGAGCTCATTGTGCGCGATGCACTATCACCTACTCCTGAGGATGCTGACGATGCTGGCAATGACCAGATTGCTCCTCTTCTCTCGCATCCTGAGAGACCCAAAATCAACATCTTCACCGCATCTTACCCTCGAAGAAAACCCAGAGTAATTTTCTTTTATTTTATTTTATTTTGTCTTTTCCTTTTCTTGCTACTTTTTCTGCAATTTTCCATTTCCCCCTTTCGTTTGGGTTATCATGATTATTGATTTTAATCGTCATTTCATTGGAGCCAAGGATCATCGTTTTAGTTTTCCCACTATGTTAACTGCATAATTATGGAGTAAAGGTTAAGATTATTTCTTTAATTTTTATTTTTGGTGAGAAGATTATTTCTTCAATTAAATTCATATATATATATATGTATGTATATATGAGATGGAATAGCTGGTGTAGGCGCAGTGGTAAGCATGGGAATGAAACACGTAACCACGGGAAAACCTCCCCCTCATGAGCTGAACACTGTAGTGTCAGCAAACAGAGGCACTGACGACAAGCAGAGGCATCAGTGGCAAACAGACGGAGGCAGCAGCACCCAGGAAAGGTCGGAAATTAAGACAGGGAAGTCATTGGCAGCGGAGAACAAAAAGTAACAGTTTGAAGCTGTTTTTGAGCTGCTAAAAGGGGCATTTTGAGGTTTTGTTTAGGACTGAGGTTCTGTTTTGGCTAATGACAGAATAAGGAAATTTTAAAAAAGAAGATGAAGGCTATAAGCATAAGAGAGACGGGGGAGAAAATGTGGGTTAGAACACGAGTTCCAAATTATAGGAACTTGACAGCGGAAAGGGCATGCCATAACTCACGGAGGATGGTATCGCTTTGATACCATATTGAATTTGTGGTAAGGTAAAAGAATAGGAGGCGTGTAGGCTGAATTAATTTAGATTCAATAGATGAATGCTTGAATACATAGGAACCCATCAACATTTTTTATAGGGAGTAATTGAATGTTTAGTTTGAACATTAAGTATTAATGCTAGTTTATTTTTTAGACTCTTATACTTCCAATGCAACACACTAAGCACATGACTAAATACATTTACTTACATGTTTTATTTTCAACAGAAGTATTATGCTTTGTCTTGTCGTAAAAAGTTGGGTGAATTACACTAACCTCCTGCAAGGTTTAATGAAATTACACTCAACACCACTCGATTTGTCCACCTACACTAACCACCCATTTCACTCATAAACATACACCATATTTTAGGTTGAAGAAGGTTTTCCTAAAATACCGTTCCTCACTTTTATCTTTCGCCACCTCCCCAAGTGTTGGCGAGCCACCACCAACATTAGGGGTTCGAAACATTTTCCTACATTTGTCACCTATTTGGAATTTCAGTTGTACAACCTTATTGGTGGAGAATTAGGAATCTTTAACTCGTGTAGGAGTTTCTATATCCACAATACAAATTCCATGAGCTGTTGCTCTGAACTTAGCTTCTGCACTACTTCTTGCCACAACACTGTTCTTTACTCCTCCAACTAACCAAATTTCTTCCAATAAAGGTACAATAGCCATAAGTTGATCTTCTGTCCATGACACTTCCAGCCCAATTTGCATTTGTGTAGGTTTCTACTTACAAGCCCTTCCTAGGTGACCCCTTCAAGTATCTTAGGATCTTGAAGACAACTTCCATGTGTTCAGGGCCTGGTGAATGCATAAAATTGGCTTAGCCACATGCTCATGACAAAGGCTATGTTTTGACGTGTGTGAGATAGATGGACTAGCCTTCCCACCCATCACTGATACCTTGCTTTGTCCATTACACTTTCTGCTTCTGCTGGCTCCAATTTAGTGTTGGGATCTATGAGTGTTTCAACAACTTTGCACCCAAGTAATCTGGTCTCCTTCAAAAGATCCAGAATGTACTTTCGTTGGTTCATCAAAGTACCTTCTTTGGATATGGCAAATTCAATTCCAAGGTAGGGTTTCAATGGACCTAGCTCCTTGATTGCAAAGGCTTTGACAAGCCTCGCCTTCAAGTCTTTGATCTCCAAGTTATCATCACCTGCCAAGATAATGTCATCTACATTAACAATTAAGATAGGAATTTTATGATCTGCTGAACGCTTGTAGAACAGTGTGCGTCAACTTGGCTTTGGATATAAACAAGCCCTTTTACCATCGCTCCAAGTTGTTTGAACCATGCCCTTGGGGATTGTTTCAATCCATCTAGAGACTTCTTTAGTCTACACACCTTGTTCTTCCCAAGTTCTTCCTCAAATCCCAGGGCATAAATTTTCCAGAAAATGTTTCCACATGCTCTTCCTTAATGATTTCATTTGTGTGATTAGTGAAATTTGTATCCTCAATGTGTAAAATTGGAGTGGGCAAAGGTTCTTGCAGAAAATTATCTTCCTCACCTATATTCTCCCTCTAAAGAGAATTTTTCTTGAAAAAAGATTGATTTTCCAGAAAGGTAACATCTATTCTAACATGAAACTTCTTTGTGCGAGGATTAAAACACTTGTAGGCTTTTTGGGTTTGGGGAATAACCAATGAAAATGCAATTTTTCTGCCCTTGTCAAGTTTGGACCGATAAGAGGAGGATGTATGCAAGAAAACAGTATAACAGTATAACTGAAAACTCTTAAAGGCAATGCAATATGCAATATAGATGCTGGAAATTTTTTTCAAAGGTGTCCAATGGTGTTCCCTAATTTAACACACACGTGGGCATTCAATTTATTAGATACACTGTTGTCAGGATAACATTCGGCAACAATTATTTTGGAACATTACCCTCAAACATAATGGCACATGCTACCTAAAGATGATGTTTATTTTTTCTTTCAGCAATGCCATTTTGTTGAGGTGTATTCGGGCATATAGATTGATGCCGAATACCTTTATTTTGAAGGAATTCACCAAGGTTCTTATTAAAATCTTCAATGCCATTATCACATCTCAAAATAGAAATTTGTGTCAAATTGTGTTCTACCATTTGTGAAAAACATTTGGAAATGTTATGAACCTCAGACTTTTCATGCATAGGATCGATCCAACACAACCGCGTGTGATCATTGATAAAAGATCACAAACCTTTTTCCAAATTGAGTTGTAATTTTCAATGGACCCCATACATCACTATGGATCAAATGAAAGGGTTTAGATGCATGGTAAGGTTGAGAGTGATAAGGAACTCTATGATTCTTAGCAAGAACACAACTTTCACACTCGGACAATGAACAACCAATAATTTAAAATAAGCTTGGAAAAAATGTTTAAGGTGCTGAAATTTAGGGTGCCCTAATCTATTATACTAGAGCATTATTTAGTCCTTCACAGGGTTAGGACTTGTACCAGTAAACCCTTGAGCTATTTTATCTTTGAAAACATCAAGGTAATAGAGTCCATCCATCATCTTAGCACTGCAATCATCTTCCCCGAAGTCCGGTCTTGAAAAATAAAGTGAGTGTCAAAGAATTTTACAATTTAGTTGAAATCCTTGCAGATTTTACTAATAGGGAGAAGATTGCAAGGAAGTTTTGATACATGTTGGACATTTCTCAGGTCAATGGTTTTGGATAAGCTAATGCTACCTTTCACTGCAAAGGATGAAAAACTACCATTTGCAATTCTAACCTTTTCACTTTTAGAACTAGGAGACTGGTCATGTGATTAGATGCACCTGAATCAATGATCCATAGTGCACTCAGATTTGCGGTACAATTGAGGGAAGTAGGGGTATTAAAATTAGCTGTTTGAGCCCAAGAACCACTAGGGGTACCATACAATGAAGTAGAACAGCCTTATAAGTTGCTAAACCTGTTCCTTACAGAAAGATGCTTTTTCATCTTCGTGAGCTATTGAATCAAGACGAGTTTTAGGGCCTGTTTTGCTGCCTTTGAGATGTGCTACCTTTCCAAATATTTTCTAGCCAGTTTCATGGGTGTCATGAGGTTTGTTATAGTGATCACAGCCGAACTGGTATAAAATAGAAAAGAAGACCTTTGCTCCTGAAGGATCACCAGATTATATGGACTAGTTTGTGAGTATTATGAAGACTCTCCACACCTCTCAAAAGAATAGCAAGAAAACAAGGTTGGGGGTGGAGAGAGAGAAGATTACCCTGAAGATGCGACCTGATTTGGCTTATAAGAAGGTGATACAAGGTTTGGGACCTCTGGGACTTGTGCCACAAGTGGCCAATTACGCTAGCAAGACAAGGAATGGTGGGAGATTGGCATTTGACCCACCATAAGTATGTCAGAAGCTGGAGTGTCCAACTTAGGGACGTAAAAACAAAGTGCTTGATGGGAAGCAACCCATCGAGTTTTATTTCTCTAACTTTTATCTTTTTAAATTTTAATTTTGACTTTTGAATTTTTATTTTTTAATTAATTGCATGTGTTATTTATTTATGTGTTTCATGCATATTTGATCCAGTGGTTAGGAATCAAGAGTGCATGGACGAACCGTGGTAGAACAAGAGAAGGAAAGAGGCAAAACTAAGAGAATTTTAGTCCCAGGGAGTGCTGGAGTGCTACCCGGGGCACTGGAGCGGACAGTGAGTCCCAAAACTTAGGACTCTGGAAATTTGTCCACTCACTCGAGCGACCAAACATTCGCTCGAGCATACGCCCCAGGTCTGACACGAAAACAGGGTTTTAAAACACCTCATTCCGCGCCTCCCTCATCATTCTCTCATATTTCCTCACACTTCCTCGCCTCTACCACCACTCTTCTCCACTCCAAACCTCCATAACCACCATGCCTTCATCACTAAACTCTCACACATTCACCTTCTACTCATTCCATCTTCAAACTCATTTCATCTCTACTCTATCTATTCAAAAATCCCCAAAACCTGAATTTGGAACCTTAAATCTGAATTTGGTGCTAAAAGTATAGTTTGTGGATTACTCATGCTTGATTTATAATTGCATTGTGCTCTATAATCATCTCTTGGTATGTATTCTTTGCTCTATTTTTAATTGTGTTAAGACCTAGGGTAGCCAATTTATTGAGATTGTTCAATAATGAGAATTATGAATGCTTTAGGTTTATTGACATTGAATTGGATATTTGATTGATTAGAAATTTTATTTGATAGAATTAGAATGCTTTTAGTTGCTATTTTTGTCGATAATTTGATTTTCGGATTTGGTTATGTTAACAAACATAGTGGCAAAGCATTTAGAGTATTGGAATATATGCTTTAGGTGAGAGAGTTGAATTGCCTTGCACATTGTGAATTAATTAAATTGTGGAGTTTTAACTATCTGTTGGGAATTAACTGTGTGCATTGTTAAAGTTCAGGGTGGGAAAAACTTGCATTTCATTCATTTTGTGCATTCTTTTTATGTTTTTAGGATAGATTTTGATTTGTTTTAAGAAACATACAATTTTTTTTGGATGCGCTTGGATGCTAGAAAGTGCCCTATTCGTGGCAAGTAATAGATGAGTCTTTTGGGACTCGAGTTGTTGTACCCATGAGGACTGAGTAACTACGTTATTTTACAACATAAGCACCCTTAGTTAGTTTGGTTAGGTTCTTTTTCGTATTTTTAGGAATTGAACGAATTGAAAGAAAACAATTAAAGGTAATTAAATAAAACTAAACAAAAATGCAATTGATTATTTTATAAAGAAGTTTGATTGGAAAAAATGTTAGGACACTCTATTTCCACTCTCTTTGTTTAAGTTGCTAATTACTATTTCTATCCAATTATGACTAGACTTAGCAAACCATAGGTTGAGCGAGACACTGAGAGGGTTTACTGCGACTTGTGTGGTTGTGTGAGGGGCCGGTAGCTGGGGCATAGAACCCTTAGAATATGTTTAGACCTCCTAAGAGATTAGAGGGGCCAATCTAAAATAAGAGGTGACCTCGAGAAGCTAGTGACCACTAACTCCGACCCAATTCTCAATAAATTTATGATTGGATAGGAGTAGTAACTAACAACTTAGACAATTGCGTTTTTGTTGAGTGTCCTAACGCTTTTTCCCATCTAACTTCTTGAAAAATAATCAATTGCGTTTTTGTTTAGTTTTATTTAATTGCTTTTTTGTTTTCTTTCAATTCGTTCAATTCCTAAAAATACCAAAACGAACCAAACCAAGCTAAGCAAGGGTGCCTACGTTGTGTAATAACACAGTTCCCTAGTCCTCGTGGGTACGGCAACCCGAGTCCCAAAAGACTCATCTATTACTTGCCGTGACAAGTGCACTTGCTAGCATTATGCGCATCAGAGGCCTTTGTAACAATTAGGACTCACTTTATGCCCAACTACCCTACTCTTCAGCCTGATGGAACAACTATAAGGTTAAATCCTTTATTTGGACAGCTGTGCTTAACAAAATTAGTACTAATGATATGTTGAAGGTTCGAAGGTCACATAAGGCTATTTTCCCTTGTTATGTTTCATTTGAGGAGTGAGATCGGAATTAGTGATACACCTGTTTTTGCACCGTCCTTTGGCTAAATTCTATTGGAATAATTTAACATCTTTGGTGAGTGTTTGGTGTGTGCTGCAACCTTAGACCAATTCTTTTTGAAAAGTTATGGTAGTTTTGGGAAAAGGAAGAAAGCCAAATAATTGTGCCAGTTTGCATATTTGGCCACTCTTTGGTGTGTTTAGTTAGAGTGCAATTCTCATACCTTAAACGACAAATTTTAGATAAGGTTGTTATATGGGATAGGATAAGGTGTATGGTCTCTATTTGGTGTAAAACATATAATCTTTTTAGAGGCTTTTGCCGCTCAGATATTTTTAGATTTTGGAAAGCCTTACTTTTTAAGTCTTTTCATTTAATTTTTGTTCTTAAAAAGGAGGGATTCTTACATAGGCAGATGTCTAACAATTCAAATTTAGGTACACCCACAATAAAAGTGGGTCTCACCAACTTACTTTAATATGTATTCACTCATTTATGGGTTCCACTAACTTTTATGTGAGGGTGCCTAAATATGATGCGGTAAACTTGTATCTATACAAGAACGTTTCCTTGTGAAGAGGATCTCGTGTCCTCCTACATTTTGTACTTCACTTCTCCCTTTCTCAATATAACTTCCTTTATCCAAAAAAGAAAAAAGTGAAGCTTGGTGAATTTGATTAATATGCTGCATCTAAAGGGGTTTGTTGCGAGTCTGTGTGTTGGAATTTAGAAGCATGGTAGAGTAGTAGTTAATGTTTCTTTTATATAAGTATAAGCATGATGATTGAATATAGATTAGTTCAGATATAACGCCATTTGTCTATTGTTCTTTTCTTATTCTTCTACTCTGTTAACAACGTAAGTCTAATTTCTTTACCTTAATGGCTGCAGGATGAAGTAACAAGATTACTTGAATCAGAGGCATCTCCTTTGACACAGTTTATACTGTGGCTATGGAATGGGTCCAGATATTCTGGTATGCTTTGTATGGCCCTCTCCTCTACCATCTACTTTCTCATGGGAGTTCTTTCCAGTATTTTTTCTGGTAATTTTTGCTGTCCTGCATAGTCTACAATGTTCTTTGCTTGATATTATGCACTTTATCATAAAGAAATAATCAATGGAATAAAAACTTAGAACTAGCTAGCATTTCTGATTGGAGTTAGGAGGTCCATTACGATGGTGTTGAGATTCACGTTTCATCAAGTTTTGTGGGGGCGGGGGGATGTATTGCCTTGTTTTTCCATTTTCTTGAATATTGAATTAGTCTGATAAAATCTTACTTACGTCAAGTAGTTTTGATTTTTGATTACATGGGGAAATAAGTAAAATACTTTTGATTTTTGATTACACGGGGAATAAATTTTTACCATAACACCTCCTGCAAACTTCTAAAACTCCTGCCAAATGGATTTGTCTTCCAAATATTTGAAATCATCTAATTTTTTTTGAGCCAAATTTCTCTATTTTAGGAAAGAATATTCTGCTTTTAATCCTTTGACTTGTTCAGACTAGGAGAAATTAAATCTTTCCTTTCTTATGTAGATAATATCTGTAATTATTCTTTCCATTTAAGAGGAGATAATTTCCTCATTTAATTTAGGGATAGGGCTAGATTCATAGCTGCTCCTCAGGCCTATTTACTTGGCCTTTTGTAACCTCTTTTAATATATAGAAAATACATTTTCCATGGTATCAGAGCTTGATCTGAACCATCACTAAACACCTCTTTGTCCAGGCTGACAAGAGTGAAACCCAAGGAGGAGGAGCCAAGCTGGAGACTGGCAGCGCTGTCCTAGCCAGTCCCCCAGAGGCAACCAATCTTCCAATAGCAGGCCACAAACTGAATGGCCAAAACTACACCCAACTACAGAAAAAATCCAGACCTTGGTGTGAACTTTGCAGAAAGAGAGGCCACACCAAGGAGACATGTTGGTTCCTCACTGGGAGACTAGCTGATGGTAAACTCAGAGGCAGAGAAACCAGTGGCAACACAGCATCCTTCCATGCATGGGGAGAGGACCCCTCAGGAAAAGTTGCACCTGAAGTCAGTCAATTCTGCAAGGAACAGATGGACATGCTGCAGAAACTCTTCCAGCAAACCATAAAACCAGGAAGTACCAGCAGTACTACATCTTTAGCACAAAAAAGGCAACTTCTTAACTGCTTTATCAACATGCAAAGGAAGGACATCAGATTGGATTGTGGACTCGGGCTTCAGATCACATGACAGGGGATATTAATACTTTCAGCAAGCAATACTCTTGTCATGAAAATTCCATAGTTCGAACTGCAGATGGTTCTCATTCTAAGTGGTTGGTAAAGGATTAGTACTTGTGTCTAAGGACATCATCCTAAAAGATGTTCTCCATGTCCCTAAACTTGATTGTAATTTGCTGTCCATTAGCAAACTAACCAAAGACCTAAAATGTGTTACCAAATCCACCCTTATTTGTGCAAATTTTAGGCTTTGGACTAAGGGAAGACGATTGGCAATGCAGAAGAATGCGCGGGGCTCTATATCCTTTGGGTTAGTGACTCCAATAGCAACAATGAGGACTCAAAATCTGCTTGTGCAGCAACTTACCCCACGGTGAGTCTGCAATGTATTTAGAGAAATTGTTTCCTACTTTGTTGAAGAAAAACCCAACATTTTTCCAATGTGAAGTGTGTCAAATTGCGAAATATACTCGAAATAGTTATCCCACCCAACCGCAAACCATCACACCCTTTCTCCGTAATCCACAGTGATGTGTGGGGACCTTCAAGAATCAACAACATTTTAGGTTCTAGATGGTTCGTCACGTTCATTGACGATCACACAAGAACAACATGGGTGGTTCTCATGAAGGAAAAATCAGAGGTAGCACAATTGTTTGAATAGTTCCATGGCATGGTGAAGACCCAGTTTCAAACAAACATCCAAGTAATCAGAACTGACAATGGGCGTGGATACTATAATTCTGCCCTGGGTGCCTATCTTAAAAGACATGGCATTATTCATCAGAGCTCATGCGTCAACACCCCGCCACAGAATGGGGTTGCCGTAGGTAAGGACCGTCATCTTTTGGGAGTTACTCGATCCTTGTTGCTTGCCACTAATGCCCCATCACAGTTTTGGGGAGATTCTGTCCTCATAGCCACTTACCTCATCAACCAAATGTCCTCCAAAATCCTAAAATATAACACACCACACCCTACCCTTCGAACCATCTTCCCAAACATTCGGCTTTTCACACATATCCCACTCAAAATTTTTGGGTGCTCTGCCTTTGTTTCTAATCATCAACCCAACCGAAGCAAATTTGACCCTGCATCCATACCTTCCATTTTCTTGGGCTACTCACCAAATGACAAGGTTTACAAATGCTATTTTCCCTCTACCGAAAAAATTCTATCATTCTATGAGGACAAACCTTTCTACTCCAAAACTGAAATTGAGGGGGAGAAGAAGCAAAATCAATTTCAGTTTCTGTTCTGGGACAATAGCACTCTTAAGTCTTAAGGAAGAACAACATAGAGCTATGTGAGATGCAGATCTGCCCCAGAAAACCACTGCCCAGCTGAACCTGAAGCAACAATAGCATGCTCAGTCAATGAAGCTGTAGCCCCTGAGATAACAATAACTGGCCCACTAGTTACACAACCCACTGCACAAGCAGGAAAGTCACTTTGTGTGTATTCAAGGAGGCAGAAAACCCAACAGGATCAAGAGCCCCCCACCCTTCTACTGCAAGGCCAGGAATCTAACCGAATGACAAAGCCTGGAGAAATTCACCAAGGTAACAACTTCTCTGCTCCTTCACGTTCTGAAATTTCTTGCCAAGAATT
The DNA here is from genome assembly GCA_003254905.1 of Nissolia schottii. Classification (NCBI taxonomy): domain Eukaryota; kingdom Viridiplantae; phylum Streptophyta; class Magnoliopsida; order Fabales; family Fabaceae; genus Nissolia; species Nissolia schottii. The sequence continues at coordinate 337,566 of QANU01104094.1, forward strand.
CATTGATATTGATCTACCTGCTGCTGTTAGGAAGGGTGTGAGGGCTTGCACTCAACACATATAATAGATTATCACCAAACTATAGAGCTTTTGTAATAGCTCTTGACAGCATTCAAGTTCCAAGGAACATACAGGAGGCATTACAGAACACAAAATGGGCAGCAACCATAAAGGAAGAAATCCAAGCTCTAGAGAAAATTGGAACTTGGGAAATGTCAACATTGCTAGAAAGGAAGAAAACTGTTGGGTGGATTTTCTGTCAAGTACAATGCAGATGGAAGCGTTAACAAATACAATGCATGATTAGTGGCCAAAGGATTCACAGAATCCTATGACATAGACTATGATGAGACATTTGCTCCAGTGGCAAAGTTAAATTCTGTCCGAGTTATCCCTGCTGCCAATCTAGATTGTCCTTTGCACCAACTTGATATCAAGAATGCCTTCCGAAATGGCAAGTTGGAAGGAGAAGTCTACATGAACATTCCTCCTAGACTAGGAAAAAAAAAAAACAGCAGGCACAGTGTGATGATTATGCAAGTCCTTATATTGTTTCAAGCAATCACTTCGGACATGGCTTGAAAGGCTAACTCGTGTGGTCAAAGGAGATGGTTTTAGTCAGTGTCAAACAGATCACACAATGTTTGTCAAACACTCTTTAGAGGGAAAAACAACATTGTTGTGTATGTTGACGACATAGTCATCAAAATGATGACAATGAAGAAACCGAACAACTCAAGAGGCTCTTGGCTAAGGAATTTGAAGTGAAGGTAGGAAAACTGAAGTACTTCCCAGGAATGTAGGTAGCTCGTTCAAGAGATGGAATTTCCATGTCTCAAAGAAAGTATACCATAGACCTGTTGATGTAACTTGGTATGTTGGGATGTAAGCTTGTTGACAACCCAATGGATTCAATCAAGAAAAGTGGGCTAGAAGAAGAAAGCCCTCTAACTGACAAGAACAGGTACCAAAGACTAGTGGGAAAATTGATTTATTTAACTCACACACGAGTTGATATTGGCTTTGCTATGAGCATGGCAAGTCGGTCTATGAATAATCCCACTGAGTTCCAGTACCTACAGGGAACTCCAGGAGAGGACTATACTTTGCAAGGAATTCTAACAGAGACATTGAGTTGTACACTGATGTAGATTGGGCATGGCCAATTACAGGCTGAAAGTCTACCATAGGTTATTGCTCCTATGTTTAGGGAAATTTGGTCACATGGAGGAGTAAGCAATCAGTATTTGCAATGAGTAGCGCTGAAGCAGGTAAGCAATCAGTAGTTGCAATGAGTAGCGCTGAAGCAGAGTTTAAAGCATTGTCCCATGGCATTTGTGAAGGGATATGGCTTCAAAGAATGCTTAAGGAGCTTAAAATATCCTCCGACTACCCTATGAAGGTTCTATGTGATAACAAAGCTGCCATTAGCATTGCCAAAACTCTGGTTAATCATGATAGAACCAAACATGTGGAAATTGATCGTCATTTTATAAAAGGAAAGAGCGAAAGTGGGGTCACTAGTCTAGAATACACACCATCAAGTCAACAAACTTCCGATATTCTGACTAAAGACCTTCCCAAGACTACTTATGAGACTTTAAGATCCAAACTAGATATGGTACACATCTACCACCCAGCTTGAAGGGGAGTATTGGTAATCAAGCATCTATTTTAGGAAAGAATATTCGGTTTTTAATATGTAAGGAGATAATATAAAACCATTAAAATTGCCTTCTCCCATCAGCTTAAGCTTTTGGGAGAGATGGTTCTTACGATGGTATCAGAGGCGTTTCCATGGTGGGCAGACTGTTAAACAAAAAAGATAACTCTTCTTGAGGCCCCCGCCGACATCTCTAGACTCCCTAACGTTGCAATAGCCGCCACATCCCGGTTCAAGAATTTAAACCCGATTCCCTTTTGGAGTACGCATTCGGGGCACTATTAGACAGGCTTCCTCCGTCCCTTAGGATCGGCTAATCCATGTGCAAGTGCCGTTTACATTGAACCTTTCCCTTCTTCGGTCTTCAAAGTTCTCATTTGAATATTTGCTATTACCACCAAGATCTGCACCGACGGTCGCTCGTGCCCGGGCTTGCGCACTAGGTCTTGTAGCGACCGCCATGCTCTCCTACTCATCGGGGCCTAGCACTTGCCCCGACGGCTGGGTATAGGTCACGCGCTTTAACGCCATTCATTTTCGGGGCTAGTTGATTCGGCAGGTGAGTTGTTACACTCTCTTTAGCGGATTTTGACTTCCATGACCACTGTCTCTTGTGTGAGGAGGCATGTAAAGAGATATAATATAAAATGATTAAAATTGCCTTCTTCCATCAATTTAAGCTTTTGGGACAGATGGTTCTTAAGATAATCCTTTGACATGTTCAAATTAGGAGAAATTAAATCTTTCCTTTCTTAGGTATATGATATATGTAATTATAAGAGGAGATAATTTCCTCCTTTAATTTAGGGATAGGACTAGATTCATAGCTGCTCTTCAGGCAATCTGGGCCTTTTTGTAACCTCTTTTAATATATAGAAAATACATTTTCTACATTTCTCAATCATGTATAAGTACTTAAACACTGAATTAAATGCTTTTTAGTCATTTTAGGCGGACTAGTCATCACGTCGCTTGTTCCGGTGTTCCTTTTCTCTTCTTTTGATTTTATTAGTTAATCTTATTTAAAATTTTTGCAATAACAATTTTGATTTGGCAGTTCAGGCAATTCCTTTGTTTGAGACCGCTTTTTCAAGATGTACAGTTATCGGGATACTGTCATATTTCTGGTTGAAAAGGAGCCAACAGCCACTACTTGGAACATCTCATGTTAGAAACATTTTACTTTTACGGGTCCTTACAGGTTGCATATCATTGTCAAGTTTTGTCTATTGGTAAGTATCCTTGAGTTTTTATTTTTATTTTTAACATTCTTTTTTTATTTATTTTGGTATATTTGTCTGTCAATATTTATTCTTTACAGCATTTTACTTGTCATTTTGGGATGGTATTTTCTTTATTGGATTTTTTTCCTTTGTTGTTTTTTCTTTTACTGTTTGTATATTACTTTTAGGATTACTTTATAATACATAGTTGTCTTTGATTTTGAGTTTTTTTGCATGGAGGGCGTATTTCACAAAGCTTACTGGTTTTAACAATAATGCTACTAGTTGCTTGTACAATATTCAATGGAGGTTTTAGCATAGGGATTTGTATTTCTTTTCACGATACTAATACTAACATAAAACAAATCAATTTAATGCTTTATCTTTTGTCCCTTACGAGGTGTAACTCCATGTTGCCAACCTAATTCAACCCCAAAAGCTAGTTTAAGGGGCGAGGGTTGCCTTGCTCTTATAAAGGTTATCTAAGCCTTATCTCTAAGCAATGTAGGACTCTAACACACCTCCTCACACCTAGGAATGAACATTTAGAGTGTGAAGTTTGCAGGATTGAACATCTGCGGGTGCTCTCAATAGCGAGCTTAGGACAAGCTCAATGCCATATTAAGAATTAAGTGAGTCTAACTCAACCCTAAAAGCTAGCTCAGAGGAGAGAGTTGCTTTGCTCTTTTAAAGGCTTATATTTAAGCAATGTGGGAGTCTAACACAACCCGTTTTTTTGCGTATACAATTCATGCTATTAAATTTGGTTAAACCCATGGTCAATTTGACATCATCAATGGTTTGCTATAGTAAACTGATTTTAAGTCAAACTCTATTCAGCAATTTCCAACCTCTTATTTCGTTGTACTTAATGTTCTTTAGAATATTTTTTATCCCTATTTTGAGGTACTTTTTTGTGGATGCACTTTGAGGATTTCGTAAGTTGCGCAATTCTGTAATATAAGAAATCTATTCATTTTTCAGCATTCAGAGGTTACCTTCTTCTCAGGCTATTGTATTGAATTCAGTAACTCCAGTTATGGCTTCAGTTATGGCAAGGGTGTTTTTGCGAGAGAAATTAAAAATTTCTGATATTGCAGGTAATATTTTTATTTTCAATTCTTAAACTACCAACTGCTATCAATATATGATGGAATGAGGAGACGCATTAAAGCCTGATTATTTACTCAATAACTTTTCTATATGTTGACTATTGGATCCTATTTTAGGAAATTAGATTCTGATTCCTGTAATCAATGAGGATTATTTGCCTCAGATCTGTACAGCTAATTACAAAATTATTTTCTTATTAGTTTTAGGATCTGATATATAGCCTTTCCTGATTTAGCTCTCAGCCCATTATGAGGAGAATATTTCTCCTAATTTTTTGGGATTGATTAGTGTACAGCCTCCCTAGTCTTTCCTATTTATACCTCCATAATGTAATTGATTCAATTCAATATAGAATGAAATAATTCCGCATGGTATCAGAGCCCGATCTGAACCGCTCATAGTCACTATCTTTGGTCTAACCATGGAGGCAAAAAAAAAAACAGATGGTGCGTCCAAACCAGAGGCTGGTATCCTTTCTGGTACCAGTTTAGTCGAAGGAACAGCTTCCCTTATTACAGGCCACAAACTGAATGGCAAAAATTTTATCCAGTGGGCAAGATCAGTTTGGATCTTTCTCGAAGGAAGGGGAAAGGACGGATTTATCACTGGGGAATCCAAGAAACCAGGAAATGATGACCCCAATCTCCAAAAGTGGAAGGTCAAAAACAGCCAGGTGATGTCATGGCTTCTCAATACCATGAACAATGAAACCGGAGAAAACTTCATGTACTTCGACACTGCCAAGGAGATGTGGGATGTGGTGGAGGAGACATATTCAAATGTGGACAACATCTCCGCAATATTCGAAATCAAAAGCCTACTTCTTGTCTTCAAGACATTTCCACTCAACTTCTTCATAGATATCAAGTTGTTGCCAATGTCAGCTGAGAATATTAAAGTATTCAGTAACAGTGGATTCACCTTGTCGTAGATCATGAAGCAGGCTTTTGATAGGATAGGATTTACAAGTTCTTACTTGGACTTAATAAAGAACTTGATGAAGTACGTGGGAGAGTTCTTGGAACCAAACCATTTCCACAAGTCCGAGAGGTGTTTTCAGAAGTCAGAAGAGAAGAGAGTAGGAGAAAGCTCATGTTGGGAAACTCTATCTCAGCCCCTCATTCTGAAAACTTGGCTATGGCAGCCAAAGCGAATCAGCTATGACCTCAACAAAGGAAGAATCGCCCATGGTGTGAGCATTGCAGGCCACACTAAGGACACTTGCTGGGTCATTCATGGAAGACAAGTTGATGCGAAGTCATTCCGTGGAAGAGAAATCAGAGGCAACACAGCCTGTGCCAGCGCTCACGTTGTAGAAACAACTCAAGACGCGACTCCTTTTAACAAGGAGCAAATGGAGCTTATGCAGAAACTCCTACAGCAATGCATGCAAGATGCTGGGAAAAATATTGGTACAGCTACCATAGCACAAAAAGGTAATTTTTCTGCTGCTTTTCATGCTAGTCAGGAAAAAAGAAAATCATGGATCATAGACTCAGGAGCCTCTGATCATATGACTGGAGACATAACAGTATTTAAAAATTATACTCCCTGTTACAGCCACTCAATCGTTCGAATAGCAGATGGTACTGTCTCAAAGGTAATTGGTAAAGGTTCTGTTTACATTTCAGAGAGTATCACTTTAGATAATGTGCTCTATGTTCCAAGCTTGATTGTAATTTGCTGTCTATTAGCAAATTAACAAATGATTTGAGCTGTGTAGCTAAGTTCTGTCGTAAACTGTGTGAATTTCAGATTTTGGAGTCGGGGAAGACGATTGGCAATGCTAAAGAATGTGCTGGACTCTACCTCCTTCAAGTTGATTTCTGGAGTAAACCCAAGGCTAGTTCTTGTGCAGTAGTTTCTTCAAATAATGAGAGTTATGTAATGTTGTGGCACTACTGATTAGGCCACCCCAATTTTATGTACTTGGAAAAAATGTTCCCCTCATTATTTATTAGAAATCAAAGGAGCTTTCAATGTGAAGTATGTCAAATTTCTAAACATACTCGAAATTCTTATCCAGCTCAATCTTATAAGCCATCTCAACCGTTCTCCTTGATTCATAGTGATGTGTGGGGACCCTCAAGAGTCAACAACGTACTGGTTCTAGATGGTTCGTCATATTCATTGATGATCACACAACATGGTAGGAAAAATCAGAGGTAGGAAAAATATTTGAAAATTTTCACAACATGGTGCAAACACAATTTCAGACCAGCATCAAAGTACTTCGGACTGACAATGGTCGAGAATATTATCACTCCATTCCGAGCTCTTACCTTCAGAATCATGGGATTGTGCATCAACAGAATGGAATCGCTGAAAGGAAAAATCGACACCTATTGGAAGTTACAAGATCACTCATGCTGGCCACCAATGTACCAACTCATTTTTGGGGAGAAGCGGTACTTTCTGCAACCTATCTTATCAATAGAATGCCTTCCCGAGTCCTCAACTTTAACACCCCACACTCTACCCTTCAAAGTTTTTATCCAACCAACCGAATCCTCACCCAATCCCTTTCAAAGTTTTTGGATGCTTAGCCTTTGTCCATAATCATGACCCTCACCGCAGCAAACTAGATCCAAGATCCCTAAAATGTATTTTCGTAGGTTATTCACCACACCAAAAAGGCTACAAATGCTATTCCCCATTAACCAGAAAATTCTATAATAGCATGGACGTGACCTTCTTTGAGAATAAGCCATATTACCCCACAATTGAAATTCAGGGGGAGAAGACAGCAATCTCAGCTCCAACAAGGGAATTTCAACTTTTTGAAGCTGAAAAGATGGAGTTAGCTGAAATTGTTCCAGCAACATCTGTTGCACTGGATGAAGTCCAATTTGTTGAACCAACTGAAGCAGATTCTCTTCAAACAGCACAAGAAAATTCTACTGCACAAGAAAACAATTTTCAAGTTTACTTCAGAAAGCGGAAAGCCAACAAGGGGTTAGAGTCTAATTCAGCTTCAAAGCAAAGCCAAGAATCTGACCCAACTTCACAGCCTTCTAAAATTCATGCAGGTAATTCTATTCCTAACTCAGAACTTGATAATCCTGATATTGGGTTAACTGATCTGGGTGTGCCTATTGCCATGAGGAAAAGGGTGAGGTCATGTACCTAACACCCTATTGGAAAATATGTATCATATAGAAAATTGTCACAAGGGTACAAGGCTTTTGTTTCCTCCTTGGACAGCATTCAAATACCTAAGAACATTCAAGAAGCTCTCTTACAATCTGAATGGGCAGCTGTAGTAACAGAGGAGATTCAAGCCTTAGATAAGAACAATACATGGGTGCTCACTACACTACCAGAAGGGAAGAAGCCAGTTGGATGCAAGTGGGTATTTACAATCAAATATAATGCAGATGGGAGCATAAACAGGTTCAAAGCTCGGCTGTTGACTACAAAGAAACTTTTGCTCCAGTAGCCAAACTTAATTCAGTTCGGGTCATCCTATCTTTGGCTGTAAATTTAGACTGGCCTCAACATCAACTAGATATCAAGAATGCCTTCCTAAATGGAGAGTTAGAAGAGGAAGTGTACATGCAAATTCCACCAGGCCTCGAGTCATCCAATACTTTAAACAAAGTATGCAAGCTCAGGAAGTCTTTATATGGCCTCAAGCAATCCCCACGAGCATGGTTTGATAGATTAACTCGAGTTGTTAAAAACGATGGGTTCACACAATGTCAAACAGACCACACCATGTTTGTTAAATACTCTTCAGAAGGGAAAACGACCTTGTTCATCGTACATGTTGATGATATTGTAATCACAGGGGATGATTATGAGCGAATCGCGCACGAGGTAAAAGACTTGGGACAGCTCAAGTACTTCCTCGGAATGGAAGTTGCACGGACAAAAAATGGGATCTATGTGTCTCAAAGGAAGTATACATTGGATCTTTTGCAAGAAACTGGTATGCTTAAGGCTGCCAACACCCCTATGGAACCAGTCAAGAAAAATGGTGTTGAAGATGGAGGTCATCCAACTAACAATTATAGATACCAAAGTCTGGTAGGAAAGCTAATCTATCTAACTCATACCAGACCCAATATCGGGTTTGCTGTGAGTATGGCAAGTCGCTACATGACGAACCCCACTGAAATTCACATGAAAGCTGTCAACAGAGTTCTCCAATACCTAAAAGGCACACCCAGAAGAGGCCTTTACTTTAAAAAAGAATCAAACATAGGCATTGATATTTACACGGATGCAGATTGGGCAGGATGTGTGAAAGAGCATAAGTCAACCACTAGATATTGCTCATTCGTGTGGGGAAACATGGTCACATGGAGAAGTACGATGCAGTCTGTGGTGGCACGAAGCAGTGCTGAAGCTGAATTTAGAGCTACGGCACATGGTATTTGCGAAGGAGTTTGGTTAAAATGGATGCTTGAAGAACTCAAAATTCCCACAAACTACACAATGAGAGTTTTGTGACAATAAAGCTGCCATCAGCATTGCAAAGAATCCAGTGGAAATTGACCGCCATTTCATAAAAGAAAAGATTGATTGTGGAATCATCAATGTTGATCACGTGCCATCATGCAGCCAAACAGCAGATATCCTAACTAAAGCACTTCCAAGGCATGCATATGAGAACATTAGATCCAATCTGGGAATGATATATATCTATCACCCAGATTGAGGGGGAGTGTTGACTATTGGATCTTATTTTAGGAAATTAGATTCTGATTCCTGTAATCAGTGAGGATTATTTGCCTCAGATCTGTATAGCTAATTACAAAATTATTTCCTTATTACTTTTAGGATCTGATTTATAGCCTTTCCTGATTTAGCTCTCAGCCCATTATGAGGAGAATATTTCTCCTAATTTTCTGGGATTTATTAGTGTACAACCTCCCTAGTCTTTCCTATGTATACCTCCATAATGTAATTGATTCAATTCAGTATAGAATGAAATAATTCCGCATTATATCATAAATCTATACCTTTTTGGTGATAATGTACCTCTAATCCCAAGAAGCAACTGAGCTGGCCAAGTTTTTTCTCGTAGAAAATTGAATGCAACAATTGCTTGATTGTAGAAATAGCCACAATGTCACCACCATGCTTGATCAGAACCAGTCACCACAATGTTGCCCACATAAACAAGGAGTATTGCGATTCCTTTAAATGTCCTTTGTATAAAAAGGGATGGACCATACTTTGTATTAATGAAAAACCAAGTAGTGTTGTTCGAAACTTTTCAAACCATACTCTTGGTGCCTCGTTCAATCCATATAATGAGTGCTTTAGTTTGCAAATGACATTAGGTGATGGTGTAGGCATACCTGTAGGAAGTTTGATGTAAACTTCCTCTTTGAGATCACCATGGAGGAATGCATTCTTTACCTCCATTTGATGTAATGGCCAAGATTTAGATGCAACAATGGCAAGAATACTGTCCATTGTAGACATCTTGGTGACGGGCAAAGTTTTCCTTGTAGTTAAGGCCAAATTCTTGCTTATTTCCAAGAACAACCAGCCTAGCCTTGTAATGATCTATGGATCCATCTGAATGAAGGTTTAGGGTGAACAAAATTTTTTTGCCAAGAGGTTTAATTGATGGGGGACATGGTACAACATCCCACGTCTGATTTTCTTTTAGTGCTAGAAGTTCTGTTTCAATAGATTTCTGCCAACATTCATGCTCCATTTCCTGTTTATAGGAAGAAGGAATAGGAAAAGAAGCTAAGGTTGCTATCAAGGATAAACGAGAGGTAAAACCATACTTTTTTGGGGGCTTACGATCGCGAGAACTGCGTCTTAAAGGAGTTGCTTGTGGATCAAGATTTGGATTAGTATCCAGAGAGTGATTTGGAGGGGGCCTAGCAGGTTCTAATGGCTGATTTGTGGTGACTTTATTACATCTTTGGTTTATCCAGAGAGGTTTTGATGATGGTTGCTCTCTAGAATAGTTAGAAAACAATGATAAAACAGAAATTGAGGAAGAGTAAGTATCATGGTGAGTTGCGAAAAAATATTTATTTTCTTGAAAAATGACATTTCTTAAGACCCAAATCCAGTGTAGATAAGGATCATAGCAAAGAAAACCTTTCTGGCATGTAGAGTATCCATGGAAAGCAAACTTAATAGATTGAGCGATGAGCTTAGTGCGTTCTTGTAGAGGAAGACAAACATAACACACACAACCCAAGGTATGGAGATTAGAATAAGTGGGGTGGATGACCGAATAACTGCGAGAAAGGAGAGTGATTGTTCAATGATGGGGAAGGCAAGAAATTAATAAGGTGGACATGTGGAGAAAGCTTCACACCAGCAGCGAGATGGAACAAATGATTCCAACAAAAGGCTGCGAACAACATCAACCAGATGGCGGTTTTCTCTTTCAGCTACCCCAGTTTGTTGTGGAGTGGATGGGCATGACCTTTGAGAAACAGTACCATTAGTTTGCAAGAAATCTTGAAATAAATGAGATGTGTATTCACCAAGGATTTTAATTTTTGAAGAAAATTGGGTTTGAACATAAGCATGAAAAGATTTGATGGCAAAGAACACTTCATCTTTAGATTGCAAAAAATAGATCCATGTGAAATGACACTAGTCATCAATGAATGTGACAAAATACTTTTAATGAGCATGAGATATAACTGGTGCTATTCCCCACAAATCACTATGGATTATGTCAAAAGGTTGTCCTGCATTTGATTTATGAGTATGAAAAAGTAGACTTTTACTTTTGCCAAGTTTACAAGAAATGCAATCAAATTGAACTGCACTAAGAGATGGGGGCTCTTTATTTCCAAGAAAACCATGTTAGCAACTCATGAACACTTGAGTTTGGATGTCCAAGAAGCTTATGCCACATTTGGTAATCAACACTAGCAAAATTACAAGAGACAAAAAGCATGGCTACATGGAGGCAAACAGAAATGGAGTGCAAAAAGGCATACAACTTTATGCCCCTTCCCGATCATCTCCCCTAGGTGTTGATCCTGCACAAGACAACCGGAATTTGAGAATACAACTCTACAATCATTGTCAACTAACTGACTAACAAAATAAGGTTACTAGTGAGTTTGGAGGAGACAAAGACATCAGTTAGAGATGAAGTAATATCATCGGTGGTTGTGATAGGTAAAAATGGTTGCCATCAGTGGTATGTGGTTTGAGATTTCCAGACCATTTGATGACATTAATAGAGAACTAAACATTGTTGGTCATATGATTGGAGGTCTTGTTGGACATTCTTTGATTAAGTGTTAATTCCTACTTGATTACTAAGTATTAGTGAGATAATCGTCATTAATAAATTGGGGATGTCACACATTTCATGATTTGGAAGGGTCCATGGAACCTAGGGTGAGTTTCTTTACCTTGATGGCTCTACCAATACTTGTTGTGGAAGTGATTCCAGGAACACATTGTCCCCTTCTTGAAACTCAATGGGTTTTTGCCGTTTGTCAGCATAACTCTTATGTTTGCTTTGAGCGGTAAGTATCCTTTCCTTGATGAGCTTCACCTTTTCTGTGGTTTCTCTTAGAAGGTCTAGTGTGAACAAATTTTGTTCTCTCGATTCATGCCAACATGAAGGCGACTGAACACTTTTGGTTGTACAAGGCTTCATAAGGTGTTATGCCAATATTGGCATGATGGTTGTTGTTATTGACAAATGCCGTGATACCCTCGGACTTATTGCCCTTGGAAGGTCATGTTTGAGTGGGGAAAAGGTTGGATGAATGGATTCACTAAGCCAGTTAATCGATTCAAAGGAAGTTCAACATCAAGATTAACCAATTTTCACTGAGCCAGTGAATCAATTCAGTGGCTGAACTGGAAGTGGTTGAACTAGCAAATATAATCTAGTCCCAACTTTTCACCACATTTGAAGCAAATACCTTTCCACTGTCTCATGTACTTCCTCACTTGGTAGTCTAACCCATTCATTCCTCTTCTTGTCCCCTGGTATCCCTAATGTTTTGTGGACCTCCTTCCTCCACAATTGGTGGGTTTGGTGGGCCTCCCCCATGGTCTGTCCCAATAGTCTTGGTCTACTAAAATCCTTTAGAAATTTCTGCACCTGATTTGCCTCCTTGTCTTGTACCCTTTTTCTCGCCATGCCTTGTTCTTAGTCTCTAATTCCACTGCTTGTCCATCATTTCTGCAAGCGAACAAAAAGAGCTAACCTTCATCTATGCCTTAATATCCTTCCTTAACCCACTCAAAAAGATACTCATCACTATGTGCGATTTGATGTCAATTCGAGATCTAGCTACATTCTCAAACTATTTCTTATAGTAAGTTGCACTTTCAGTTTGTTTCAACTCTGATTGGAAATGCCTATTTAGTGCCTTTTGAACTCTTGCTAAGAAGGAAAAGGTGCCTGGTTAGGATAGCGGCTGCAGGATAGCCAACATGGCAATGTATACAAAACTATTTGCAATGCCTACAAAACACCTATAAATGCTTTTTCTTCGTTGAGAAGTACATATAAATGTTAAAACAAGATCATCTTTGCCCTTCACCATACCTTCCCTTCTCAATCCACTTTTCCTTCTTTACTAAACTAGATTGACCCTATTACTATTAGGTAAAAAAAAATAGGTCTCGGTTCCTTCTTTCCCTCACTTAGCTCCACACTGACCTCTTTGGCACAATGACACTAGCTAGAGGGACGAGATTGACAACATCTGCGAAAGCAAAACGTCAATCTATCTAGACAACATCGCAACGACATGTCGGCTTATCCTTTGAATGCATTGTCGTTTGATGGATAAAAGGCATCATGTTGACCATGGCCTTAACCTACAAGTCAGCCTCGACATCTGGCGGTTTCGGTAGCAATTATGGCATGAGTGAGCTTTTGTGAGCTTGGATCTTGGCAACTCTTGCCCCCTTCTCCCTGATCTGCTCAATTGGAAAACACGATGCAATGAACTTTGCGTTGCAGGGAAGTGTCGGGATTTGACATATCACTGTGATCGCGCATCACTGACTGAGCCATCTCTTGCTTCAATAATTCCTCAATCCCTTAGATTCGAAAGTACCTCTCTGCTTGAACTAGCCACCCATAAGCATCCTTGCCAGAAAACAACAGAAAATCGACTTTCTGACCAATATCAAGCCTTCTATATGACTAGTGCAGCTCTGATCATCATCAATCTGAGACTGAGGTTGTGATTACCCCCAACACTTGGAGGTAGCTAGTGGCATGGATTGTCCCTGCCTAGATCCCCTTGGCCGTCACACTCAAGCAGGAGGCTCTTTGCCTCTTCAAGCATCATCATAGCGCCTACTAGCATTCGCTTCCTACCATCACGATGTACTATTGCTGAGGTGGTGGTTCTCTGGCCAGCCATGGATGTGCGGCCTCTCTGGCAACTAGGGATGTGATCTCTCAACAACCACTCCAACTAGCATTTGGGAAGTGTTGAGAATAGAACATGCGACTAAATTTTGTTTAGTCATGTGACTAGCACTGTCTTGGGAATAGTAGAAGTCATGACATTAGAATCTTAGGAAATAGCTAAGTCTTAATTAGCTCTTATTGAAATGAGGCATGCATTTACTCTCTTTTGCAATATATATAGTGCTGATGGGCACCTAAGTATTTACAACTATTCAACCTTTTTGAATCTATGCTAACTCTTCAATACACTCATCTTTTACCCTCTCACAAATTCAACATGGTATGAGAGCAGTACCATCCTCTGTGACTTGTCTCGTCACTTTTTCACTACTAGGTTCCTAATCTGAAATGGGAACTCTATTCTAATTTTTCTGCATTCTTCTACCAAATCACTGTCATCTTTCTCCAAATGCACTTCTATTCAAAACTGTCTTTTCAGCAGTAGAGAAAGCTTCAAATAGCCCCTATTTGCTGCTGCCAATGACTTTGCCAGAGAATATTTTGGCATGTTCTTGGACCCCGCCGCCTTTGGTCATCTGCTGCTAGTGCCTCTATTTGCCAATACAATGTTTAGCTTGTGAGGGGGAGACTTTTTGGTGGTTATGGTGCTTCTTTCTCATGCTTACCACTCTGCATACACCAGTTGTTCTATCTCCGGCAAGTTACTCACCGCCTGGCAACCCATTCTTCTGGCGATTCCTCCACTATGCTTTATTCCAGTGGTTTTGGAAGTCCATTTCGTGGAACAATTATGTGTTTTCAACTCCATCATTGTGCTTTTTCCAATGGTTCTGAAATTTGTTCCGATGCAACAGTAGCAGCCTTACCAACTGCATCATTTGTGGCGAGCTATCCACCAACGACAACAATTGATGGCTATTCTCTTAACCTGATGGCTGCCTCATCAAATTCCAACCACCTATAATTTATGGAGTCTATTCATTTTCGTTGATTGTCAAGATCTTTTTGTAACAAGCTTAAAGTTTAGTAAACCTTAGCTTGAGAAGGAGTGTTGAGAATAAAACATGTGCTAAATACTAGCACTGTCATGGGAATAGTAGAAGTCATGGCATTAGAGTCTTAAGAAATAGCTAAGTCTTAATTAGCTCTTACCGAAACTTGGCATGCATTTACTCCCTATTGCACTATATATAGTGTTGATGGCACATAAGTATTTACGTCTATTCAACCTTTTTGAATCTAAGCAAACTCTTCTACACACTCCTCTGCTTTTATCCTCTCACAAATTCAATAGGAAGCTATGTTCCTGCTGGAAGCATTCCATGGTTGAGATGGTTTCTCGTTGTTGCGTGACCACTTTGTTGAACTTCTCAATGTCGTCAATTCCCGTTTCCATCGCATGTAGTGACCATACACATGGTTCCCAAGATTAGAGCTTTGATTCCAATTGTAATGCTACCGATTAATAACCAAGAGATTACTCGAATAACAAACGAAAATTGTATTTCTATAAAGTAAGGATTGTGACAATATTGGTGGCTTGTCAAGACGCTACACAGTTTTCCAATTTATGCCTAATCTCTAAATAATCCCCATGGTCCATTTTGCCCAACCCTAAGCCACCTCTTTCCTAATCATTAATTACAGAGAATTACCAACTCACCCTTTCTAGTGTAACTGTTATCACAAGAAGGTTTCTTTGTATTATGAGGTGCATTACCATGGAACTCACTAACCCCCACCCATGGACCACCCTCACTAATAATAGAATTAGGGGCTGACCTTTACAATTACTTGATTCTTCCTGGGTGTTTCTCTGTAAATCTTCTTGTTAGTTCTTGAGTTTACCTCTTAACATAGATAGTTTTTGTTTGGACCAACCCATTTGGAAACCAAAGTTCTTTCAAACGTCAAATCATTTGCATCAATTTCTCCTTATTAAAGTAAGAGGTTTTGCCTTTAATGAACAAGCTAGGGTTCTGTGGCAATGTGGCAATGTGTAGTTTTACTACTCTTTATTGGCTAAGAAGGTTTGTTAGAATTTTCAAGGAAACTTTTCCTTTCGACAACATTTGAGGTGCACTACTATAGGACTGTTCACTAACCCTCACCCATGGACCGCCCTCACTAATATTAGAATTAGGATCAACCCTGACAATTTCTTGAATCTTCAGGTGTGTTTTTTTGTAAACCTTGTTCTCAGTTTGAGTATGCCTCTTAATATAGATAGTTTTCATTTGGACGAACAACAACAACAACCAAGCCTTATCCCACTACGTGGGGTCGGCTACATGGATTAAGTGACGCCATAGTGCCCTATCAAGGGCCATGTTTTCATGTAGATCATTAACTTCTAAATCTCTTTTAATAGTTTTCTCTATAGTTTTTCTAGGTCTCCCTCTACCTCTAGTTAATGAGTTACCCGCCACTTGATCTACTCTCCTTACTGGAGCTTCTACTGGTCTTCTCCTCACATGTCCAAACCACCTAAGATGGGATTCTACCATCTTTAGTACTATAGGTGCTACCTTGACCTTCTCCCTAATGCAATCATTCCCAATCCTATCTTGTCTAGTGTATCTAGTCATCCACCATAGCATCCTCATTTCCACAATGTTTTCACTTGGACAAACCCATTTGGAAATCCAAAGCTCTCTCAAATGTCAAATCTTTTGCATTCATTTCTCCTTATTAAAGTAAGAGGATCTGCTCTTAATGAACAAGCTAGGGTTTTATGGCAATGCTTAGTTTTACTATTCTATTGTATTTGGCTGAAAAGGTATGTTAGAATTTTTAAGGGAACTTTTCCTTTTGATAACATTTGGGATGAGGTTATCATTTTTAACTTTTATGTGGTGCTCTTCTAATGATGTATTTACATTTTTTTCTATTGACATGCAGAGAGAATAGCATACTGTGTTACATAACTCAATCTCTTGAACCTATATGTTTCCTTTTGCTTTCTTTTTGTGAACATACCTTATCCTCTCTTTGTACTCTTTTTCTTATTAATTTATATTTCCATAAAATATTGATTGTCGCCATTGATTATGTATTTTGTGCATCTATTTTTCAGGTCTTGCTTGTAGCTTTTTTGGCGTGCTCTTCTTCTTTAGAGAAATGATTGCTATGCAAGGTAGTAGTTTCCAAGTCTAATTCTTTCAAATGCATTATTTTTTGTAGACTTTTATTGGTAGGTTTATTTCCTTTAACTTGTAATAGGTTTACATGACATTTGCCAATGACCAACTCTTTTAAATGCTTATGTACTGGGTGAAGACTCATTAATAACTTCATATCTAACACACCTTGATAGGACCCTAGCCTTTGAGACAGGCCTTTGATTAGTTAGGAGCTATGAAGCATGGACTACACAGGACACTAAACGATCACAAACATGAGCAAACTAAATTGAAAAAATTATAGGACATAGGCATGACATATGTGTGTATTTATAAATGTCAAACTACTAATTTTCATTACTTTCTAAACCAACCCATTTCAAATATGGAATACTTTGGATATATGTTATGTCAGTACTTGCTATTTTTAAACCATTTCAAAAATCATGTGCCTTAATTTTTGTTGACAATTTCATTTTCTAATTTTCCATTCTTTGCCGAAAGATTCAAACAGTCCAATAAAAAAATTAAAGGAAAAAAACATAGAGATGTGCTTGAGCTATCTTTCGTGTCCTACATGTGTCTGAGCAAAGAAAAAATGTTTTTTTTTTTTGTGAACATGTTTGAACACGTGTCTAACGCGTGCTTTGGATTGTCAGTGTTGGATATGTGTAGGACACGCGTATAGAAGTGTCCATGCTTCGTAGGTTAGGGGTTAGTATAAATAGAAAGGAATGGGGTCAGGGAAACACATTTAAGGAGTTTAGTGAGGAAAGGAATAGTATAATTAGATTGTGTCTTGAATATCCCTGTATATATCTTGTAGTTCCAGGTTCTTTGGATACTTCGATCCAAAACCCTCATTGAGTAAAAATCATGCTTTGATTATTTTCCATAGCTATTTCTCTTCAATTGAAACCAGTAATATCAACTAGTATCAATGCTCTTGATTCATGTGTATATTAAATTCTCAGCACCCTGCTTTAATTGAGCAGTGCTCTCCTCACTTCAGCATTTACCAAGGTGATGGAGATGACCATGGGGCCATCATGGATGGGGGTAATGCCATAGAAATCCACAAAGGTGAAAATGATGTCAGGCATGGGCTTCCAATCTCAACCTTTCGCCATATCTCCACGTGCAGGACTTCATAAAGTTGTCTTCCATGCTAACGTTGTCATTCCCCCTCTAGTGTACTCGCCCACGATGACATTCACCACTCGCATTGGGGCCGTCATGGATGGGGGTAATGCCATAGAAATCCACAAAGGTGAAAATGATGTCATGCATGGGCTTTCGATCTCAGCCTTTCGCCATATCTCTCACTACCATGTGCAGGACTTCATAAAGGTGCCTTCCATGCTAACGTTGCCATTCCCCCTCTAGTGTACCCGCCCACGATGACATTCACCACTCGCATTGGGGTGGCATCTTGCCTTACCTAGTTTGCAAAGTCATCTGTGTGGCGTCGGTTATCCTAGGTATGTCCCCGACGCTCTCTGTCTCTGTTTTCCCTAGATCTCTTTCTATTGGCCAAGATGTACCTTTCTAGGTGCCCACTACGCACCCATTTCTCCACTTCATCTTTGAGGTCGACACAATCATCTATGTCATGCCCATAAGAGTTGTGATATTCGCAGAATAGGCTCTTATCTGTCCTTGGGCATTGTCAAATGGGTTTTGGTTGGGAGAATAAGCGTTCTGTTTGCTGGATTTTGTAGAAAAGTTGAGTCAGAGACATGTAAGCTGAGTGTATGTACGATATCTTCCTTCACATGGGTTTTTTTGCCTTATGCGGTCTTCCTTTCTAAACGAGGTGGCTTGAACCTTCCCCTTGGTTTCTTCTTGATTCGCCTTTCCCTGTTTTCATCCATTCTTCTTGCTATAAATATTCCTCCGCCCTTTCCTAGATCTCTTTGAGGTTGTTCGGCAGTCACTTGGATAGATTTTTGGAGAAGGGGATACTGTGGCAAAGGCCGATGGTGAGTCCCATGAACACGGCCTGGGACTAGAGATCTTCTATTTGTGTGTACTTTGCATAAAAACGGTCAAGGTAGTCTCGCAGAGATCCAATACCCTTTTGAATGATTCCAAGGATGCTCATTGCCATCTTCGCGAGAAAACAGGTTGCTAGATCTTCAAAGCTCCATATACACTTTGGTGGAAGACCTTTGAACTAGCTTAATATTCCCTTTCTTAAGGTCACCGGGAAGGCTTTACACTGAATTGCATTTGTTGCTCCATCTAGGATCAAAGGCATCAAGATGATGCCGTGGATTGGTGGTGCCGTCATATGTTTCAATGTCGGTTGGGTGTCTCAACCCTAACATGAGTAAGTCTTCTAAGATCTTGTCGGAAAATGGGTGGCTTTGCCTTCCCTTCCCCTTTCGCGGTGGTGTTGTGGTCTTTGTGATTCCCCTCTTTGGTCCCTGCCATGTTGGATCTGTGGAGGATTTGGAGGTTGGTTCGTACCTTGCTTCGTCTTTTGTGATGATTTGGGGGTTTCTTTCGAATCGTCATTGCTCGCCATCACCGTAGTTGTTCAGATCTGGATGGAACCTGTCATCTTAGAGGTTGGTGCCTTCAAAGTGATCATTACATTCCTCGGCTCTGCGCAAGACTTTGTTTCGTCGGCACTCAGATTCTTCTCGGCATTTGTTTGCCCTACTTCTTGGGCTGG
Organism: Nissolia schottii; assembly: GCA_003254905.1. NCBI lineage: Eukaryota > Viridiplantae > Streptophyta > Magnoliopsida > Fabales > Fabaceae > Nissolia > Nissolia schottii. The sequence continues at coordinate 356,716 of QANU01104094.1, forward strand.
GCTGGTTACTCCATGGGCACGGAGGTTTGGCCTCCACGGAGTCCAGCCCATAACACCTAGTGGTACAAAACTTGGTTGTTGTTATTGCTGTTTCTCTCCACTTGTTTTAGTGGAGTTATTGAAATCATAAAAGGAGAATAACCACATGGTAGAATAGTTATATACAGCCTTCAATCTTGTCATATTATCCTTTTTTGTATTTTTTGTTTTGTTTTTTGTTTTTTCCGTTTTTGTTTTTGTTTTGTTTATTGTTTCCTGGTAGATTATATATTTGTTTGTGTTAGATTGGAAGGCATATAACCTCCATCATATTGTTCAGAAAGAATAATAGGCATACTTAAACTACTCTTCCTAATTTCAGTATTTGGAATTTCCAGGACGGTTAATAAAAGCTGACGAAGCAAGCAATGCATATGCTAAGAGAACTCTTCATATAGTTGCAATCTTACTAGGCCTCTTCTCATCAATAATTGGTGGAATGAGTTACTGCCTTATTAGGGCTGGAGCTATAGCATCTGATCAGCCACTGTAAGATTAAAAAAGTGTGAATTTCAGAGAGAACATGTATCTCTATCTTAGTTATGTGAATTTATGTTTGATTGCAGTTTGACTGTCTTTTCGTTTGGGATACTGGCTAGCCCTGTGATGGGGCTATGTACATATATCTTTGAGGTAACTTCATACTTCAATTGAACTGCTTTTTTGTATCAATGTTTGGGGTATTCTCTTGAAGAAAAACGTATCAATGTGATTTTTGTCGATAGCTGTTAATGTATGAAACAAGTGCAAAATTTTAAAAAGTTTATTCATATCACTAGTTATTTCTTTTTTTGGTTTTTATCTGTAAATCTTTGAAATGTATTGTTCAGTATAGCCTTAGCAATTTGCCATTATATACCCCCTTTTGGTTTCTTGCTAATACTGTTTATTTAATTTACTATTGCAAAATTTTGTCCTTGTGTTTCATCTTAAGTTTGTCCAAATAGTGAATAAGAACAGTTCCACCAATTGTTGTGGGGTGTTAGATTTCTTTGAATGTTTCTTGCAAGAAAAGGCGATGCAAAATAAATTAATTATTTATCCTCAAAATTCTAAAGCACAAACTCATAGGTAATGCTAAGGACAACTTAAATGCCATTGTCCAGGAAGGGTATTTAGTAGTGAGATATATCTGATGTTGCATGTCTAAGCAAATATTTTTATCTCATAATTTTCTAAGCTGTTATTAGCATGTCATCTCTATTACCAAATGCAAGTGGGGATCAGTCTGTTTCATATTTTTCATGTTAGAAATTTTTTATACTCTACGTCTCCTTGGTGCAGGATTTTGTTCTTCCAGGATTTCAGTCAATTTTTCTTATGCTTGTACTTGGTATTCTGGCCTTCTTTGCTGAGGTGCAACTTTACACTTTCTTATAATACTTTGCTTTTTTTTTTTTCATAAAAATAAGAAGAAAAAAACTCGCAAATTTCACCTAGAATAAAATTTCGGAGGAGGTATTTCTATTGCCTCCTGTGCTTTTGGAAATGGGTGGTTGTTTTTTGGTCTATATCGATGATCTTTTGCGTCAATGATCTTCTAATCTCCTTGAGAACATTAGAGTAGGAAGAAGCCTAAAATAGATTTATTCTATATTTGTCTTCTCTTCTATCTTCACTTGCCTGTTTGATGTGAATTGTACATGAATCTTTTGCAGGTCTTGTTAGCACGAGGATTGCAACTTGAGAGAACGGGCAAAGTTGTCAACATCCAATATTTGGAGGTATCCTCTCACTATACAGTTGGTTGTCCTCTTGTTCTATTGTCATGTTAAATCGAACAGCAAAGTTTGCATTTTGTTATTAGCATATATACTGACTTACTTCTTAGTAATTCTGGTTTTCAATAATCACCCTAGTCTTGACTCTTATCTTATTGACTTATTGACATGCACAAGAACCTTGTTATTTTTAGTGCGCAATCAAATAAAATTTATAATGACTAAGTAACTCCAAAAACGTAGTAAAGAGGGCTAACTTAGGTTGTCTCTCTCGAGGGAGTACAACTAAATTAATTCTATTTTATTCAATTAGATATAAAAACATGGGGTTTTGAAGGTTGTCACAATAAGAATAGAAGCAATAAACAAAAAGCAAAAGTTGCTTGCACAAGTATTTGACTGTGGATTTCTGGATTGTTATCACAGGCCACTCACATCAATTCACATGTAGTCGTTGGTTTATTAACTAGACGAATGCCTAATTAATCGCAATTAATCCTAGTCGAGTCACAATCGCACTTCTCTTAGGGATTTGACTAACCTATAACTTAGTAAACCACAATCACAGCCCTATGAATATAGATTAATTTAAAAGTTAATTGCACCAACTTAACCCTAATCCGCAGTAACTCATTCCCCTTTAGGTTCAATTATTCAATCGGTTTAATTTTTCTCAAATTGATACCCTAAGCTAGCATGAAACATGCAATGTTGTAACATGCAAACATACTTTTATCCTAATCATGCACGGCATATACACCATCTTACCACACATAAATTAAGCACGCGAATTAGATGCGCAATCAATTAGATGACAAAAGGAGTCTAAACGAGAGGTGTGAAAAGTGAGGAATAGAAACTAAATATGAATTGCATAAATAAATAAATTAAAACCTCAAACAATCCTTGATCCTTAGTGTTAGCCTTGCACAAGCTTCTTCCATTGATGGAGGTTGCAAGCAACGAGAAGGGAGAGAGAGAAAAACTAGTTGTGATCCTAAGAATTGAAAACCTAAAGCTAAAAGTGTTAAACGAGTGCTGACTATGTGTAGAACATGTGTTGAATGCCTCTAAATTGTTCTTTTATAGCTGAAAACATGAGTCTGGGCGATCATAGATGCGAGTCTGGGCAGTCATAGGTCGTCCCTCGACCGTTGAAGCGCTGTGGTGGTGTGGGTGAGTTTGAATTTGACAATTTTGCCTCCTGGACATCGTTGTAGCGGTCTTCCAAACCAAATTTGTCTTTGATGTCTTCATGGAAGTTGTAGATCTTTTAAATCTACATGAAATAGACTCAACTTTGTCTCGTTTGGACTTTGGATGAAGAAGTTATACCCTAATCTTTATGATAGCTCCAATCTAAAATTTCAGCATCACTATTTTGATTTCCTGGCTAAAAATGACCAAGTAAACATTTGATTCAGCTTTTAAGCTCTGCATGAGAGTTGTAGTGCTTTCTCTTAGCTTTCCTACAATATAAGACTTGAAAGAATTGAGTGTCTATAACTCGCATTATGACCCAAATACAAAAAACAACATAATAGGAAAAATTAAGCAACAATTCTGACAATTCTCATAATAGGCAAAAATTTGCAAAACCAATGCAAATTCACAACTTTAAGCATAAAAGCCATGCATAATATCTAATTATAGGAGAAGAAATAGGTGCATAAATGCAACCTATCAATTATGCATCTGTGTTTGACTTTGAAAGATGTTAAAGATTCATGAGTTTAAGGAATAAGGAAAAGAGAAAGACCATATACAATTAACATAACATTGAATATATTATTGATAGAGAATATACCTTTTTTTGTACTAATGGTTACGCATATTCGAGTGCCATGTCACGACCCAATGCTATGTGGCCCAACTTTATGTTTCTACTTATGATTAGGAGTTAGGGTTAGGGTTGGTATTGTAATTTTACTAGGAATAATTAGGTTAAGAGAGAGCTATTTAAGTTTCGGCCAATGCATTAGGGATTAGGCATTCAGAGAATAGACTAGAATTGAGTAAACCATCAAATTCGTTCCAAGATTGGCAACGTCCATCAAGTTCGTTCTCAAGTTATGAAAAGTATCGAAATCGTCCCTAATGTTGCCAAAAGTCAATCAAATTAGTTCCTCTAAGAGGATGTGCATACATTTGCGATTACACTCCATATGAGAAATGATGGGATGTCATGAAGGATATGGTCAAGTGTTTTCGTCTTTGAGTATGATTTTGATCAACATGTGTGGTGGTTAGAGGACAAGAAACAGGTTGAAGTGTTGAAGCTTGAGACTGAGAAGGTCACAGGGAAAGAGCACAGGCTCTTGGGATTGGAGGAAACGGTGCTGCTAGAGCTGCCACAACCGGTGATTGCTGTAACAACTGTGATAGAGCAACCAAAATCACCGGAACCCGCTTCCTTTGGTTGAAACAGAGAGGTCATGATGCACGATGGAGTCAGCTCAACTCAGGAAGAAGCAAGGATGGAACTCGCTACAACCATGGAATCTTGATTAGATTTTAGTAGTGATTTTCAGACTATTTTTCTTATTTACATTATTTTCTATGTATGCATGTATGTTTGAATATAACTTTGTAGTTTAGGTAGGATCTTACCATCCGAGTTACAATACCACGGTTAAGTATTTACTGTCCCCCTAGGATCTCGATTTTTCCAATCATGACTGCTTTGTTTATGTTGACAGTAGAAATCATTTTATTTGCGTTTAAGATCCATGCATGTCTTATATATCCATTTGCTTTATGTATCCCACAATGTGATTAAGTTTGTTTATACATCTTCCACTTTATTACCGAGGCCTGCTTGTCATCTGGTTGTTGAAATAGGTAAAAGTGTGTAGAAAGGGCATTTTCCACCTAGCAAATTATTTCGGTAATACGGTTAATAAAACACATTAGAGCATAGATTTAATTTTGTTTTACAACTACTTCGTTATTGTACAAGGATACTGTTAGGTCGTTTTTGGGACCCAACAGCCAAGAACAAATAATAAGGATTTGATAAGTAAAAAGGATATTATTGAATAAAATCAAGAGGCTGGTTCCTTTTCAAGGTCTGGTTCTCTTAACAACTCAATAATAAATCTACACCCTAACCTAAAGAGGATACTCCTATTTATAATAGTTTTTATTCCTAAGATAATAACTAGATAAATGCTAATAATTAAAGATAAACTAATAAAGATAAAATAGATAAACTAACTAGTTGTTTTCTTATCCTTCCTAGTATAAACTTTCCATATTAAAGGGGCTTTTCTCTGATCCTAACAATACTCCCCTCCAAAGCCTGAACCTTGTCCTCAAGGTTGAATTTGGGAAACTGCTCCTGAATCACAATTAAATCCTCCCAACTTCTTGCCTAGCTGCAGGTGCCCATCAGTGAACTATATGACATCATTCCAATACGTACTCCTGCTTTACGGGCTTCTTTAAGGACATCAAACGCAGCATCCCACTTTTTAGCAATGGGCTGCATTTCAGCTGCCATATCTGCTAAAACATCAAAAGCATGATCCACTGCTCCTGACTGGGCACATGCAGCTATAAGTGCATTGAATACAACATGATCTGGCTTCACATTCTTGGCCCTCATTATCCCATAAGCACCAAATGCTTTAGCTACTTGCCCAGCTCTAGTACAACCATCAATAAGTGCCCCATGGGTAAGAACATTGTTACTATTATGGTTCAAATAGTTTTCTTCCCTATCCCTGAGAGAACTACTGCCTTTCCTCAAGTTTTTTACTTTCATGTAGGGGAGGGTAGCCACCTCTATGCCTGGAAATTGGTCCCGTTCCTTCAGCATACTCTGCATTTTGTAAATAAACATCTGTGGATAATTGAGATCCTTCAAGTGTGGTATTTTCCATTGCTGAGGGCATTCCTTTTCTATTATTAGTAGAAGCATGAGGAGATAATGACTTTAAACTACTAAGTGGTGACGTGGGACGTTCGAGCCCCTCCATCCGTTGCAAGACTTCGGTGAGCAAACGTTTGACCCCTGTCATCTCGCCCTTTGAGGTCTGTCATCTTGGCTTCAATCGAGACCTTCCAAGTGTCCATTGGAGGGCAATCAGAGAAGAAAACAGAAGCGGGAGATGAAAGGACGCGTACTGGACGTCCACCAGAGAAGGAGAAAAATGTGCGGACTAGACTGCACCGAGGGTGGCAGCGGCGCGGTGGGAGACAGCGCGGTGGCGGTGCGGTGGGCGGTGGCGTGACGGAAGAAAGCGAACAGAATGCAACCAGCGAAGGAAAAAAAACACGAACACAAACAGAGAAGGAAATCGCGAACTGGATTGCACGGCGGTGGGCGGTGGCACGTGAGTCGACAGCGACGCGGTGGGCAGTGGCGCGATGGACGGACCAATTTGTTAGGTCGTTTTTGGGACCCAACAGCCAAGAACAAATAATAAGGATTTGATAAGTAAAAAGGATATTATTGAATAAAATCAACAGGCTAGTTCCTCTTCAAGGGCTGGTTTCCTTAACAACTCAATAATAAATCTACACCCTAACCTAAAGAAGATAATCCTATTTATAATAGTTTTTATTCCTTATTTTACTCCTAAGATAATAACTAGATAAATGTTAATAATTAAAGATAAACTAATAAAGATAAAATAGATAAACTAACTAATAAAGATAAAATAGATAAACTAACTAGTTGTTTTTTTATCCTTCCTAGTATAAACTTTCCATATTAAGGGGGCTTTTCTCTGATCCTAACAGATACTTTGCCTACGTCAGTAACAATCATGCTCTGTCATAAACAGTCGTGAGCAATTAGTGGGGTGTTTATTTGGGGGCAAGATTTTAAGCAACTTAAACCTTGGTATTGCCTCCTTCATGGTTGAGTTGAAGGTTCTAGTATGCTGGTGTTGCGGTCATTTCAATATTTTGTGTCTTCCTTTCCTCTGATTATTATTATCTTACAAGATATGATTCCGTTGCCTTAACATTCTCAATACTTCAGATGTTCTCATTCGTTTTTTGCCAGGTGTCTTGGGTCTAATCAGTAGATGTATCACTAAGAAATTGACTATTACTACGTTTGTGGAATTTTTTTTTTCTTTGATACTTGAATTTGAATTCCTGTCATGGGGACTGATGCAACAGACCTTTCCGTGTTTCAGGCAGCGTTAACCCAATTTTGGAGCCTGGCTTTGACGAGAGTGACTCCATCTTTTGATCACTTCGTTGGGGTTTTACTTATTGTTTTCTCTGTATGTTGCACCCTGTATGTTGGACCTGACAAGGAGATGGAATAAAGAAACATTTGACTGACATGTCTTAGGTTTGCTGCTAACTTGCTGTTATCGTTAGTTGTATATTCAACTTGTTTATAAAAAAGACAGCGTTTTACCGGGGTTATTTAAAACACCAAAGAGGCAAGAAATGAAGCCAATCAAGATCAAGCACTAAATATGAAGAGGACAATTGCTGAAATTCCTTTCTTTATGGAGTGATTCTCATCTTGAATTATGAATGGTGTTTTCTCTCTAGTTTTATCTAATTTCTCTTCAACTTGTCTCTAAAATATAAGACTACATTACAAATGAATCAACTTGATTTTTGTAACAGTCCCGTCCTCTATTTATCCTATAAGGGTAAAATTGTCTTCTTACATTCATGTTACTATTTTGTAAACAAATACTGACGTGACGTAATTTAATTGGTTATTATATTGAGCTGGTTGACCAGCTCTTCCTTCTCAGCAGCTCTTCATGTGTTGGGTGTCTTTGCTCTTAGGTGGATGTTAGTTGAGCGTCTTCGCCTTTCTTAGAAGGTGGATGTTACCTGAGCATCTTCATCCTTCTTATAAGGTACATCTTAGCTGTGAGCATTTCCCCTTCCCGAATAGAGGATGTTAGCTAAGCGCCTTGACCCCTACTCACAAGGTGGATATTAGTTGAGTGCCTCGACTTCCTGAGAATGGTGAATGTTAGTTGGGTACCTTGACCGTTAGCCTCTTTCCTTCTCTCGTTTTGCATTGGTTTCTCTTATTGCTCTTTGTTTCTAACCACTGCACTAAAAATGTATGAAATACACAAATTAACAAATGCAAGTCCTAATAAAATTAAAAAAAAATATTAAAATGCAAAATTAAAAATTAAAGAGTTAAATGTTAAAAAGTTTAAACTCGATGGGTTGTCTCTTATCTAACACTTTGATTTACATCCCCTAATTGGACGCTCTAGCTTCTAGTTCAGTTCATGGTGGGTCAAAAGGCTCATTCCTACCACTCTTGGTCTCGTGAGAGTAATGAACCACTTGTGGCACAGGCCACAAAAGTCCTATGCCTTACACTACTCCTTTAGAAGTTAGAGTTAGGTTTGGCCATTTCTTCAGGGTAATCTTGTTTCTCTCTTCTCTTCCTTTGGTCTTTTTACTTCTTTTTTGCAAGGTGTGAAAAATCTTCTTGTATCCATCGAGTTAAGCTAGATAATCCATTTTGTCAATCTATGAGTTTTTCCTCTTTAATGAACTCGTCCAGATAGTCGGGTGAATTCTCTGGTGAAAAGGGATGTGGACATGGGGCAGCTACCCATGCTGGTGGAGGTGAACCTTTATATTGTTCATGCGGAGGAGAGATTGTCGTCATGCACGAGCATTGTGGAGGAGTGTAGTGTGGACTAGAAACTTTATAGGAGGGTTAAACATACATCAAAATTTCGTTTGATTTTAATGTTGTGTCAAATTAGAACTGACAACGGCCACAACAACCATGATTAAATGATTTTTTAACAAACCGCGAGAATAAAGGAACTAAAAAAAAGTTGGTTTCTTACCTACCCCAAGGGATAAATATTTATGCTACTTAATTTATTCATTTTTAATAATTTTTACAATTAAAATCATTGAATTTTGTTATTATTTCATTTTCTATACCATCGTAATAAATTTTCATTAGTCCAATCATGAAAAGAGCCAACTTATAAGAGGCTTAGAGATTTGTGGATCATTTGAGCTTACGATGTATTGTATTAAAAAGTATTAATTTATCATATTAAATCATATACTCCAATAAATAGATCATATTAAATCATGAAATGATAACAAAATTCAATAAATTTAGTTGTAAAAATTATTTAAAAAAATGATAAATTAAGCCTCATAAAATAGGTGAAAAACCACCACTAAAAAAAATGGAGTTTGAGTATGAAAACTAAAAAGCCTTTTCCCTTTCTATTTTCCTTGGCACTATATGAAAACTAACATATGCGCTTGCTAGCAGCTACGCAATGTTTCCACAGAACCTTGTGTTAGATAGGCACTCGTCTGCCTCTATAACGGTCGAAGAACTGCAAGTTGACAGAAAATGTTTTGTTAATTTCAGCATATTATGTAAATAAATGTATATAGTACCAACAGCTAGTAAAGTGCTAAACAACTTTTACATCATATTGTTCAAAAATAAACAGACAAATAGATAGATAATAGATAGATAGAACCAATTACAACGTAACTCGAACAATCTCTAGACAGATAACTGAACCAAGTATTCTTTAAGACATGTATGACGAAAACAAAGATGCCCGCCCCAATCAATCACAAATGCTATAGATTTCATTAAGACTGAATGAATAAATAGATACAGAAGGCTACTTCCGTTACTTAAGATGGCAGGTTAAGAAAATTAAGCAATACTGCTTACAGATCGAATATATGGTTGTTGAAACAATGATCCAAGAACAGGAATCTTCGGCAAGAAAACAGCCAGTGTAGGCCAGAAACCGCTGCACAATATAATTTGATCATTAGCTTAAAATATAATGCACACTTAATAAAACAAGGATTCCTTAAGTTTCAACTGAACCTGAAGAATACAATGAACCCATAAGCCTCCACAATCATGCCCAAAATAGGCCATCCCATTACAAGAATAAAAAATCCAATGCCAAATGAAACCGTCCCCTACACAATAAGCAAAATATAAGTAAAACTTTATCAAGAACACATGGTCATGAAGAACTAGTTTACCCTGAAATTACTACGCTTCACGAAGAACTGCATAGTGGATTTCAGTCCAATGGTAAGGGATACTCCAGAAACAACGAGGATCTAATTTGACTTCAAAAAAAGCAGATAATAAAAAGCAAAATAAAACAAGAAGCAAAACATCACAAACTTATGCAAAAAACTTGTCTTAGCATGAAACATACATTTCCCATTGCTAAGATAAGAATCCCTTGTCGAAAAAGGAGATAATTCCAAGGAATGAAAAAAATATACCAAAGCCAGTAAGTCCCAGTCCAATCTCTGTTTCATGTATCAATTGTAAAAATTAAATGTGATAAAAATAATCGAATTGCAAATAAAGTTACAAATAGAACAGAAAGTAGATGCCAACTATTTAATGGATAAATAACCAAATATTATATCCATCTGCTAGACAAGATAACAGAACAAAGACAAAAATAAACTACTATATGTTTCAAAAATTGATTCATCTCAAGAGAGTTTCTGGCTTCAAGAAACTGGAGAAAAGTCTATGGCATTTACTGTTACCTCTAAACAAAAAATTCCAAGAAAATATTTTTCCCTAATCTTTAAATCATGATTGTAAATATTATTTAATACCATAATAAGGCCGGAGTCTTGGCCTTATTCCCAGTTAGGGGAACTCCAATACCCTCGGTCAAGCTTGTCTCAACACGAAGCATAGTATCCACAATGTCTACATAAGTCATGGTGTTTAGGTGCACTAATAAACCAATGCGACACTTAGTGAGTAACCCCCTTGACGAAACAATTGACCTTTGCTACTTGCATCGGAATGAGACTAGAGGTTGCTTGCGAAAAGTGGGTGAATCACTCGTCGTACTTTGTAAATATCATGATGGGCATCATTTTCAGCTGAAGGAACTTGTCAACTATCTTATCAATCCTACTCGAGGGAAGGAAACGATCTAGAACTGCTATGGAGAACTCTTCTCAAGTAGGTGGTGGTCCATCCTTTCTATCATCTTTGAACTCCTTGTACCAAAGGTCAACCTGGCCTCCCACCTGGAAGCCTACCAACTTTGTTGCTTTCTCCAACTAAACATGGGGAATTGCGATCATCTTCTCCATCTCGCTAAGGAAATCCAATGGGTTCTCCTCCTTGAGCCTTCCTAAGAACTTGGGTGGTCCTAAACTCCTAAAGTGATTGATATTGGTTGCTTCTTGGTTGGTTTGTTGTATTTCCATCGTAAGCTGGGTGGTGAGCGTCTCTACCAATGTGGTCTTTATTTGCACCATGGTCACTACATGGCTACGAGTGATTGAGGTAGTACTACAATGGTTGCGTGGGATACGACATGAAAATGGAAAAACCATGATTCTCCTAAGGAAAGAATAGGAAAATCACATGAGAGCATGGATGAAGACGATGACATTGCTACTTGATCCCAAACTTGACTGACTAATCCTAGACTTAACTGATTTCCTATAGGCCTTGGGTAACATCAAATCTGTACAAATAGTGGTCATTCTATTTACACAATCATGATCCTACTTAAGGAACTTCTCCAGTGACTCATAAGAAAAACTACGGCTCTAATACCAACTATGAAAACCCCAGAAATTGTCACTGGCACGCAAGGAACTAGTTCCCTTATGAAACCCGCTTAACGTGCTAATGAGGAAAAGCACACAATGTTTTCTAAATAATAATAAGAAAAACTTTTAAAATAAACTAAACTTCATGAATGAAATAAAATCCTTACATAAAATCAAAATTAAAATATGAAATTAAATAATTGAAAGTATGTAACACCCTGCATGTAATTCACAAGAGCACCACACTGACTGACATAAAATAAATTAACTAACTAAATAACTGAAATGTAAACTAGGAATAACTCTACGACAATATGAAGCTCACCACGGATTTGATTTGCTGGAATTACTAAATAAGAGAAGTTTCTTTGTCAACACTATCTGAAAAAGAAAAACAAATATTGATGAGGGGGTGAGTCATCGCTTAGTAAATGACAGACCCTACGACAACGTGAGACATTTCGTAGACATGACAAGCACATGCAATACATAACATAATATCAATCAAAAACATTATACAATTTATATTACAGAGTACATAAAACATTTAAAACAAAATCAAAGTAGGGAATTCAATAGATAGATGAATGTGAGCAATACGGTTTAGTTGTTTATGATAATGCCCAGGCTTCACAGTCTTTCCCTAATCTACACGATACATGACACCGGGCCTCATGGGATGCCTATGTCCAGGCTTCATGGTCTTGCCCTAATTATTCTATTTGTTTGATTCCTACTCTATGTTACGATTATACAAGGTATACCGGGATCAACGTGGGTTGTCATTGACGTACAGTTCTATCGTAGATTTACTCCCATGAAAATGATGCAAATATAAAACATAAACACATTAACTGATTATTGATGGCATAACATAACTAAATTATTCATGAACAATCATACACATGCAACATGACTTATTTAATGCATAAAGATTTGTGTTCCATGGGATTCTAAAATAATTTTCATGGGTTTCCAAAATAGCTTCATAAATATTTTCATTAAATAACTATTTTCCTAAATAAGGAAATTCCTAAATAATAACTAATTCCATAAACATTAAAAGAAAATAATAAGGTCCTCCTCTTAGGGTTGCATAAAGTCATGCATAATAAAAATAATTCATAATAAATACATGGTTTGAAAATAGACTATGAAGAAAGCTACTCTTTTGGAAATGGCTGATGACTAAGGAGCATAGACATTGGAGCTCTTGACACCCTGTGTAAAGGCAATACTTTCTCACAGACCAAAGAAATAAAGAAATAATGAAAATATAACTAGAGTGGGGAGAAAGATTGTGCTCAGAGCACAACCTTCAGAGCTCTCTATGTGAATTAGCAAGTAAAAACACTAAGGAGAGACTTCTATTTATAGGAAAAACTGACTTGCCAACTAAGTCAGCAACCTCTGTGTCTGTCACGCCCCAACGTGATTGTACGCAAGCGCTAACGTGACATACTATACATGTAAAATAAATTCAACTAGTAGATAAATAAATAAATAAATACTATTTGATTCATTAATTGATAACTGAAAAACTGTTTGCACAATTGTTCTGAATATGAATGATTTTACAAATAATCATATCTGAAAATAAAGTCTATGAAACTATCATGGATCCTACCCTAGGTGTCTGGAGAATGACTGTAACTACTCGGTAGTCCCTACTGTGAAGCGGAGCTTACCACTAATATATGGAAATCCTTGTTCCCTAGACGAGGGGATCACTCTTACTATCCTCAGCCAAATCTGAAAAGTGGTTTAACAGAGGAGTGAGTTGTCAACTCAGTGGTGGGTACCTCGGAACCACAAACATAGCAAGTACTACAAACAATGTCACGACACATGCATACATACATACATACATACATACATACATACATGTGACTGAAGAAATAAGTACAATAACAAATATATTGCATAACTGCAGACACTGAATGGTTTAATGAACTGCACATATACTAAACAAACTGTGTATACTGAAATAAACTGATTAAACTGGATAACTGCTGCATAAACTGAACTAATAACTAAAAATTGTACGTATGCCCACGTCCTTTGGGGAGGAGCATGATTCAAGGGAGCGGTAGCTCAACCTTACTTCACCAGGAATAATTCTGGATGGTTCCAGTACGCACGCAACCCGGATACCTGTAAGGGTACGCATACCCTAATCTAAGAAGCCTAGTGATTGGGGGTCTAGTAGGACATGCATGCCATAACTAATGAGCCTAGCGCTCAATAACTAGTAGGGGCACGCGTGCTGTAACTGGTGGGTCTGGTTTACGAGTTCGTAAGACGTCGTACTATTCTAGGTTATTTGTTCTGGTATCTACTATTTGTGAAGTCTTTTATAGGGACTGCCTTCTGATTACCAGTTGTTAAGGCCTAAGGCTACTGATTATGACAAGTGTATCCTATTTAACTAGTCTTTGTTTATTAGTCCAACTTTAGGACTAAAGTCCCATACTTAGGACAGGAGAGGAACTTAAGTATCAAGTCTTACCTTAGCCAGAACCTGCCCTTCGTTAGGTCTCTGCCTTAATCAAAGTCTTTATTATTAAGTCTTATGTATAATGTTAACCTAACATCTCTAAGGATATTGAACCTATGGGTTATGGTCTCTATCCTAACATAACATAGCATAATATAGCATGGCATGGCATATGGCATAACATATCATGGCATAATATGGCATACATAGCAATTATTAAGCATACATGTAGCTGGCTAGCATGTTATAACTAATTAAATTATCTAATAGGTCCCTAAACCCTAACATGTCATGGCATAACTGACTTGATTGGTGGAGCATCGAAGTGGGATCACCAACACATTGGGACCACCATTGACCTGAACTGTCCCGGAATGGAGGAGCACTAGCATTGGGGGCTCCTAGCGGTGTGGCGTTGGCACTTGGAAAACCAACCAAAACCACCATCCGAACCCATACATCAAAACTTTAAATTGGTAGGCCTCCCCATAGCGATTCTTGCATTGTTACAACGCTCTGGCATCACCATGGCTTCCTATGGACCACTGTGGGCCACCACCAACACGGCGGCGACGCTAGGGCCTACTATCCTAAGCCATCCAAAAAGAAGGAATGACTACTTACCAAGAGGGAAAGAATTGAGCAGAACTCTTCTAATAGGGAAGAAGGAATCTGAACTCTGATCGGGTTGGAACGAGGGAAGAGAGCTCTAGATATAGGCGAGGGAGTGGCCAAACGGACCAGCCAGGCTCAAAAAATGTACCCAAAGTGAAAAAAACTCAGAGCTAACACGACGCGTGTCTCGCATGAGTTGATTATGTCTTGCATGAGACACATTCTGTGATGCATCTTGCGCGAGATACTCGTAGCGTCTAGCGCAAGACGCCTTCCTTCCTTTTTTTTATTTTTTGTAAGGGCCGTCACAGTGTTGTTGCAATGTTCCTTGGGCGCTACAGCGCTTAACCCGCACCAAGCCACTGTAGCATGTCTTGAGCACTACAACACTCAACTTCCTTTTTTTCTAAGAAAAGTATGGGTTGTTACAAGTATAGTTAACTTGTCACCTCGACTATCCTTATGTAACATCTCGATTTACCCCTTACAAAGAATTTTGCGTAATGAACCAATTATTGAGACAGGGAAATTAAATTATAAAATGTATTTTTAAGAAATTGCTAATCAAAATAATTGTTTCGTGATCTCGCAGAGTTTCGCTAGATCTGGGCTTATTTTCGGTCATCACCAGAATTTAATTATGTATCAAAGGTATCTGTAGAACACACTTTTATGAATACCTTAGATTCACTTAAATTCCTTATTAAAAAAATTAGTAGATCACGATGGTATGTCCAGAATATTTTTAGGGCATCCGTACACGGATAGTTAACAACCAAATGCAATCAAACATGATCGAAATTTGACCACAATTTCTCAAGGCCTTTCTGCTTTATCTATTAAGCACTATGCATGTGCATTATCTCTCTGCTATTAGATAAACTTTGACTTTGGAAACAAAGCCATCGCCCCTGGACATGAATATATAGCCACTCAGTTTCTTTCTTTTTTCCTTTTCTCTTTCTTTAATTACTTTGGCCTTAAGAAATGCCAAAAGCCACCGCCTCTGAATTCCTATATATACAGCCACTTAGTGGCTTATGTTCTTGTTTTCGTATTTGTTCGTTTTTGCTTAAATATGTTTAGTTCGTGCACTTTGTCGTTACATTGACGTAACAGAAACGAACCCAGCTCACTACCCGGCTTTCCCCATAAATTTCTCATCACTTTTCCTTGCAAATTTCACCCTAACCAACGAGTCCTTATCTCGTGTTTTCGCTCAAGGAAAAGCAATCACGAGCTTTGAAAACACCAAGGCTCTCTCAGAAACTCCCCGTAAAATCGCGTAAATTGTCTTATAGGTGGGTAATCTTGGCAAAATCACTACCTTAGTGATTTGTATGTGATTGTTATTATGTATATGTTGTTTATGTTGCTATTGATTTCCTGGAAGGTTGCTGATGCATATTTGTGCCTTGTTTAGGATTGATGCTTGCCTAAAGGGAATTAGTGTCTTTAATATGAAAATCATGATTTTGAAAGTGTTTTCAAAAAGAGAGAAGACTAGGTTTTGATAGAATTATGAAAAAGGTTAAGGGAAAGGCTTTGGATGAGTGAGAAAAGGATTTTGGAGAAAGATTGCTCATATATTTCCTCCCAGACCTTGGGTCATTCGAATGACTAGGGCCCAGTCATTCGAATGAATCATTGATTTTACGGAAGAAAAATATCTAGGTCATTCGAATGACTAAGGCATGGTCATTCGAATGAATCATTGACCTAGGAGTAAAATATTCAGGTCATTCGAATTACTCGAATGAATGATGCTGAGCGAGCCCA
Organism: Nissolia schottii; assembly: GCA_003254905.1. Classification (NCBI taxonomy): domain Eukaryota; kingdom Viridiplantae; phylum Streptophyta; class Magnoliopsida; order Fabales; family Fabaceae; genus Nissolia; species Nissolia schottii. The sequence goes on from QANU01104094.1 coordinate 372,925, forward strand.
AGGAGGTCGCTGAGCGACCGAAGAACATCCCAAAGGTACAAAGATTCCAACAAACACCACGGTACCATCAATTAGGCATAGGGATTATATGTGATTAACTGTATGGATGTTATATGTTTACTTTGTGCATCATGAGGAACGGGTTGTCATTAGAATGTTAGGACAACCTTAGATAATTAGACGAACAATCACGTAATTAAGTAAAGATCATAAATGAACCTTAGGGAAAATGTAAGATTTTAAAAAGGTTCCGGCCATAGAGGGTCCAGAAGACCTTGAAGATAAGTATATAGTTATATAATAAAGAATCCCCTTCTCTTGGCACATCTATGGACAAGCCCCTCGCCAGTCCAGCAAGAAGGATTGGTTAATGATTTGAACGCAAGCGTAGACCTGATATTATATCAAAGTCAGAACGAAAAGAATGAATGTATAAAGAAGTGACGTCGCGCCAAGAACGCATAAAGGGCCCAAAGAAAAGTTAAGAAAGTTAAAGAGAATGTTAAGAAAATACGAGTCCATTCCTAGTGACGCTGTTAGGACGGCCCCCACCATCCTACCAGTAAGATGATCATTCCCTATTGATGATCGATGAAGTATGCCATCGTGCATCCGTGGTTAGCTACCACTAAGTAAGAACGCTGCCTGGTCATCATCAATACAGAAATAGAAGTTGGTTGTACATCGCCAAGGGATGACGATCTCACGGTCTACAAAGGAGAATGATGGACATAAAAGCAGAAAAGAAGGATGTTGCCCCGATGGAGAGTACCTGACAGGGCACATAAGAGAACCCCCAGACCCCTTATGCATGGTATATGAAATCTATGTGATGATTATATATCCATATGATAAGGCAACGTCGAGAGACAAAGGTTTCACACGACGGCCTCTATAAGGTTACGTGATACGAGAAAGTACTTGATCCAGTGTCATGATTTCTCAACCAATAGGATTAGTAAGCAAGAAGAGTTTTCCTATCCTAAGTAATGCAAAGACTAGAATTCTCAATCACCTAGTAAATTAGATAAAGCTACTCAAGATTAGCATGGACAATAATAATTAGTAAGGATTTTGGTATACATTGACACTTAGAGATCTCCTAAGCGGCATGGATCATAAATTAAGCAAAATGGATAGTTATACCTGAGGATTTCCCACTGAGGATGCAACGTTCTCATCCCCCACTCATTTATGGTTCCAGACGAGTATGACTAACACACTGGAAAGGAAGCAGCACAGGACGACTGAAGGTCTCGGCTTCAAGAGATTTCAAGGAAGCAGAAGGACTATAGTCTATATCTAAGCATCATAGTGTTTAGTTATTTTGTATTTGGTATTAGCTAAATGGACTAACTATATCATTAGTTTTAAGTGCAGTATTTGTAATATGTAAGTATAAACATACGTGCAACTGTTTCTGGACCCGTGTGTATGAATATATTATCATTTCTGTGAGTTTGCTATGAGTATTTAATTGGTATGTCCTTAAATGCCTAAGTCTTATAGACTCTATCGTTTGTTTATATATACGTCTTCTTGAATATGCATGGCTCATACTTAATGTTTTAATAAAGAAAGGAAAAAAGTTCTAAAATTGGTTCATATTTTAGTAAGAAAATATTTGCAAAGAGAATTATAGGGGCTAAAAGTAACCCAACCAATGTAATTAACAACCCTGTGAGCATTGCTTATGATTATTGCGTAAGCAGTTAGCAGGGGTGTTACACCTCGCATTTGGTTTAGAGGTTGTACACCCAAGGTTCTAGGTGTACAAAAAGGATAACAATAAATCCCTTGGTCTAGCGCAGTTAGCTACTCACTTCAACCAAAACATATTGTTGGTTATTAGCATAGTCAGAAAATGTATGTGTTTTGCTACCATGGATTGAGGTCAACTCCACTAAAATATGAAGTTGTATGCCCACGGATGGTAACTAATCGTCTAGGTATAAAGAGAAAATGAATGAAGTTAATCCATAACTTAGTCCTGCATTGTATACTTTACTTTTCTCGCACTATGATATGATCGTTAAATCCTGTATTCATGTCTTATAAATGTTAGGTTAAAGAAAAGACCGGGTTAATTGGTAATTATTTGAGACTAGGTTAAGATAATTAATCGAATCAACTTTATCCATGATCACTTAGGGATGGTTTGAACGGTGAAACCCTATGCAAAGTCACTTAGTTAGTGCCTAGAGATCCATTGAGGAAACTTGTTTTCTCATCTCCGTCGCATTTGGTTTTAGATTGCGATGGAGCAGGTTCGTGTGGTAGGGAAGGAGCCCTTGATCAGTTCGAGCATCAAAATTGACCTTGCTCGAGGCGAGGGGGTCATCATATTAGTTGCCGAGAGTATGATGACTTATGAGGTAGCAGTTGCTGACTTAGCAGGATCTTCTATCACATTAGAGCTGGTGCATCAAATCCAGTCGATGCTTCCACATGTAGTCGTTGTCCCCATTGATCCAAATGTGTCACTAGAGACCGGTGTGCCACCGCACCTCCGCCTCAGCCAGTTAATGACCCTATCTCTGAGGCTGGGGAGAGTTCCAATGTTTTCTCTTGCACTTCCCAAACGCATCCCAGACAATTGGTATTTGGATGGGAGACTCGCCAACATCATCATGACCTCATTTTGATCCTTTCAGATGAAGAGGAAGAGACCCTCTTGGGACTCATAAAACAAAGTGTGTTATGGGAATTAGGGTGTTACACATTTCAATTCAAAATTCACTATCTTTCACACCACATGACGTCAAGGCCGAAACTTTTTCTCTCTCCCACATCATGAAGATCTCATTCGATTAGTGATGCTAGTCAAGCGATCATGCTTTCGCACTAAGAAAAACTAGTAAGTCTCTCATGATTTTGTATATGCAATTATGTATTGAATCAGATTACTTAGATTGTACTTAAAGTAAAATCCAATGATATCCCTTAAGATTTATCAATATTACACTTCACTACAAATTAGAGCTAAAATTGCACTGTATTTTTGACATTTTTCAATTATGCACTCCACTTCAAACCGGAACCAAAATTAGACTACACCAGCCTAAATTAATATATTTCCTATCCCTCGAATTTCACCTTAAAAAATATGTTTCCATTTAAAATTTCATACATTTAACCATATATTAAAATAGAGGAATATTTCCTCCATTCCCATTTAAACGTACATGAAGATGTGACTACCATTGCGCCTAACAAAAATGTAGACAAAACACGATAAATTAATAAAAGGGTTAATTACTTATCATCTTTGTACCTTAGTTGTTGTGCAATTAATCTTTTAACATTGTAAAATGTGCAATTTGTCCTCTAAACTTTTTAAACAGTGAAAATAAGACTTTCTGTCACTTTTATTGTCTAAAAGATCATTTAGTACACATGTGTCTGTTACATAATGTAGGACATAATTACCCTTTATTTAAAATAAAAATAAAAGAAAAACTTTTTTTATAAAAAAAAAAATCCAATTTCCTCAAACCCTTTCAGAGTGACCTCCATTTCCCTTTCTTAATAGAATCCAATGTCCCAACCTCTTTCATTCTTATTACCACTATTGTAGACTTCATTTGCCTCCTACATTGTCTTCTGTGTCACCTTCTATGTTGTCTATACTCTTTGCTTTTTCTATTTTTCTTCGGCGATTGCTTCTAATTTTTGCTACTATTAGTTCTATTTTTCTCCCTATTGTCCCTATTTTGTTATAAACAAAATTAGTCTTTTTTATTTTAAAGAAATGATAATTTTTTTCCTTACAATACATCATCTGACAGACGCATGTGTATTAACCGACCTTTTAGACGTTAAAAGTGACAAGATGTTTTATTTACACTGTTTAGAAAGTTTAGGGGGTCGAATTGCACATCTTACAATGTTAAGGGGTTAAGTGCACAACAATCATAATACGAGAGTAATACAAGGGAGTAAGTTGCTATTAACCCTAAATGAAATCCGACGAATTATTTTTTTATTTCTGACAAAAAATATAGAAAAAAAATTCCTTTTTACTTATTCCAAGTTTTCAATTCTTTCCCCCTCTTATGCTACATGCCTCTTGTCTAAGGATTTGTGTTTGTAGATTTGGATGATCTTGTAGTCAAAGAAGGCTTCATCTGAACTACATGCTCTTCACTCACTCCCATTTTCTTTGCATATCGCCCTGCTTCGAAGAATCTTCTAACTGCATCTTCCATGTAATATTTCCCTTGCTTGACAGTCATGTCCTTCCCTATTGTATCTGGGTAACTAGTAAAGACGTTATCTCCATTAACTACTGCTGCAAGCTGAATCAACTCCTGCTGAAATTCACTGAGTTTGGCATCTTCATTAGGCTCACCCTGCCTGATCTTTACAGGCGTTGGAAGTTGCTCTACACCCAAATAATAACAACAGTAGGAATCAACAATATTGTAAAATATGTCTTCTTTAAATTAATATTGTTGGTTTGTAAGCATTTTTACTTGATAAAATAAATGATGTGGCAAGGATTATTGAATGTAAGGACAGGTGTAAGGGGCGTGTGAATTGTAGTTAGTCAACAGTAGTAATTAGTTTGTACAAATAGAAGTAAGCAGAGCAAATAACTCATTAGTTTGATTGTATTGTTGGGTAACATCAGTCACTTGGAAGTTATGCTCCTTTACTTCAGAAATAGAGTGCATTTTGCATGTTTAAACTTGTATAAATTAAAGTGATATTGATATCTCATAACGCAAAGTAAAATTTACTTTTATTTTATTTTATAAGCTCAAATATATATGCACACTATAATGACAGGTTTAAAAGATGTGTATGTTACAGTTCATTAGATTACGCAGGTCTCTATCAATTTAATGTGTACTTTTAGTTCATGAAGTTGTAGGTGTCACTTTGGTCAAATTCAAAAATTAATATTTTAATTTTTGAAGTAGTAAAATGTGAGTTACTATGGTTTCCAGCCTTAGTTTTGTTGTTGTGTCGTTACATATTTGTTGATGTGACATGTAAAATGAGGTTCTAAAAAGTTGCGGCTACAAATGAGGTAATGGCATTACCTGAAACTGAAAATGTGATTTTGACCCCACTTAGAGCTACAAATCTCAACTAGTGTCATTGTCTCCTTTGCAGTCGCAATATAACTAATCTAAGTAAATAAACGTCCAAGTAATAATTGGTCAAATTAATGGTGCCCAAGCTTAGTATAAATAGGAGGTAAAGGGAATCACATGGGGCATGAAAAATGATTATGTAATTCTCCTCTCCCTTTCGAGGCTCCCTCTCCCATATGATTAGGGAAACATTTCCCTTTCTATCTCTCTATGACTCTATCACTTTCCTTTTTTCTAATTTCCTTACCAAAGATACACAAAATACCAAAAATATACATGTACTGAGAGGTGTATTCCTCGAATGGGTAAGGCTCCCAAACTCCTCAGCATATCTTCAATGTGGTGGCAGGGGTACCTGTAAGGATTCTGATGCTTAAGTAAGTCGATGTAGGATAAGGGTGCAAGATCAAGGATGGGTTCTAGAGAAAACATGGTGAGCCCAATCTCATTTATACCTGGGGGTGAGGCCTCCCAGGATGGCGGGATGGACGCCGGTGACGTTGCTTGTGATTTCGAATTTCCCTTTAGGTTTCAGGGAATCCTCCGTGTGCCGAATTTTCCTCTCGATTAGGGGATTTATCCAAGTGCCTGAAATCTGGTTTCTTAACTCAAAAATGAGTCCGCACTGGTGGCGTGGACATGGGGTCCATGATCCGTGGACCCAGACTAGGCCCTAATTAGGGTCCTTGGGTCTAGTCTGTAACAGGGCCCCCTAGCTCGGGCCATGTGGCCTGGGTACGCAGTGTGAGTTTTTTAGTCTTCTGAGGTGGTCCTCCTCGTTATACTAGTTTTGGTTTTGTGGATCTAACCATCTTGTTATCATGTTGGGCGGAGTGATTTGGGATTTTGTGGTGTGTCTCTTCGTTTGCTTTTTGATTTGACAAGATGGCGCAAGGGGACAAATTGAGCCTATCGCGTCTTACCATGTGTGCTTTGTGGTGGTGGCTCCCATTCCCTAGGGCATGCGATTTGAGGGTCAATGATGGCTTTGGAGGGAATCGTTCCCTCTTATCATCACTTATAAAAGTCAAGAGGGTGTTTAATTTGTTTTCTTTCTTCTTCTTCTTCGTCTACTCCTTCTTCTTTGTTTTCTCAATTTGTGGTTTCTGAAGAGTCACTCTCTTGAGGCAGCTACGACATCATGGAGTGTGCTTTTTCGTCTCTATCAGTCAGAACTACAGGTATGTTTATGTTACTGGTTTTGTACCCTTTTGCCTATTATTCGTCAGTTTTCCTCCTCTTTCCCCCTTCTTTATTAGTGCTATTCAGATTGTTGTTAGGAAGTGTAGGTGTAAGTCATTTGGAGAAGGGATTGTTGTGATAAGGATGAGCTTAGTTTGATTTTTGTGGGTATGTTGTGTTTTTCATTTTTCAGTAGTTTGTAACTTTTGGGGCTATGGGGAGGTTAAAGAAAACTTTTTAGGAGCTGAAGGTTCTGCGTCCTTTGTCTAGTTGCACGAGCGTTTGGTGTATTGGTGGATAAATCCCGAGGCTTTTGTGATTCCTTTGATTATAAAAGAACAACACCTCGGTATTCCAAGTGAGGTGCTCGAGTTTACGAAGGAGGGGCTTGAGGACCATGAATATAGGTTAGAAGTTGCCTCCGGCGACGAACAGGTGTATATGCTCTGGGATAAAGACACCCCCCATTTTCTGTGGATGTACAAGGTGTTTTTCACGTGTGAGGATCCCTTTTTCCGTGTTCGAGAGAGAGGTTACGAGGTTGTATTCCTTTAGTCCCATTCAACTCCACCTAAATGGATGAGCATCACTCCGCCGATTCCAGAGTTTGTTTACTCTGACGAATCCTTTAGGGTGAGCATTCCGGGGATGAGATCGAAGTATAAGAGCTGGCACACCTTCAAGGTTTTCGCTGCTCTGGGGAGGACAATATTACCTTCAACGTGAGCATACATACACTATATCAATTTTATATTCCAGCTGTTATTCGGTTTATCCAGTTTACTCAGTTATGCAGTTTATTTAGTGTATGCAATTTATTCAGTTCCTTTCATATAATAATTTAATAGTTGCCTTAATTGCCACATGTTTCTTCAGTATGCATATATATGTATCTATATGCCATCATATTATGTGTTGTATGTGCTAGTTAGGTGGTACCGAGGTACCCACCACTGAGTTGACAACTCACCCCTCGATCAAAACCATTTTCAGATTTGGCTGAGGCTAGTAAGGACAATCCCCTCATGGAGTAGGTGAGGATTCCAGATACCTGTGGTAAGCTCTGCTTCGTAGTGGGGACTACCGAGTAGTCACAGTCATTCTCCAGACATTTAGGACAGGATCCATGATAGTTCATAGACTTTATTTTAGACATGATTATTTGTAAACTCATTCATATACAGTTCAATTATGTAAACAATTTTTCAGTTATTAATAAATGAAATAACTAGTATTTATTTATTATTTAGCATTCATTGCATACTTAGTACGTCACGTCAGTGCTTTTGTAGGGTAGTAGCCCTACATGCGGTCACATCCTAAGTTGTGGCACGACAAATTTGCTTTATTCAATGGAGAAAATGGCTATTGGTGGATTCATTATGAATGGAAGTTTTGGAATACTAGAACACCAGAATCAGAAAGGTTTCTGGAGGTTGAAGAGGGATTAGCTGGTCGAGCTCGAACCTGACTGCACCATGGATGACCTTCGAGACATCATTCATCCATCGTTATCAGCCAGATTTTAGATCTGTTCTACTAGCAATTATGCAAAATGAGGTTGTTGAGTAGGAAATTGAGTGAGTGATTCTAGCAGAAGCTCAAGAAGTTAAAATTATAGATCTGGCAAAAGCAGATGACCAATCAAAAATTCAACAACAAATCCAAATCTCAGAAATAGATAAAGAAGGAAAAGAGGAAAATATTGATCTATATTCAACAACAAATCTACAAAAATTCACATCAAATAACAAATTGAAATTCACAAATCTAGAACTAGAAAATGATTAAGTAAATCAGAAAATCAAAATAATTATAGAGGAAGCACTCTAAATCAAAGATCTAAGGTCAGATATTGGTATAGGAAAGGCTAGAAGCAGAGAGGATGAACAGTGGAAACCACCGCCAAAGTCACCGGATTGGATCAAAGGCAACAGTGATCCAAGGCTATGTGATGGTGAAATTTATGTAAGATTTGAGTTTGAGAATAATGGAGGCACATTGGCAATGAAAGTTGTGGGTCCACTGACGACGAATGCTGGCGGCGATGGCAAACGAAACCATAACGTCAAGGCCAGTGGTGGTCATGGAAAATCGGGCATTGATTGGGGAAAAGCAACCGATGGTAAGGAAGAGAGCATGGCAAAGGCTGGCTCCTTTCAAGCAGCAGGTTCACCATTTTCTGCCACAGAGAAGACAGCCACAATGGCAACCAAAGCCTATTCGCGAAGTAACTCAGGGTCACGGCAACGGGGTCCTCCTTGACGGTGATGATAGTATTTCATTGGGGATTTCGAAGAGTTTCGTCACTGGCAACAATAAGAGCATAACTTGTTACAGAACATGATCATGACGTTGTTTGGTGTGACAGTGAAAGAATGGAACACAAATGTTGGCGAGAAGTGGTGATGACCACAAGGGGTTGCAAACCCAACGAAAAGGAAAAGAAGAAAGCAACAACAAGAGCCTTTGTTTTAGAGGAGGAAAACACGGAGAGCGTTTGCGAGAAGCAATGGAGGCTATAAGTGGCAGCTTTTTTGGTTGTAACTGCGACTGGATCTTAAGCCTAGTAGAGTCGCGACAATTGTTGGGTATGGCCGCCAACTTATATTTGATTGTTGCGCCACTGAGTTGTTTAACAAGGAAAGCGGCAGCAACTGCTATCAACACAAAGAAAAAGGAGACAATTGTTGAAGCCTTGTTGACAATGGATGTTGCAACACCCCGCATTTTTGCTATTCTAAGCATTGACTTATAATACCGTCTGCTAAGTTTGCCATGTATTGTTATTCATGTATTAGTTGATTCATTCATGCTCTGTGAGTCATTTTTTTTATAATTATGTTTATTTTCATATTATTGTAAGGTGGAAACTAGAATAATTAGGTCACAGTCTAGCATCAACTTGTTTGTTTGGCTTTCCATTTTTCAATCACCTTTCCCACTAGATAAACTTTTGAGCCAAAAAACCATAGAGGAGGTCTCAAGACTTCTTCTATACCTTGAGGAAGTATAAAGATTTATCACTTTCATTATTTTCCAATCCAAAAACCTTTTTTGACTCCCGAATAGGAGTTTCAGCTTAACAATCATGATTTTTCCCAAATGTTTCCAGAGTCTGTTTTTTCTTTGTCTAAAGCCTCCTGAGTCCAAGTTTGAGTGTCATACATACTCTTACCATGTTTTATATATACTTTAGTCTTGTTTAATTCCATAATAACCTTGTACAAGCAAAATGGTTACGTTTTAGTTCTCAACACACCTTAAATCACGCATCGGACCAACGCATGACACATCACGACACCTGGCACCATGCATGGTGCCACATGTCACTACCACTTATCCTCCTTGAGACAAGTGTCTCAAAATACTCTCATTTCATGACAAGTTTCCCTGCCATGCACAAGACCATTTCTTGAGTTTATAGTTTGTCAAATAAGTTGTCGGTAGGTCCCATTTGTCAACCAATAACCCCTTCAAACAAAAACTTATGCCTAAAGTCTCGAGGGGCGTCTTGGTATAAGTATCCATGTCATCTTAAGCCCATTAAATATATTTTTCCCAATTCAGAGTTGTCTCATAAAGTTATGATGTTACGGGAACCCGGGTAACGATTTGGACATTGGGTGTGGTCCTACGAGCTTGGACCCGATTTTATTTTTGTCTAAATTTAATTAAATGTTAAAGGTACCATTGGGACTCAGTTTTATAGTGGTTGAATCATTTTTACTTTTATCTAATTTACCCTTAAATAGTTAAAACGGTAATGTCTTAGTGTCTAGAAGCACCCTGAATCATATAAAAAAATTTACGCATGACACATCACACTGCCACCACGTGACACATGGCATGCTTTGCATGCCACATTTCATGCACCCAGCCCCCCATGCCACATGGCCATATGACCATGCAAACAGATCCACTACTATTTATTACTTAGTTTTGCTTTCTTTCATTTTTTTCTAATCATAGAGAATGAATTCTCTAAAGCCACCAACAGAGCTAGACCAAGCCACTTGATCACCAACCTCCTCACACATATTCCCAAAGCATTTTGATTATCCCTGGAGGATGGTGAATCTTTTGTCTCCGAGAGAATTCCTAAAGACAAATATTTCGGGACATAAGTATTATCATTTGTTCAATTTCCTTATCCTTCATCACCACCTCCAAGCCAGCATCACCACCTCCTTGAATGCCCACCACCATGGTTCCACTAACACCAACCACCATCAAGCACCATCATCCTTCCACCACCAAGCCAAGCCACGACATCACCACCAGCATCATGTTATCACCACATGCATCACCATGGCCACCACCATGCATGTTCACCATCAAGCACCATACCGAGTGTCTCATCATCAATTTCATCTCGAATTCATCACCATCATGTTGTGGCTATTGTTTATGTGATATAGGTGGGTTTCTTGGGCTTGAGGTCACAAGAAAAAGCTGAGGTTAAAGCTAAAATTTTTGTTGTTTAAATTTTTGCAAGTTAAATTATCTCGGCTATGTTTGTATTATTGTGTGAACTTTGAGAGTTGAGGTTCAGTTGGTTTAGGCTTGTTTGTGAAAATTTGGCTTAAAAAAATATAAGTTAAAATATTGCAAGGAAAGTTTAGAAATTCTAAAATTTTAGGGACTTGCATTTTTGTTAGAACTGATTATGTGGGAGGAAAATTTTATCTTGAAAAACTAACTCCATTTTTTAAATCTATGCAAAAAAATTGAGTGAGGATGTTAAGTTTTGAAAATTTGGAATCCCTTGTGAGTTTTTCAAGTAAATTGAGTTAAAACAGTATTTTCAGGAAAGTAATGGCAAAATGGGAATTCTGGAAAATAGGGGTAGATTCTAGAAATTTTAACATGAAAAATAGAGACCCAAGACTATCAAGAACATTAGGGTAGAGTTTTGAGCCCTTTTGTGTTGATAAATTAATTTTTAGAGAGAATTGAGGTTTTTTGGGTGAAAAGGACGAAAATGAAAATTTTGAGACATAGGGATAATTCAGAAAATTTGAAAATTTGGGCAAGATCTGGGATTTTAGTTCGACAAAATCAAATATATGACCACCAACCCCCCCCCCCCAAGATGAGGCTTAGAGTTCTTTTTGATAAATTAAAACTGCCTCCGTGAGAGGTATGGATTTTTTGGGTAATCGGGTTAATTCTCATAAAACGGGGATTTGCGAAACTTGGGAATTAAGACTCCTATTGAAAAGAAAACAGGTTCGTTGCCTCGTGGATGGAGCCTTGTACTGACATAGACAAAAGGATAACATAGATCGAGGAGACAACACTAGTACAGGCTACGTCACGAGGGTAAACGATAGAGGAGGATTAACTCACTAGAACCAAACCATAAACCACAATTCTTAGTCTCTAGTTGTGAGTAAGATGACTCATTTATATGTTTAACTCATTTTGTTTATATGCATGCCTGAGTATCTATTGGTATATATTATTGATGTTAGATTTATAATTGTTCTTGTATACTTGCATAGAGTATGTTCGTATCGTGAGTTATTCACTAGATGAGACACTAAGTTATCCCCACCGGTTACTTACTGAGAATGCAAATTCTCATTCCCCACTCGCTTATGGTTCCAGGTTACCATGACAAACCGACAAGACATCCTCAAGGAGCATGTGTGCTGGCGAGTTCATATTTTGGCAGTACTAGGGGTGAAAAACATCATTTTTGAGGTCCAAAGTTTCTGCAGGGTGTACTACTGTCGTAGTGAGTAGACAACTTAGTAACATTAGGCATTTTTGTACATGTTTCTTTTGTCGCATGGGCCAGTAGGGTAGCTACTCCACAAGTTCCATGCATGGCTATATTTAATGTGTGTGTTCGTGTGTGTGTGTGTGTATGACATATGTAAACTTTGGGACCCCTTGATGTGTATATTTTATGATAATGAATGTATGTTTGAGCAGGATATTGAGGTGTTCTCTTAGTGTATTCCTTAATGTATCAGATTGCTCAATTAGTATGATTTATAGTGTTACGAGTACGACTCACGTTTTCATGTTCAAGGATTTTTAAAGTGAGAAAAGTTGTAAATTGGTCCATATTTTCACAACTAAATATATTTTCAAAAGTAAGTCTAAAAATAGCTAAGCCAAAAGGTAAATAGCTAGCTAGGATGTTACAAAAGTCAATAGTAGCAAGGGTGGGGGGATGGAGACTCGATTGTTTACTGCATCTTGTTGTGTGTAATGAAGGGAGGAGGTGGCAGAAGCATCGCTAGGAGAGAAGGAGGAAGGAGCCTTGGTGGGGGCAGCCGACAGAATGCTCTCCCTAGTGGTTTAGCTTTTGTTGCGGCGCTGGTGGTGATGGGGAAGGCAACTACTCAATTGATGGAGGAGGAAAGGATAAGGGAATAGGTTGTTTTGGTCTTCTGGGTCAATTACAACCCAGAATTTTTTTTAAGTTGGGCTAAGCCCAACTGTGCTTAAGAAAAATAATAAATTAAGAGATCTTTCCTGAATTGTATCAATGGTTTCCATTCAACTATGGATCAATTATTTTTGGCTCATGACAAAGGAATGTATTTTCTGAAATTAGTGAGACAATTGGATGAAGGAAGAACATTGAGCCAGAGGAAGATTGGCATGTTACACTTTAAGGACAAGGTCCATTTTATAGGGGTATGTAATTTAACGGACCTAAGTAAATAAAGACTCAAATAATAATTGGACCAATTAGTACTCTCAAACTTAGTATAAATAAGGGTTAAAGTGGATCAAATGGGGTATGGAATATGATGATCTAATTCTCCCCTCCTTTTCTAGGCTCCCTCTCTCATCTGATTAGGGAAACATTTCTATTTCTATCTCTATCACTTTCCTATTGTGTAAGCTCCTTACCAAAGATACACAAAATTCCAAAAACATACATATAGATTACATATTTTAGATTATACATTTCTATACATGTTACACTCAAGTACTCCAATAAGCTCATTTACAGCACTATGTGTTGCCGATCTGCCACAACCTCATTAACATTTGAAGTCATCATGACAGTTTCAATGTGAAAAATAAGTGAAAGCACTACAACACAATAATGGAAATAGGATCAATGGCTAATGTCTCACATTTTACAACTTTAGAGATTAAAATGTTGATTTTTCTTTTTTTTTATTGCACATATTAAAGTGAGTTATGCGTACAATTTTAGGGAATAAGTTGAACATTATTTCTTAGCTATTAAGAATGCTCAAGACTCCCTAACAAGGAGAAGCATAAAAGAGTCTACATCTCTGAAGCTCAACAAACCCATATATAACAGCTAAGGCTAAGCCATGGAACATTAACTCATCGACAACTTTGTGATTGCATATAGATGCATGCATGCATGGTGCGTGGGAAGTACTTGTTCAATAATCTCTATCAAATGGTATTTATTGTATATTGAACATGAATGGGATCACGATACATCCAATTAATTAATGATAAAGGCAACTAACCTGGGCAATCAGTCCTGGGTTCTGCCCTGGTCTGGACAATGGCCTCAAAGGTGCCAGCCCATTCATCTCTCTTGGTTAGAAATGAAGGCAAATTAAAGAGCTTTTTCACTGTTGCTGGAATGGATGAGTGTTCATACTCTGATGTTGGAAATGGTGACCCGTTTGGCCCATGAACAACTGCGTCACCATTCAGTTGTCAATAACTTGTACTCGTACAAACGGTTAGTAGACACTAAAATTGTGCTTTTTATTTGTTACATACACTAAAATTGTGTTTGCTATAATGGAAAAACTTCTGCATAATTTAGAAGGTTTTATTATGCTTATGCACATGGTTTGATTGTGTTTATGTAATGCAAACATATTAACTTTTGTCTATTATCACTCTCATTCTGGAGCTCTTATTCTAGCATTTCTAAAATACCCTTTATTAAAGTAATTTTTATCTTTTGTCTATTTATCACTCCACATTTCACTTTAATACTAATTAATACTATGTATAAAAATTAACTATTTTTAATTGTTTTCAACATATTAAATGCCTAATTTCTATTAAGATCAATCAAAATATTTTGTGATAATATATGAGTTGGATAAATATAACTTTTTTATTTACACTAACGTTTTTCAATTCAAAAAGCATTAAAAAAAAATCACTGAAAATGTCAGCCATTTCCACCAGCAAAGATATCAACCTATTGAAAGCTTTTCTTTTATAATCCAATATCATTTTAACTCGACCAAAATTAAATTGAAACTCTAATAGTTTCTTGAATTTTCGGAATTTCCTATATTGAATATAAATAACACAAATATAAAATATAGATAAGTTTGAATTGAATAAAAAAAATTCTTTAAAATGTTTAAGAATTTTCAATTAAAATAATTAACCCCATCTAGTAAAGGGTTTGGATAATATATACAAGATCTTAAGTTTAAATCTTATTAAATATAATTTTTGACGTACCATAAAAAAAGAAAAATCATTCTATTATTAACTATTTCTTTGAGTATTCTTGGACTCATTATAGACTCGAAATATTTTCGTGCTCACAAATTTAAGAATAATATTATTTATATTTATTATTTATAGAACATAATGTCGACTACTTACCCATAGCTTTTTTTATTATTAAATAGAATTTTAATAGGACTTATACCCTATAAAAATTACATCTAATAATAAATGAGTTAAGAGTCAACAAAGTGTCTCATCAATAATGAAAAAAATAACACGTGTAAACTTGGATAGTGGAGAGAAGGAGGTAGAGGATGTTTTTAAACCAAAAGTACTACCAGACAAGATGAGCCTTTCAGTCGGTTTCAGGATTTTAGATTTTTCACACATCTTTGCACCACCTAATAAACTAATATAATTTTCATTTGTCTTAATTTCACTAGCCTAAATTAATATCCTCTTATTCTCAACACCAATAACATATTTCAACCAACTTTAACCCCGTTTTTGCCCTTGTCTAGGCCTATATGGGGAGCTATCATTTTCTATTACGAAAGTCACATGTTAATCCTCCAAAGCTAGCTAGTACCAAAAGCGAGGTGAGATGCTAAGGGTCTCTCCTTTAATTAAATGTCAAGAGTTTGATTCTTGCTTTGGACATAGAGTATTGCAAGTGATTAGTTATTGATTTTTGCCGATACTCTAAAAGAAATAAATGAATAAATAAAAGCCAAAAGCTTAACCCACCTTCCCAGCCTTAATCAATTAAGTCACCATTCCATGATTTCCCTGCATTATTGCTCCTTTAGCTAGCGTTCAGCATGAACCAACTAATTTGCTTACACATTACGCAGATGCTTCGAGAATTAAATGTCGGTTTCTTGTGGGGTGTGATTTGTCACTTTTGACAATTTGAAGACCATGCATCACTCCAGAAAGCATATGGTCCCATTATGCACTGCTTCCCACTTTATGTTTATTGTCGGTTTACAAAAGTAGCGTGAAAATAAGACTGTTACGTGTGAACCTGTGAGTGGTGAATACTGCCGAACTTAAATCAGGTTAAGACCATGAAGCCACCATATGTGTTTAATTAAGCTAGATGAGGTACGCATGGACGTAATGGTGGTGAGAATATGATAATCTAATTTTTTATCTCTTGAGCAATAAATTCATAGCGGCAGGAATGGGCGAATGCCAAGATGATACAGCATAGAGAAAACCACGTGTGTATATATATAGTTACTGCTTGCTGGAAAGCAATGAATGTGTCAAGAGAGTCACGGAAGCTTTGGTGCATAAAAAAATAAATCCAATAAAAAGGGGACGGGTCAAAAATTAAATAAATCCAAACAGGATAAGATGTGAATTTGATGAGCACGTATCTTATTCAACCTATCTACTGCCAGCTGCATCGCAATGTGTTTATGCCTGCGTTTCCTGAGACGCCACCTTGCTGATATGATTCCGTTGCAGTTTGGCAAGTGGCAGACTCACAACGTACCTTGTGCTGTTGCGTTCATTATTGAGGCTGAGGAAAAAAATTCAACCTTATTATTATTATTGTTCTTTGATCTTAATTATGATTTTGGGGAAGAAAAGAGAGTGGAATATATGGTTAAATAGTGAGCTTTCTTTGTTTTGAGGAATTTCAAGGGATTTATTCTTGCTTTATTGTCATTTGATTTGATATATTTTGTTCAATTTTTGGCTCATTTTTCTAAATTATAATGCGTTTTGTTGTTGTGAATGTGTGTGAAATGGATGGTGATTGTTCAAAGGTATTGATTTTTTTGATGGATGATGGTTATGGGGGGTGTGGTAGTGGTGGTGGGGTGAACGTGGGTGGTTGTGGGAGTATGGTGGAGGTGGCTATGGGTGTTGGGGGTAAGGGTGGTGGTTGGGTTAGTGGTGGAAGAAGAAGGGGATGGAGATTGAGGGGTAGGGGTAGGAGTAGGAGTAGGGGTAGGGGTGGGGCCGGGAGGAAGAAGAAAGGGGTAATTTGGAGATTTGATGGAATGTGTGGTAGTAGTTTAGAGATTTTAAGGGATGACAAGGAGAGACAGGAGAGATAAGAGAGAAAATAGAGGGGTTAGCAGAGAGAAAATTAACGAATGGACCAACATGAAAAATGTTTAAAATTTTTAGAATTAACAAGGCATGTTATTTTTTTTTAGGAATTGACACTTTTTTTTTTTTACGCAACCAATAAAAAAAAAGTGGAAAAGAAATAAAAAGATTGTAATGTTTTATCGATATATTATAGCTTCAAATTCGCAACAATTTATGACTCCTATATGTAAAACTTGTGCTCCTAACATCAACAACAAAACTAATATACAAATTAAAACAAAATTGCAATAAAATTGTAGAGAGAGAGAGTGAGTACTTACCGGTCCCCTTTTGAATCCAAGGTGAGATAGCAATTGTAGGAACCCTTACTCCCAACCTATCAAAGGTGAAGTTAAATGGTGGTGGCCCTACAATCCCATCAGGGCTTGGTACCCCACGCACGGGAGTAGGCACGTGGTCGAAGAACCCTCCATGCTCATCGTACGTGATCAAGAACAGGGTTTGGTTCCACTGCGGGCTCGCCCTCAGCGTCTCGTACACCTCCTTCACGAACATCTGTCCCTGGTATACGTCATGCGAAGGGTGGTCGTCATTGGCTGGTAACAGCTTAGTGTCCATGTATCGCTGCTCCACCACAACATAACCCGGCAACTTCCCTTGTTTTGCGTGCTGCTTAAATGACAGCTCATACGGGTGGAATTTCAGCACGTACTTGAGCTTCCTTAGGTTCCTATAGAACAATGTCGCCGGAATATTCTGATAGTATATTCCGAAGTCGATTCCAGCGCCGTGGAGGTTGTCAAAAATTGTTTGTTGAGGGTAGCCTTTGGCGAGAAGCGACGCAACATTACTGGTGGCGCCATGGGAAGTCGCTGAGTGAACGTAGAGCCGGTTTGGCTGGGTTGAGGCCGGCACGGAGGCAAACCACCTAATACAAATATCTTGTTTCAAAGTAATGTTTGATACACAATTTTGATGATTAAAATCTTATCTATCAAATTATACTAGTCAATCATAATTTAATTTAATAACTAAGTCTGGGAGGGAGGGTTTAATTTATTGGGGGAGAGAAAGGAAAGAAAGGAAAAAGGTCAAAAACACAAATTTAAAACTTTTAAGATCAATTAATTCTCCAAATTCTTTCCTTTTTTTTTTAATCTAAAATATAACTCACAAATACATCTTAAAAGACAAAATAAATCAAATAATAATATAATGCATAAATTAAATTAACCTTAAATAATTATTATTATAGTTATTAGGTGTTATTGAAAATAAAATATAACTGAAAAAAATAATGTTCAATTCTTCTTTAATCTAACTAAATGACAAATAATCTTAAACAAAGTTTTAGATAAAAAGTAGCTAATAAAAGTGAACCAAATAAGTAAAAAATAAAATGTGATAATATATTTGTATGATATAAAATAAAATTATATTTGTATAAGTTACACTATATATATTATTTATTATTTTGTATTCTATATTAATCATAAAACATATGGAGACAATATAAAAAATAAAACATTGAAAATATTTAGTATCTCAATATTACCTCAAATTGGTCAATCACAAAGAAAAGTATAAGCACAGTTACTGTGAACTTGACTAACTTGGTGTGACTTAATAACATGCCATTTTATAAGAGTAGAGATCTTTTAACAAAATAAATTTATTTTCTTTTTCGTTAGATATATTTTATTCGAAAAGTAATAAGAAAGTATAGTCTAGTAGCGTCATCAGTGCTCACAATTTCGCTTATATAATACTAGAGGGGTGGTACCGTCGGGTATCAAAATTGAAAACTGTTCATGAGCAATTGCACATAACTGCAATCAGTGGATAACTAAAATGATTAAATTATTATGAAAGATAAACATGAGAATACATGCGTGCAGAGGGGTAAATAATATTTTAATTATAAAGAATCACTCTTTTCATTCAAGTTTCCAAGTATTTTTCTTGGTTAATCTTTATACATGGTAGTGATTTCTTGGTAGTGACTTCTTTTCATGGTGAATAATACATGTTATTTATCTAAATTATGTTAAAAATATTAAATTTTAGGTCTTAGTATATAGTATGTTTACGATAATTGATTCGTACATTAATCAATTATTGTTTATAAGAAAAATAATAGAGTAATTAATGTGACTAATTTTTACATTTTGCATAGATAATTTTAACAAAGTTTTATATAAGGACGAAATTTACCGTAGTACAAATCTATAGAAACAAAATTTACGATTTTGTGAAAAATCTTTAAAATAAAACATAGTTAAAATTAAAAGTTTTTGTACGATTACTTTGTATATTTTTATCTGTTTCATTTTTAATAATTTTGGATTAACATTTATATCAATAACATTATTTTTAAGATAATTATATTTTGAAACATATTATATGTCTTTATAAGAATTAATCGCAATTCCTTATGATGAATCTAATTGAATTCTCATATTTGTAATAAATTAATGAGCAAAGAATTAAATTCATAAAAAATGACAATGGTACTAGTTTGATTAAAAATCGTAATCTATGCCCCCCCATTTTCTCCATCCTACGATCAGCCATCCTCTCTCTGGGTGCAATTCTTCTTCATCTTAGGAAACCAACACACAATATCAGTAGAGGAGCTATTTTTCAACCATTTTCCTTGTTCTTTGTGTGGTTGTGGAGGAGCTATTTTATTTGTATAGTGTTTCACTTTAGCTTCTTATTTTTTCACACAAGACAAAAGTTGATGTTGATTATGCAAAAGTGGGGGAAGCTTCGTTTTCTGTAAGATCTGGCACCCCGCCACCCACTGTGTGCCACCGCCTCCCATCACTGTGCGCCGTCACTAAGGGGTATTTTCGGTTTTTCCTCTATTGGGTAGAAACCATCAACCATGGATTTGCTTTGATTTACTTTGGGGCTTATTTATAGAATTGAATTTCATCCTCATGTCAATTCTAGCTTATTATTATGTTCCAAAACAAGAAATTGAATTCCAATTAGTGGGAGAATTCAATTCCTTCCCTTTCCAAACGTGTTGTTAATTTTCTCTTAAACTACTTGAACTATTATCTCGAAGCAACATTTATACTAACAACTAAACGACATATAAATTCACATTTAACCTTCAACACTGTTTATCTGATTTGTTACATAAAAGGGTATTTGGTTTGGGTTAAAAATGAGTGAAAAGTTTTCGCAAGAGATTTATGTGTGTTGTATAAAATAAAATTATATATGAACTTTTTTCATACAAATTTTATTTTTTTATATGAAAAATTTCCTTGAGTTTTCGTTCCTCATTGTTTTCCTTTTGGCTTTGCAGTATTTTTCATTCTCTATTATGAATGTGTTGTTCGTTCTTATATTTCCTTTATAAGAGTTTTATTCTTTTATGAACGAAGATATTTAAATTTATTTTTAAAAGAAAACAAGGATAATACAATAGTTCAAGTTACAACATTTTTCTTTTAGTTGTTAATTTAAAAGACACACATCAATATTCTTTAGGGTAAGAAACAAAATTACCGATTTTAGATGTGTTTAAAATATTGAGTGTATTCTTATCTTATTAGTATTAGATTAAATGTATCGTTCCTAATTTGTAAGTTTTTTTAATATTTCTTATAAATTAAATTTCTCTGTTTTTCAGAAAAGAAAAAAAAAGATTATTAGCAAAAGTAAAGAAATTTAGAGATTAAGAATTGTATTCATAAAGTGTTGTTATCAACAAAAAATTAAACAATAAAAAAAAAATCATTTCAACGCAAATAAAATCAATTATCAATTTAATTCATTTCAGATATCTAATCACTAATTTTTATCCTCAGTTATATGCCTCGTCGCATTACCAAAACAAATTATATGCCTCGTCTAATCTGAACCATTAGAGACACTCCCGTGCTTTCACGGTTCGCATAACTAGGGTCAAATTAAGATTTAGGAGTACATCTTAGCATTATTGTTAAATTGTTCCCCAAAAAAATAGCATTGTTGTTAAAAGTTTCAGTAATTGACGTTAATTTACACATAAAATTAATCAATATCAAAAACTTAAATACTTCATAATTAAAACAACTTTTTTTATAGTTTAAATTTTTTTTAAAAATGAAAGTAAACAAAAAAATAGTTTTAATCTTATACAAAAACAACGTCAATGAAAAAAACAAGGAATAATTTAGGAATTAGTGAAAAATGGAGAAAAGGGTTCGAAATTGAGATGATGTTTGCAGAGGAATTTAATCTCACCTATCAAATACAGCAAACTCAGAGACAAGTGTGTTGTAAACGGCAACACTGTCAGGATGAAAACCATTCATGACATGGCTGGACATGGCGGTGGTGTTGTCCATGGAGTAAGCTTGCTGGGCGAACCCGTTCATGGGAGGCGGGTCAGCGGAGGTGTCATTAGACCCGAATATCTGTTCCCTGATGGCCTGGAATGAGTGTCCCGGATCCGGGTCCACGTAATGTGCCTGGTCCTTGAAGAAGAACCTCTTCGAATTCGGGTCAGTTACGGATAACAGGTTCGACTCCGATCCGTTTACGCCGTTGATGGACGGGTTCAGCTTCTTCATCCAACCCAGCATGTGGTCGAACGAGCGATTCTCCATGACCAAAACGACCACGGTTTTGACAGGGTTCTCAATTGCATGGCTGGTGGGGGAGTTGCTGAGAATGAGAAGCAAAACAAGTACTGTGAACATGAAGAAGAAGAAGCAGCAGCTAGGACAGGCTTTTCGGGCACGGGTTCGGGTTCCCATTCTTCTGTTTGTGTTATGGGGTGGGTGTGGTGTGGAGGGGTGAGATTTTTGGGTTTTAAGGGATTTCGGATTTTTTATCCGCCTGTGGGGTGGCTATTTATTTGCGATGAGTTTTGCTTGATTAAGCAAACTCTAGTGACAGGTTGTTAGGGATGACAACAATACCAAATGACCAGCGGGTGATGTTGTCCTAAGATATAAGGATTGGGTGCAATTTAGTCTTTTTATGTTAAAAGTATTTCAATCTCACAGGAATCCAACAATTTTTCGATAGAGGTGGGAATGAAAATAAGACAATTTTCATTTTCAGGAATACAATTTACTCAGAAATATTTTTTTAAATCATAAATCAAACATGAGAATGTCGCATTTTCATGACCACATTCCCGAGAATGTGAGAAGATTGTATGAGCCACACGCTCCCATAGGGATTCAAATCCTTGTGAGTACAGGTAATAGGTCCCTATGATGAGTACGAATATGGGTAGCAAAGTATTAAATGGGTATGAGTAATGGAAGACATTTATCCATACCCACAAATATCTATTGTCATCTGCACTAGGGTAAAATGTTGGGGGTTTTTTTTTCGGTAGGATGGGTCGTTGGATTTTTTGTTGCAATTTTTTATTTTGTTATTGGATGAATATATTGTGCCCTTGGGATTAGTAGAAGCATTTAATTACAATGCAAAAGTTTTTGAGCAGTGTTTGACAGGCCTAATGCATTAACATATTTATCAACATACTCACTTATATGAATGACACTAATCTCCCAAGCATTTCTTTTAAAAGTTTTTTTACATTGTCATACAATCAAATCATTTGATATACATAATTTTTTTAAGTAGTGGATAAGAAAGTCAATTGATTTTATTATGAGGCAAAATTTAATTGAATAACATAATTGTTATGGGCTAGCTCCGCAGAAGACTAAAACGACCTTAATGGGCCTCCATGGAGCACTAACCCACGCTCTAGCAATACTTCGCCTAGCCCAAAAACTAGGAAGATCCACCATGGAATCAAGGATGGGCCTAAAGTGGCCCATTTTCGAGATAATAGTTCGCCCTAATTTAGAGGTACTTCTAGGATATAAATAGTCCATTTTCCAAGTACGACGAATTGACCTTTTCTCTTTAACCTAATTGTTAAAAGCTTATTTTTGCACTCTCGTCATTTTATATATCCTACTTTACAGCTTTCGAATCCTTAAGGGATTCAATTCCAGTATAGTCGGGTATAGTCATATCCACAGGGAGTTGAATAAAGTCATTCTTGAGTTTGTTAATTAAACAATAAGGTAAGTGATTGGTAAATTGATTTTTAGATAAAGACGAGAAAATAAATACAAGATAAAATGACAACAAATTAGAGGTAGGTTAGGAAGCTTATTGGGTATTGACTCATATTACAGTTTCTTGTATTCATGTACTTAAGGCATATAAATTATCATTCCTTTGATCCCTCGCCACTAGTTCTTATCTTAATCATCTTTTTCAAGCATGAGAAGATTGTTAGGTTTCCTTTATTCTTCTGTCAATTTCTTACGCAAACTAACAAAGTAAACCAATGTTATTCCAGGTGTTAAAACGACTAATAACCCTAATTCTATTTCTAGCAATTAGGTTTATTAGATGAGTTGATTCAGTTCCCACCTTAGTGATACAGTTTTCACTCGCAACGATTCGGTTTAGGTTCAAGCCCAAGTTAACTAAATTAAACATTGATTTGCTTTCAAATTAAGAAAGTAGTTCTCACTCACAAGTATTAAGTTACAAAACAACATTTAGATAGTTGAACTATAGCAAGCTTTAAGCGTAAAACTAATTCACGTAAATCAAAGAAATAGATATATTCATTCACGTAAAAGTATATGGATACAATCATGCTATAACATTCATCAAAATCCCAACAACAAGATGATTATAAAACCATCTTACAAGAGGAAATCACAGAGGCAAGGTGATGGACACTTACCATGACATGTTCTCACGTCGTCATGACAAGGACCGTCGTGCTTCTCGAGCGGCCCCTTTCCTAACCTCCTCTTTGTTTCTAAACACACTAACACGATTTCTAAATGTAAGAAAACAGTGGGAGAGAAAAGTGATCAACAGTGTTGAGTGTAGGGCCCTATTTATAGGGAAATTTCATGAAGGCCGTTGAGCGGCCTCAGGGCACCGCTGAGCGGTGCAGCTTTCTTCACCCTGAAGTCTTCTCTTTTCTACAAGGTGGCTCTGCTCTGACATTAACCTGTCACGCTGAGCGGCGTGCAGTGCGCTGAGCGCTATTAGGGCGGCTGTAGAGGTTGTAGGGTGGCTTGCAGAGGTTGCTTCAGCCTTAAGTTAATTCACTTTGAAGGACTAGGCCGCTGAGCGGCTTATGCGCCCGTTGAGCGTGTGCTTCTCAGCTTCTTTCTTAGTGCTTCGTTTGCTTTGCCTTTCCTTTTGTCCCCTGCTCCTTTCTTCTATGAGACTTTTTTCTGTAAAATTCACCATTTTATTCTATTTGTATCATCTTTTACTTGTGTGAAAATCTTGCAATAGTGGGGGAAATTAGTTCAAAAATAAATGGAAAAACAAAGAAAAAAGGTATTATTTTAACTTGTGAAAATACTAAAATATGGTACTTAACAACTCTTCCTAACTTAAAACTTTGTTAGTCCTCAAACAAAAAGTACTGGTTCTGCAAAATCATATGTACAAAACATTTTTAAACATGTAGGAAGCTTATGAACTAACAATCTGTTGAATTTTATCTCATAGTTTCAAATGTCATTACCTTTCAAGATGTATGCTGCTTTTCAAAGTCATAATATAGAAAAATGCAGTGTTTATGATAAATGCAATGGGCAATCACCTAATCCAATGTCTGTCAACCAAGGAAATTTTTCATATAATCTCTCAATCTGCAGATGAGGTAAGTGTTTCACTCATTTGTCGACCAATGAATCATAGCAGATCGAATTTGTTACCTGTCTCAACATTCTGAACAATTGCATGGTTAATCAAGGATCATAAAAGGACTTCTTAGGGTTGTAATGTGGTGGTTGGGCTTTCAAAAAGATTTTGGTTTTTCTGGATAAGAAATATTTTCTAATCAAAAGAGCAATGAAACCAATTTCTTTTGTCACCTTTTTCTTTTTCCCTGTAATCTCTAATTTCAACCCTTTTTTTCTCCTTTTTTCTTTTTCTCAATTTCTTTTCTTTTCTTCACTTTTTCTGTTTGTGAAATTTGAGGAAATTTTTTTTTTCTCATTTCCTACACATTTCTGCTTCTATTCTTACTTGTTTTTGAACTTTTGTTGTATTATCACTTTTGCCGGTCACCATGTTTCAACTTGGATCTTTGTCATAATCCAATAGAATGCTCTCTTAATGTAGAAATTAAGGGACGTCATTGTTTTTGTTTTAGGCTCAGGGACTATGAAAAAGTCAATAAATTTCTTATGTTAAGCTCAAAATGGGGTAACAAGGGATAATCCTAATCAGGGTAAGCTTTATGGCTGAGTGGTGGTTAATACTAAAGAACAGAATGCCTTGATCCTTTCTTTCCATTTTCATGCAATTATCAAAATTAGAGACTCAAACAAATCCAACTGTACAAAACAATGGTGATTCTCTCTATTTCTCCAGTGTTTAGGCTACAGTACCTCACTTGGCTTAGGTTTAATTTCCTTGATATCAAATAGTTTCAAAGTTATGCGCATGCAGCTATCTAAATTGTACATTTTACTAGTTATGAAAATCCCTAAGTGCATACTAATCTATCTTGGATTGTGCCTTTGATCCTATTCAATTTATGCATCATTCTTATTTGTTCATTTTTCCTGTATGTTTCAAAAAAGTTTGAACCAGTTTTTATCAATTAATACTCTATACACAACAATTTTGACAAACAAAATCTTATCAAAATGTACCCTAAAATATTAGATGGATATATGAACAAAATATTATCGAAATATACTTATCTATAAGTATAAATAACGAAAACTGTAAATAAATGTACGTAAGATAAATAACGTATACTAGTTAACCGAAAGTAAAGAACAAAATATAAAGACTGAATTGAAAGCAAAACAACAAATTTGAAATTTTTCACTGTGCTTTTTGGAGGCTTTCTGACTGCTGCTTACTCTGATTAATGTTGTTTCCTTTACTCCTCGTCCTCCATGTCATCATCTTTTTCGAACTCCTCGTCCTCCATGTCATCATCTTTTTCGCCTGACTCGTCTTCTTCCAACTCAACATCTCCTCCAGAAGCTGGTGCCTCCCCATGCTGGAACGTGGCCGGTCCTCCGGCCATGCGTTTTACCTCATGTAGTCATCAAGGGATGGGCCGACGAAGCCGGGTTGGGCGCCAAAGATGCTGTGGAAACTGGTGTAGAAACCAGTGATGGCCGAGTAGCAGGCCCTTTTGTTGTCAGGACAATTGGAGCTGCTGCTGTCTTTATGTTGCCAATTCTCTGTCAATATTGTCAAGTCTTTGGATGACAGAACTTTGTACTTGTGGATGCTGAGAGGAGGTGGTGGCATCCTCGGCCTATATCTCTGGGGGATCAGGCTGGACATGTAATTTCTCTAATACGAAGTAGAGGGTTCAATGTAGTGGGTGTTGATGTACACCACATTGAACTCCTTGAGCTTCGTTTCATGGGTTTCGTCCTGCTTATCATAAGCCCCACAGGAAATACAAAGAGCAGTAATCAAGGAGGGTAATACCATAGTGGTGGCTTTCTTGTCCACAGCTTCAGCGATGGCTGTAGATATGATGCCAGTAATGTCCATTGGGTGTTGCTGGAAGATGGATCACAGGAGGCGGCATTTATAGGCAGGGATATCAGATACATGTCGATTAGGACAGATGTTCCAACGGATGGACCATAGTCATTGTAGTATAGTGGTGAGTATTCCTGCTTGTCACGCAGGTGACCTGCGTTTGATCCCCGGCAATGGCGCCATTTTTGTTAAAAGATTATTTTTTCACTCTCGCCGTTTTATATATCCTACTTTACAGCTTTCAATTACAGTATAGTCGGGTATAGTCGTATCCATAGGGAGTTGAATAAAGTCATTCTTGAGTTTGCTAATTAAACAATAAGGTAAGTGATTGGCAAAGTGATCTTTAGATAAAGACGAGAGAATAAATACAAGATAAAATGACAACAAATTAGAGGTAGATTAGGAAGCTTGTTGGGTATTGACTCATATTACATTTTCTTGTATTCATGTACTTAATCATATGAATTATCATTCCTTTGATCCCTCGCTACCAGTTCTTATCTTAATCATCTTTTTAAAGCATGAGAAGATTATTAGGTTTCCTTTATTCTTCTGTTAATTTCTTGCACAAACTAACAAAGTAAACCAATGTTATTCGAGATGTTAAAATGACTAATAAGCCTAATTCTACTTCTAGCAATTAGGTTTATTAGATGAGCTGATTTAGTTCCCACCTTAGTGATGCAGTTTTCACTCGCAACAATTCGATTTAGGTTCAAGCCCAAGTTAACTAAATTAAACATTGATTTGCTTTCAACCTAACAAAGTAGTTCTCACTCACAAGTATTAAGTTACAAAACAATATTTAGATAGTTGAACTATAGCAAGTTTTAAGCGTAAAACCAATTCACGTAAATCAAAGAAATAGATATATTCATTCACGCAAAAGTATATGGATACAATCATGCTGTAACATTCATCAAAATCCCAACAATAAGAGGATTACAAAACCATCTTACAAGAGGAAATCACAGAGGCAAGGTGATGGACACTTACCATGACACGTTATCACGGCGTCATGACAAGGATCGTCATACTTCTCGACTACTCTTGGCCCCTTTCCTAACCTCCTCTTTGTTGCTAAAACACACTAACTCGAATTCTAAATGTGAGAAAACAGTGGGAGAGAAAAGTGATCAACAATTCACGAGGGCCGCTGAGCAGTCTCAGGGTACCGCTGAGCGACGTAGCTTTCTTTACCCTGAAGCTTCTCTTTTCTGAAAGGTGGCTGTGCTCTGACATTATCATGTCACGTTGAGCGGTGTGCTGGGAGCTAAGTGGTGTCAGGGCGGCTGCAGAGGTTGCAGGGTGGCTTGCAGAGGTTGCTTTAGCCTTAAGTTACTTCACTTTGAAGGACTAGGCCACTGAGCGGCTTATGTGCCCGCTGAGCGGTGTACTTCTCAGCTTCTTCCTTAATGCTTCGCTTGCTTTGCCTTTCCTTTTGTCCCCTGCTCCTTTCTTCTATGGGACTTTTTTCTGTAAAATTCACCATTTTATTCCATTTGTATCCATCTTTTACTTGTGTGAAAATCTTGCAATCATGGGGGAAATTGGTTCGAAAGTAAATCGAAAAACAAAGCAAAAAGGTATTATTTTAACTTGTGAAAATACTAAAATATAGTACTTAACACTAATCTTCCACCCCTTACATAGACTTACTTGGTCGTTGGAGTGCTTGCAGGTACCCAATGCCGTCGTGCTGACTATACATCTGAGAAAATAAAAAGATAAAGAAGCATAACAAAAAACATGCAATGGGAAAAATGGATGACGGGGATGAGGATGAGGAAAAAGAATATATGATTTCACAGAAGATGGGCACTTTATTAAAAATAGTTGATACATTTTTTTCAATACTTTTGATATCTATACATTTCTCATAACTGTACTATTTTGAAGAGCAAAAACATGACCATGAAGAAGAGGAAAAATTAGCTAGGTTGCACAAACGATAGTACTTTATTATAAATAGTTGATACATTTTTTGATACAGTTTATACTTATACATTTCTCATAGCTTCGCTATTCTAGAGATCGAAAACATGACCATCACAAGAATTCACCATCACCATACCAACACTCAAAACAAATATGCATCAATACATAAATCCATACCTTATTCAGCCCCAGGTAGTTAGAAAGGCCTTTGGCCAACTCATTACGGATCTGGGTCGTTCTCCACCGAGATAATTGAAGATCTTCCAATTTTAAGAACCTTAATCACCTGCTTACTTGGAGCTAACCGACGATCTCTAAAATGTTTATAGAACTCAACATCAACCTGCTTCACGATTCATGCCACAATTTCATAGAGTTTGCAACCATGCAAAGAGGGCGGGCTCCACATGATTAGGGATTTGTGCAGAATGAGATGGATTTTCATTGAAACGACGTTATCACCGCATAAGACATTGTAACTTGTTACTGTTGGAAGGAGAGAGACACACAACAGGGGCCCTCATTTAACTACCACTTGTCGTCGGTAAAAACAACAAAAGACGGTGTCTTTCATATGTTTTTGTGCACCAAAGACATCGCCAAATAACCATACTATTTTTTATGAATTTTTTTTTTGCTTTTTGTGTCAAGTTAAAGGCAAAACAACTAAAAGAGACTTAAAAATAAGGATACTAGGATGATGGGATTCGAACGTGGACTTATGTGCATGCTTGACCTACTTCCATCCACTAGCCCACTTCATTATGCTTCACTTGTCTTATTTTTACAGAATACATATATATTAATAAATTTAAAAAATTTAAAAGAAAAAGACTCTTCTTCTTAGTCGACTCTTGGCTTCAAAAAGATTACGAGATCACCTTCACTTATACATTTAGAGAAGAAACCTCTATGCAGACCCCCTTGCCAATTTTGGCACTTCCCTCTTTGCTGGAATTCGCTTTAAGGATCGTCCTCCTAGGCTCGATCTAGATTTCCATTTTTGCTTTCTCTTTGGACTTTTGACCCCTCTGTAAGTCAAAAAAGAGATTAATTTGTCTGCAGCAACAACAGGTAATGTTAGGTCCCATGGTTATTAAACTGGAGTGGTAACTCATAAACTCGTATTATTTTATGATTTTAGGTACCAAAATCGAGTTAACGTAGATGTAAACTTGGCTAAACTCAATAGAACTCGGTCAAACTTGTTCAAACTCGTGAGTTCACTCATGATTTCACAAGTCTACCAAGAGGCTACACGGACTAATAGAATCCAATATATATTTTGTTTGCTCAATATTAGTTTAAAAGGTGAAGTAACTTAGTGGCATTTGTGAGGGGATGTGTTTCTCTTGTCTCAAGGGTTGCAATTTCAAATCCTTGCTTCCTCCAAATTAGAATTTTATTTTCTATCTTCCATTTCTTATATTTTTTCTCCACTTCTTTCACTAGTTAATATTTTATTTTATTTTTTTTCACAATAACAAAAACCATCACCACACTACTCACTTTATCTAAATTTCTCATATTTTAACTAATTTATATTTTCCTTTTTTCATTAAAACCTTTGCCGTTCATTTTCATCATAGTCTTAAAAAATATTTTTTTTCTATTTTCCTCAGTAGTATTTGTATTATTTTTTATTTAATATAACTTTAAACATAAAAATTTATATATTTAAGAGGAAAGAAAAAGTTTGTACGTTTACTCTTGTAAATCATTAAACTAAATATATTTTATTTCTGTTATCTATTAATTCTTTTTATGATGTTAACTTGTTTATTGCTACTATTAATTGAGAGATATTTTTTTTTAGTTATGAATATTATAAATAATAGATTAATATATAAAATAAAAAATTTAATATTTTTTATTATTGTCTTTCAATACATATTAAAAGAAGAATTGCTAGATAAATTGAAAATGAAAGATTTTATCGTTGACAAGTTTTATGATTTTTTAAAAATGTCATTCTAGATTTGGAAGAATTATTGATACATATATGTTATTTAGCCCTCATTTATATAAATCTTGCATTTGTCCTTGCCTACAAGGCCTAATTGACGCAAAACAGTGTCATTTAGATTGGTGTAACTGGTTTAGATTGTTAGTTGCGTTATTAATATGCTATAACTGGTATTTTAATTATAAGATTGTTGAAGTGTTTAATTTGGAGTTGGAGTGCTTAGTTATCCATTTCAAGTTATATTAAATTATATTTTTGTAACATAATATATTTTATAAATATTTTTTTAATAATAGATAAACTCGTACGAATTTATTATCCGAATTTACGAGTCGAGTTTATAAAAATTCTACAAGTTTACTTAAACTTTTGAGTTTAATAATCTTACTAGCCTTTTTTTTTTCATTAGTGACATTCAAAGTTGTTATTATTTAGTGAAAAAAAACCAAAAAGTATCAGTATTTACTAACTTGGCACCGCCTTTTCAAGTGAATAGTTTTTCTAGATTTAATAATGAAAACAAGGTAAACTGGAAATTGTAGTTTTCACTTTTGGGTGTAATTCAGGAAATTTTTCGATGAAAATATTTTCTTTGTAATGCAACCAAAACATGTTTTCTTATCTATTTTCTATTTTCAGTAAAAATGAAATCGAAAAACAAGTAAACCAAACACACTTAAAGTCTGATAAACTTACACAATTATCTTGTTATGTATTACATCTAGGGTGAAACTAGGTTGGTTTGGTTTGATTTTGGAAGGAATTTGTATCCAAACCATCATTTTTTATTGGATTGATTTGGTTTGGTTTTTGCTGAGTTTTTGTACCAAATCCAAATCAAACCGAACCAAACATAAACGAATTGGTTTGGTTTGGTTCTTAGTTTTATCCATCAATATATAATAATTTTAAAGTATAAAAAAGGTCATAGAAAAAAGGGAGAAAAAAATAGGAAAATCAAAAGAAAAAAATGATAAAATCACAAAACCAATGCATCATAATATAATGAAAACTATTTTACATGTCTCATGACATAATTACAATCCTTAAATGATATATAAAAAGAAAATAACAATTGTTCAACTTAACAATTAACTAGTTTAAGCAGTAGAGAACTCCAAATAATAAATTTGATTCTAAAGTCATGAAGATGTGAAGTTAAAGTACTAAGGTTACATGAGACTTGTGATATCCTTTTTTTGTTAAAAAAACTTGTGATGTCTAAGATTAAGATTTTGTAGAATTGTAATTAAATTATGGGTCTAAGGGTTAAACTAGGTGGGAGTAGTAGGTTGGATTATAGGTAAAATAAATTTTTTAAAAAATTGCATTTTAATTGAATTATTTTGAATTATCTTGAATTATCAAATTGATTTGGATTAAAAAATTATAAAATCCAAAATCCAATCCATTAATAATTTGATTTGGTCAATTTTTCTGTATAATGATACCATGACTCAAACCAAATCTAACAAAATAGATTTAGTTTGGATTGACTAAATTCGACAGATTGGATCGGTCTAGTTTCACCCGTATCATCAGCTATCTTAGAAAGTCTTGGATATGATAAGATATAATTGTATGACAATGTTATATTATTTACAACAAGTGCATCAAAATTAAATCCAAGACCAAAAAAAAAAGTCATAATTAAGAACTGACGAATGAACAGAATTAACTGGTAATCATTTTAATTTTCTACAGTTCATCCCCCGGGTTACCTTAGGTTTAGAACAGATACCAAACCCTTTTCAAGAAAAAATAGATTGACCTAAAAATTGTCATGGCCAAAAATAAAGAACTTGCAAAGTATTACATTAAGCTTCCTCGGGCGGCAACTACTAACGTCATAGCTCATGCAAAACTAGCAGCAAAAGAAAACACGACATAGCACTTGGATTACACGGGAGGCTTCCCAGTACCAAGAAGCTGACCAATTAGATTAGTCACCTGGCCAAAACATATACAAATCAGTTTAGACAACATGGCAATTAATATATTCAACATTAGCAATTTCCACAGTGCTGCCTTGAGGCGAGAGGCGCCAAAAAGTGCATGTCTCACAAGAAGAAAAGCTTAAAAACAGTAAAATATGTAACTATAATGCAGAAATGTCATATAAGTTAAAAACGTCATAATGACGACCATATAGTAAGATCCTTAGTAAATCATGATAATATGTAGACAACAAGCTTTAAAAGCTAGAGTTGATAACCAAAATAGATGTGTGGTAGTCCGAAAGTTACTAAAAATTCCTAAAGTTCACCCCAAAAATCTTTAAAACAGTATAGGAAATTAGGAATGCATCCCATAATAGTCAATCACAGATAATGACATGGCCAACCCCAAAACCACTATAGTGGTATTGCGGATAGCAGGATGATCGCTATTTCAAAATAAGCAGGGACAATATACACAATTTCTATTACACATTATAGGTATTCAAATCTCAAAAAACTACTCAACTTGAGATATACTTTGAACATGACATAACTAATAACAAGTCAATAATAGTGATTATAAGTTGATAACATGGTTAATTTAGTCTTCAAAGCAACCAAAACAAAATGCCTTCGAGAGAAGGGGAAAAAAAAAAGCTGAGGGGAAAAGCTTGAAACAGAGCAAGAAAGCTGGTTAAACAGGCAAAACAAAGTAGATTTCGTGAGGAAAAAAATGCTCAAATATTCTCGTAGCTTTTTCTTTGTTCCATGGGTTTGGCTATGAAAGAGCAAGATTGCTCTGTTTTGAGAGAATAAAAACAGATCACCTGCTGGAAACCAAAAAGCTGGGGAAGTTGAAGTCAGTGTAGTTAAAGGCGAGAAAAGCCATGCTTAAAGCACTGAGGCAAGGTGTTAGAAGCCTCCCCACCTTTCCCATCTGAGGCGATGCCTCTGCAGCCAGGCATGCGCTTGTTGTGCCTTTCAGGAGCTTTTACATTTTTCTAAAAAAACAATTGTGCAAGTTAAAAAGACCGTATGGCAGTTCATCCCATTAAAGCCATAATCAGCAGCTCTCTCCACAAGTTACAAAAGTAAGGACCCCACCACCACCACTTGAGCATTCAACAGTCTACACTCAGCACCTCTTGGAGCTGAAGTAAAAAGGTCCACCACTTTAGGCCCCCCACCTCCTGGAGTCTGCACCGCTTGAGTTGAGCATTATGCATTCTACACTCTAGATCTGATTTTTTTTCCATCTTTAAATGAACATTTAGACTTTTATATCTTTGTAATTTTTGGTATGCTACCATAAATATATTTTTTTAGTATTTGAAGGTTATTATTTTGCATTTACTAAGAATTTTAGTGTTCCAAGTTATCTGATAAATATATATTATTAGTTGTATATTTTACTGTTTTTCATGCCTTTCCTTAGTGAGGTGTGCGCCTTTTGACACCTCTTGCCTCAGCGAAGGATAAAGCCCTAGCGCCATAAGGGCACTTTCCACCTTTGACTACCTCGGTTGAAGAAGTTGACAAGGGCAAAATAGAAATTTCAGCTGTTTAAGTGAGGGCAAGACATAAGTTTCATTAGTTAAAGTGATGGTAAAATAAAAAATTTTAAACAGTCAGTATAGAAAAAATAGAAATTTCAGTAATATAGGTGAGCGAAAGCAGGACCAGAAGTGGCTCGACCGTTTTTACAGCACCCCTCGATATGCAATCATGACAGCAGTAAAAACACCAGCGACCAGATGCGATTCACAGCCACGGCTACGACAGCCGCCACAACAAACGCGACACAATGAGCTTCCCATCACAGGACACTGGCCATAACGCTCCCCAGCGGCACTATAGTGATGTGACAGCACATTATTAACTACCCTGGTGCATCCATAGACTAATCACAAGCAGTGTTAACAAATATCCACTATAGCGCCACAATAGCAAAATAGCGTAGCAGTAGGTTTTGAGCAAAACGCTATTTCCGCTATTGACAACACTGATCACAGGATTCAGTTTCATGGATGTCATCACTTCAATATATTCTTTCATTGAATTTACATCCTTCATCATCTTCCATTTCTAAGTCAATCTCATGAACACTAGGAAGTGACTTTAAGTCTTCTCTGTCATCTTGGCTTTTAAGTTAACCTTACTAGTTCCTAAACCTATTATTAAAATTAGACTTCTCTAATTGATACTAAAGCGCTTGAGGTGAGTGCCTCGATAAAATGATAAAAGTGTCATTAAGGCAGAAAAAGTGGCCTTGCAGAGGAGGGCCTGAACTGGTGTAAGGCAATGAGGCCTTATAGCACCTTGCCTTAGTGCCTTGGGCGCGCTTTTTAGCACCTTTGACTACACCGGCAGCTTCCCATGATTACAAAAGCAAACGCAATGTTGAAATTAGAAGTTTCATGACTACACAAGCTATGCATTGCATCAGATTATCATGACACCAGGCAGCAGAAATTTCAAAAACATTGACATACATTAAACCAAATGCTACGAAAAATTTCAAATCCAAACCCTGTAAGGTTTCATCACAAAACATGTGAGAAACTATCTTACATTGAGAAACACAACTGAATGAAGATGAGAACAAGGAATAACTTATACATTCCAAAAGTAAACATCTTACATGCCAGTACTTTGAAACACAGCGGTCAATGCAACTATTTTCACCCATGTTCAGCTCAGACTCCTTGTACCTGAAAAGATAAAATGAAGAACAAATATTATTGCTCACATTCAACCATTATCCAAATTATGAAAAAGCAGACAGAGGAATAAGAAACTAATATTTCCAAAATTGCAGGAGGACATTCATACTGTTTATGCTGTTAGAAGTAAGGCAACAACAAAAGAATTTTCCTACCTGTTGTCAACACACTTATTGAAACAGGTCTGGGTCATCCTGAACAGGAAAAACAGCAAAGGGTTAGTCGTATTCAACATTATACTTACTAACAAGGGAATCTTCCCAAACAAACAGCAGTTAGATTCTACATTATACTTGCTAACAAACAACAGCCACAACAATCTAGATAAATACTATGCTGTATTAACAGTGGCAGAGGAATTTATAAGGGAAGCGGATAACAAATTGTCAAACTTGAATGAAAAATAAAAGGGGCAGAGGAAGTTACAAAGAAACCTACTTATTGAATAATTCAACCCTATACTCCATCTCCTTTTCAGCCATTCCAAATATCTGCTCCATTACAACAAAAATTGCTCAAATTGCAACCAAAAAACAATCAAAGCTCAATAATCAAATCACACCCCAAATAAAAAGAATCAAGACAATTAAAGATCCAAGACAGTGAAAGGAATACATGCCTGTTCTTTATCCAAGGTAGAAGGAGGGATGTTGCTGGCAGCCATTGCACCTTGAAAGCTCAAGAGATACACCAATTCAATTGACAAAAACCACTGATTACAAGTTGCGAGAAATTTTTCGTGGATAAATACTATGCTGTATTAACAGTTGCAGAGGGATGAGAATAGGAACGATAGCAATGGCAATCGGCCAGGTCAAAGGCAGAGAGTACTTCCCAGATCCCAGGCCCAAGCCTCCAAATTTATCCCCGCCCCAACCAATATATATATACACACACACATTAAATTCTTAATGGCTATTGCAAAAGCGCGTGCGCACATACATAGATATATACATATACACACATATATATCAGCCAAACAACGGGTAGAAAAGGAAACTGATTCCTGCAACAGCATGGAGAAATAAGAACTTGCTCATTCAAAAACACTATAAATGAAACCACAAAATGGTTATATTTTTCTTTTCCTAAGAAAAAAAGAAGGAAGAAAAAAAAAATCCTTGAACTCACACGGGACAATCTGCGAGAACCACAATTTTTTTTTTCTATATTGGTTGAATGCATATTGAAAAGATGAAAGTGGGCTAGTTTACAACAGTAACGAAAATTCATGAATGGCATAGTGCAAGAAAGAACCATGCTATCATGACTTAAAACAAAACAAGATTATATATTAAAATTCAGATCCGAAAATGATTACGTGGTAACAGTTGCGTTTGTTATGTGAAACAACCAAACCTGAAATATAATTAGAAAAAATCATGGACCCAGCAACGAGAAAGGTCAAGGACTTAAACAGTTTGGAGTAAGAATTGAGGTTAATTATATGAAAATGGAGGAGAAAAAACAAGCAGCTATAAGGATAGGTGGAAGTGAGAGAAAGAAACAAGTTAAAGGAAAATAAAAAGAAAAACCTTGTTATGCTTGAAAGGAATGAAGTTTAGAGATACGGCGGCGTCAACACAAGGACGGCAGGGGTAAGCGTGGCAAAGCGATTCAGGAGCCGCGGCGTGAGTCAGAGAGGGCTCAGGCTTGGAGGCGCAAGGGTTAGTGAAGGTGAGGACAGAAGTAGTCATCGTCCTTGTTAATATGAAATTTTAAATAGTTTTCAAATTACTTTCTTACCCTTTCTTCCTCCCCTCAATTTAGGGGGGTTGATTTTGTAAAACATTTTGGAATGATGTTCAATGAATAAAAAACTAAGGTACTCTCTTCTACCGTTGGTTTTATTACCGTCTCGAGGGTTGTCGTGAATAACTTTTAGAGTTGTTTAATACTCTTTAAAAGTTAAAATATTAATATAATTTTAAATTTTAATGATTATTATTACTCTTTTTAATATTTATGTTTATTATAATAATTTTACAGATAAAAAATTACTTCAAAATAAATTTACTAAATATTATTCTTATAACTTTTGCATTTTTTTTTTACCAAATAATATTGTTAAACTTTTTTAGAGTAACTTTTAGAGAGTCAAAAAGTTCAACATCTCTCAAAACAAATAAGATTTGACGTTACTGCAACTAACTCTAAGAACCACGATCGCATTGGGACTACATTTGCATTGTACTCTATATGTGAAAGGGGAGATGTGGGATGAGTCTTGGGGAAAATTCAATGAAGAACAACGCCTAAAACACTCTCATGAGACATATCCAAAACACCAACTAAAACATGCAATACGTAATATACATACATATTGTACACAATTATACATTGTTATCACTCAAATTTCAAATTTGAACCATCTTTAGCCGAAGGGATTAGAAAGAGAGTTCCACAGCTAGGCCAAAATAAGTGACTCCCATCCGGTGAAGGATCCATAAAAGCTAAGTTATGGTGGGCTAGGGGATTGCTCGGTTTGAAGACTTTAGCTGAGATGGCAAGGGGCTATGAAAATAGTCGTGCAGAAATAGCTAAAGTAGCAGTTAATCTTCAGCAGCGGTTTTCGAAGTAGGCAGTTTGCATTGGCTATAGCGGGACAGTTTTTGTTACATGGTGGAGTTGGAAGTTACACCACAATGGCAGTGTGGTTACATGCTAATTTGGATGATGTCATATATGCCTGTGGATTGCTAGTATTTATACTTGGAAGACTCAACCTTATCTAACCATTTAGGGTAGGGATTCTATATTTTTGGAAGGTTGATGCTCACAAAAGAAAGGGAAATAATGGGTCATATTAAAAGCATCGAAAGGAGAAAGAAGTAGATCCAAGACAACATGAGTCTTGTCACCAGTGGTGAAGGGAAGTAATACGTTCGTCTTCCAGAGTTCTGAATTCTCCATGTCAGGGTCAGGGGAAAACCTAGGTTTGTCGCTAGGAGTAACTTAGGAAGATGATGTCACATGCTTGGAGTTCTTGGAAGCCATGGATATGAGCACT
This sequence comes from Nissolia schottii, assembly GCA_003254905.1. Taxonomy (NCBI): domain Eukaryota; kingdom Viridiplantae; phylum Streptophyta; class Magnoliopsida; order Fabales; family Fabaceae; genus Nissolia; species Nissolia schottii. The sequence goes on from QANU01104094.1 coordinate 410,835, forward strand.
TGAGTAGCTTATAAAGCAACTAGGAAGGAAGATTTCTTGCATGAAGGGAAAGTTTGAGAAGAAGGAAAAATTATGTTTCTTTTCAAAATAAAAGTGAAGGATGATCAAATGATATGAATTCTCTTTCCAAATTGGGGTTTTCATAGCCATGGAACAATCACAGGGGAAGCTATGAGTGTAGGGAATAGTAATGTCCTATCTGGCTCAATCGTACGGTTGTAACTACTTTAAGATGCGTGTACTCGTCTATTTGTCCTCAATACTCTGCAACTAAGTAAATAGTCATGATTATGGTTCCTAAAATCAAAAGGTCAAGGTTTTCATTTCAATTAAATAATACTTCCATATTAAAATTTGGAATGGAAATTCAAAGGGTCAGGTGAATCAAAGTAATTTAAAAATCGATGGTTACTACTTTTACACAAGTTCATAATAAAATAATCCTAAATTTTTGAGACAAACAACTAAAATTTGTCATTCTTCCTCACCCAAGTGTCGTCAAAATGACAAATTCTGGGGCATCATGTTATCCTAAATATTATTTTTTTCATGACAAGTGGAGGATGACATTTTGAGTCATGTCAGTGCTAAGGGGACTACTCGTAAAATGTGGTGCTCTCAACCCATATCTGCAACAACGATAAGGAGATTTCAAAGGGAGGCGGTGGAGGTCAGTTGAGGTCGAGAGAGTGAGAGTTAGAGGATTTGAGAGTGATAGGGTTTTGGTGAGAGAGTTGAGAGGATTTGAGGGTGAGGTTTTCTTTGATAAAGGAAAGGTTTGAGAGAGAGACACACGAGTTTATGGACTCTCAAAAATAACTTTAGATTTTTTAAAATTGTCAACTGCCGCCAAGTGCAAACCAACCACCACAAGCATAATAACACTCATGACAATTAAGGTAAACTGTCAGGAAGTTCTGAGTTACAGCACATCCGTGATGGTTGTTTGTAAACTGCCACAAAACAGTCACCACATAACGAATACTTTCTTGTAGTGTTTGTTCCCCACACTGGAACTAGAACTTGAATAAAAATAATTAAGTTGCAAGCAAAATCCATACATTGGCACTGACAATACAATCTATTGAGTTATTCTGTGTAGGGTTAATTAAGTTTTTCATCCCTGTAATTTGGGAAAGTTTGGTTTTGGTCCCTCTGTGTAACTTTTAGTCCCTGTAAAATTTAAAAATTTGGTTTTAGTCCCTGGGGTGGGGTGAGGGTTGACTGGGCTGATGTGGCGCTGACGCGGCGCGCCACGTGGGATGC
>QANU01104094.1:412275-422407 GCA_003254905.1 Nissolia schottii
TCGGGTCGGGTCGGGTCGGGTTTGGGTTGGGTTTTGAGGTTATGTCACGTGGCATCCCACGTGGCGCGCCGCGTCAGCGCCACTTCAGCCCAGTCAACCCTCACCCCACCCCAGGGACTAAAACCAAATTTTTAAATTTTACAGGGACTAAAAGTTACACAGAGGGACTAAAACCAAACTTTCCCAAATTACAGGGATGAAAAACTTAATTAACCCTTCTGTGTATTACTCATCAATTTGTGCACATCACTCTATAACTGAAACTTGAGAGTAAACTTACATAAGTCATAAATTGCCAACTCTAGTGCCATCTATCGAGAACAGAGCAGTAATACATAAGGAAATATACACATTTCTTGAGTACTTTAAGTTTTTGAAAATCCACAAAATGAACCATTTTTGTTCCCTGAATTGATATTTTAAAACAATGTGAACTCATTAATTATTTGTTGCCAACAATAATATCAAAAACCACCCCCAAAAAAACACATGGTTATTCCAATACTTGAAGCAAACTCTTCACAATGGCTTAAACCAATATTCTTAACTGCCCAATAGGATTGCTTACTCCTTCTAACACGCTATTCAATTATTTTTCATCTTTTATATTGCACGTGACAATTGAAATAGGACAAGACAACTACAATGCGATATATAGAGTGAGAAGACAATAATTTTGACCGATGACATTGTGAGTTTCTTGTTATATTGTTGTCCTGGATGCCTTTCTGGCGAGTATAACCCAACAAAGTACACGATACAACACAAAGAATGCCAGCATTATTCCCACATTCATCCACCTGTTATCCTTTTCAAGTCCTCTGCTCTTCAACACATCAAAGCCAGTGATCAAACACTGGGATCCATCTGTTTGCTGTGAGAAGCAATCATTTTGAACATTCCAGAACTCATTTGTGAGGAGTGCATCCAAAGGGTACCTATAGAGTGACACATAGTACATGAAAAGCCAATATTTTGGAATGCTTTCTTTTGGGATGAAGTATCCGGAGAAGAGGAAAAAAGCTCCAAGGACCGTGCAAATGAGGGAATTCCCGGAAATAAAATCAGGAGAGACTGCACTTAAGAAGAGCACTAGAGAACTCGCCATGAGTACAATGAGCCAAACCACAAAGGTGAAGAAGGTAAAGGCACCAAGCGAAGGATTGAGTCCTACAAGCCAATACACAGGAACTGCAAAAAGTATAGATACTACAAACAAGAAAGGAAGGAAGACAAAAGTGTTGGCTATCATATAAGAGGAAATTCTGTAGGTTCCCCGTGAGGCTTCTTTCATCAGAACACGCCTCTCTTGAAGGTATATTGGAAGTGCTTCAACTGTAGAAGACAGCAGAAAACTAAGACTAAATGCAAACAGACCTAACCTTTCTGTTACACCTCCTTCATCTTTCCTTACCTTTACATAAACACTTCCAAGGCCAAATCCACCAACTAATGCTTGCATTGTTCTGGCCAGGAAGAGCTGCTTTGTTCTATAAATGATCTTCCAAAACCTTGAGAACAGAAACAATATCTCGATCAAGTTTGCGTAGCAGAGAGTGCCAAAACTTTCCCCGTTATATTGTGATTGGACCCCGTCATTTTGTTCCCCTGGCAGCATGGGATTCGGAGATTGCTCCTCTTCCTCAGTAATGGAAGTGTCATGCTTGGAGCTGGAATCTTCTAAGCTGCGTATAATTTCCATGGAAAATTCTAAAGCATTTAGTTGTAATGGAATTTGAAATCCCATTCTAGAGATGGAATCCTCAAGTGATTCCAGGCTGCCATTGTGAACCACTGAACCATTAGAGAGGATCAAGAACTTGGAAATATAGTGCAATATTCTATAGCTGGGTTGGTGGATTGAGAGAACCACCGTTCTTTGCTTTGTTTCAACCACGGATGACAGAAGCTGCATTACTTGCAGAGCCGAAGTGCTGTCCAGGCCTGATGTTGGCTCATCTAAGAGCAAAATTGTAGGGTTGTGAATCATTTCGAGTCCAATTGACACCCTTTTCCTCTCTCCACCAGATATCCCTCTGTTCTCTTCATCTCCAACAAAACTATCTGCAACATGAGCAAGTCCCAGCTCTTGCATCAAGCTTTCTACCCACATTTCTCTCTCCTTGGCTGTCATTTCTTTTAGCCTAAACTTGGCACCAAACAGTAATGTTTCTTTTACAGTTAGAAGAGGAAGCAGGTTGTCCTCTTGTGCCACAAAACCACATATCTTCCTCAACTGAGCTAGACTAGTCATTGGCTGACCGTTGATTGAGATGCTTTTGGGATCAACGTCTTTATCGTTTACCCTCCCAGCAATTATTCGGAGAAGAGTAGACTTACCTGTGCCGCTAGGACCAATAAAAGCAACAATCTCTGAACTTCTGGCAACAAAGGAGACAGACTTGAGTACATTTACAGGCTTAGGCTTTTGAGTGAGGTGACAAAACGACAAGGGAGAGGTGTTAGGTGGGTACAGTGTGTAGGAGAGATCTGTGACAGAGAGTTTGTGTGCAGTTCTGAATTGATGCAGCGGTGGTGGCGGTGAATGGTAGAGAGAAGAAGAACTTGTGGACTCTTTGGGAGAATTACAAGTTGAGAAGAGGATCACAGAATCATCTTCGTTGCTAGGAAGCCTTGGTGGCTTCAGGCAGGAAGCCATTTTGTGTGTGTTGATTGGGACAACTTGAGACACGAATATATACACACATGTATTCAAGTTTAGAGGAAATGGAAGTTGAACAACCTAATTGACGGTATATCATTATTATTATTTCAATAGTAAGGCTGGTGGAGGTGGGTTATCCGACATATTTGACTAAATAAGTGTATCCTATGTGCTATTATTATTCAATTCCTCTCATATTTTCCAAACTATTAACCAACTTCCTAGCGAGATTTCGAAACTCATTATCTTCCAAATTCTATCAAATCTGACAACTTTGAAAGATATATAGAAGAGGAAAGTTACGCAAACTTGTAATAACAAGTAAATGATCTGTATTATATACATTTCCCGCTGGTTTAGTTATGTGACGCCATCCAAGAAGATCATGCCTTACATGTTTATTGGCACGCATTTTGAATCAAGTTAAAAATAACAAGATTTATGACCAAGGTCNATCAAACAAGTAAATCAAAAATAGGAACGTGGTTACTTCGAACGGGGATTCAGGTGGAGGAAGGCACGCGGCGATGATAGGAGGCTGATGGGACATCGGTCAAACACGCACTACATTATACTTTGCTTGCTAAAATTTTTTATCCGCCATTTATCATTTGGCTCTATTGTCAATGTCAATAAAAGGTTTTTTCAGCCATTAAAGTGAATGATGGTAAAAGCCCTTTTAATAATTGTTAAAAGACCAAATCTTTAGCTATTATAATTATTTGTCACTAAAATAAATTTTGTAGTTCTTTTCTTCTCTAACATAGATGATCTAAGAGACAGACAAATTATAATGAACTTAAAAGATAATTTTTTTAAATATGATAACGCATCACAAAAGTATATTATTTTATTACTTTAAATCATAACTCACCTAAAAATTAAATTAATTATATGTTATTATCACATTTTAACAATTAATAATTTAACACCACATTTTTATATATCATCTCACTTATTCACTTATTAAAATTTCTTTGGCTTCTCTTAGGCGTGCTGTGGATATTACTTATCAAAGCATATAAAGATGTCTGAAGTGAACTTTGACCATCAGATAAGTAGTACTTGGTAATGTGCAATGCATAACAGTGATTTGAGGTCTTAAGAGGAAAGAAGTGAATGCAACTTTAATTTTTGACTCTTGCGAAGAAGCCTTGGAAAGTCATTTCACGCTAATATTGGACTCTGCTCCTAAGCAGAGCTCGCGTGTACCCACTTGACCTCAGCTCCTTCCTCTGATGCCATGAGAGATAAACATTGTACTTGTTAAACATTGTTTTGGGCTGGGGGGGGGGGGGTTTTGACACTACGTAATAAAAAAATAGAATTATATTATGTATTATATTTATAAATATATTCATAAAATATAAAGATGATAATTTATTTATAGGCTAAAAATAAGATAAAAATAAAATTAACATATAAGATATGTATCTTAACAGATAAAATAGATAAATATTTTAACAGATAAATCAATTTAAGATAGATATAATAATATCAAAATGTATTCTTAACACCCTCCTTTCAACTTAAAGCTCAATAAGCTTCAAGCTTGTCATAAGTAAACATTAGTAGTGTCTGCGCAGAAGTGGATAAGTCGTATCTCCACGAAAGTAGCGAGAGTCTGCACGGAGGCATTGTAACATCCCGCTTTTTCACCTTAAAAAGATTTTGCGTAATTCTGAATTTCGCCTAATTAAAAGCATATTAGAGATAATTATTTAGACTGAAAAAAATTATTTATAAAATTTATCTCTTCCAAACGCCAGTCAAAATAATTGTTTCTCAATCTCGCAGAATGCCGCGAGGTCTGTGCTAATTTTCGACGAATATCGGAATTCTGGCAGGCACTAAAGGTATCTGTGAAATATACCCAGCGGAAAATAAATTCATGAATACCTTAGTCTAACATACCCTCCTGATTAGAAAAATTAGTAGATCGTGACTATGCGCTCAGAATATTTTTAGGTTATCCGTACACGAGCGATTAACGACCAAACGCGATCAAACATGATCAAAAATTAAAACTCAAGCCTCAGCATAGGATAGGAGCACGTGGTTAATGAGTCATTAACCATATCCTTCTACTGTTTATCATAAATATCTTTCTTTATTAAATAATTAAAATAATAAAATGAAGTTACAGTGAAGTACCTTTGGTGGCTATAAATAGCCTCAGCCACCGAAGGCTTCTCATCAAATTCCATCCCCCAATTTCGACAGTTTTCCCATATTACCAGTACTGATCGTGCACACTGTTGTTACTCTACGAGAGTCCGAAAAATACCAAGAGCACTCCCACGTTAGCAGAAAATTTCGCACTCAAAACCCACCACTTCAAATTTCAAATTTAGAAGTGGGTAACCCTAAGCCCATTGTCTATGTGGATTTCTATGTTATTTTATGTGTTGATATTTGAGAAACTGAATTTGAGAAACTGAGTTAGGGAATATTATGTGAAAAATATAGAGATAATATTGTGAAAATGATTTTGAGCAGTTTTTATGTTAGAAAAATATAACTGTACCTGTTGGAACATAGGGAAAGTGTAAATAAAGTCTCAGGTCAGTAAATGAGTGAAATATGCAAGAAACAGCGCTATGGATGAGTTTAAGGCAAGGTCATTCGAATGACCTAGCATTGTCAGGAGAGCTGACACTTCTGGATAAGTTTCCTTGGGGGAGGTGATGGCTTCTGCTTCTTCACTTTCTTCTCTTTTACTACTAAGGGACAGGGCATCCTTAGGTGTCTTCCCCTTCCCATTATGGTATTTTTTTTATGTTATTCCCTAGTCAAGACAGAAGAGATATTAGTCGATGAAATGCAAATGCTGAAAATAATAGAAGTAAGAAGGAAGTTATACTTGAGCAACCTTATGAGAACTGTGCCATGGCTTTAGTTACAGAGAGGTAGGATCAGAAGGTGGAGTCTAGCCTAAAGACCTTGTAATCCCTTTCACAGTAGGAGTAGCAGCAGAAGAGGATGCTTTGTGTAACATCTTGCTTTTCTGTTATACAGAATAATGTCTTTCTTTATAGTAAACAACATTATGCATTATACTGATAACCAGGTATTTGTTTGAACAAGACATCCACATAATACATTATAATAATAAAGTCAGCTAATGCAAACAAAAATAACCCAATTAGCTAATAGGACAAACCAGTAGTCAACTCAAAAGTCAAACAGTCAGTCTAGCAACTAGTTGTTGTTCTAGTAGACAATAGTCAATTTTGGTGAGTCAACTCTCTGACCAGGGACCCACAAAGGGTCTCAGGTAAATTTCAAGGTATCTATAAGGAGTTTAGAGTTTTGGAATCCTCGTTCTAAGATGATTCCATTGGCACTAACAGCACGTCAATTGGAGTCCTGATTCAAAAGGTTAGGTTTTAGACCTGAGGCCAATTCTGGCACTGCCTGAGGTCTTGCAAATACCTGAGGTACTTGTGGAACCTACACCATAAAATTCAAGGTTTCAAGTCAAATATTTTGGCCCAAGAAAGAATATTACAAGTCCCCATGCACTTTTTTTCCACGAATGTCCTTTTTTTACACTCCCAAAGTCACTATTTAACCATTTGACTCATCATTTTCTCTCTCCTACCTCAAGTCCGAATTTTGGCTCTTCTCCATCTCATTATATTCACTTTATTAACTAATTTTCATTTTGTAGAAGAATTCTTCTTCCACCACCACCAAATTCCCCCATATTATCTCTTCTCTTTTCTCTAACTTAACCAAGAAAACTCCATGGCCACCACCACAAGCACCACCAAATTTGTGCCTCCACTAACCCAAACACCCTTAAGTCAATCTCTAATCAACATGCTTCCTTCACAAATGATGATGCTTTCATCCTCCTCTACAAGCTCCTACCATCGATTTCGTGTTTAGGGGTTTCCAATGCACCTATGTGCTCGACTCTTCTTCAATGACTTCCATTTTCACTTATGTTGTTTTCCTTTACATTTCCTACAAGAAAATGTGTTTTCAATTCTAGTTACACATTTGAGCTTCTAGCAAGATTCTAAGAGTTTTTCATGAAGAAAGTTCATGTCAAAAATGAGTTTTTAACAAGGTCATAGTTTCTGCCCTTTGAAGTTCATAAGCCTCCCTTAGGTTGTTTTTAGATCCAAGTTCATATTTGGTTTTCTTGTCAAATTCCAAACCTTTTTCATGAATCAATCTGTAGTCAAAAATGAGTTTTGTGATGAGTTGAGTATGGCTTGAAGCATTTCAGTTTTGGGGCAAATTTTTGGGCTAGAGGAGTATTTCATTAAATGTGTTTATGTTTTTAGAATCCTCGTAACATTCTAGGCATGGTTTATGAAAAGAGTTTTGGCTAAAATTCAAAGTATGTGGACTTACATTTTGGTCATGCTACGTTCGGCCATGAGATGTCTATGGGGTTAAGGCTTGTTTCTTTGAAAAGAGTTTTGATTAAAAATTAATCCCTTGAACATACTTGGAAGCTAGGGTCTTGGCCTTGGCTAGTTAAAAAAGTCAGGATTAGTTTTCATGAAAAATGTTGATGTTTTCTAGTTCCTTGTGTTTTAGTGAACAACTTTGATGTTTGGAAATTTTTGGAAAGAACAAGTTAAGTGTTTTCTTATGATTTGGCTACTTTGGTCTCTCAAACCTTTGAGTTAGTTAAGTGGCCAAAATCATACTAGAATCACTTGAGGGAGATTTGGTCATAAGCACTAAAATATCTTAGGGTTTGCTCTTTTGGAAAGCTTTAGTGAATTAGTAATCCTTGTGGGGCCCTAGTGACATATCGTTGAAGTAAACGGTTAGTCATATCACTAAGCAATATGTCATTAGAGACTCCTATAGGGTTTTATTCACTAAGAGTTTCATAAGAATTAGTTTAAGGGATTGAAAGCGAATGGTTATGTTTTTAGTTGCCTACGGAAAAAGGGGATCTTAAACGTATATTTTGTAATTTCCTTTTAGCCCTCTAAGTCTAGAGTTAGGGCTATGTCTTATTGGCCAACTAAAAGGCTTAAGAACAAACATATGACCATAAGGTCTTAATTATACTATATTGTGGCTTAAAGCATGGAAGTACTATAAGTGTAGTTCTAACAATGCCTTTGCATTTCCAGTTAATGTTGTGCCTGTGTTTATGTTAGGATTGTTACATATGGTTGTTGTGATTAGATATGCTATGACATGTGATGATTATGATTATGCTTATGCCTATGTTATCCCATGATTATGACTATGTTCAAGTTTATAATGATGTTTAAGTTATGCATTGTAATGAGAGTTTGAATAATGTTAAGTTTATAAGCATGCATAAAGGAATATATCACAACTCCTTTTATAATTGTGTTATATAACTTTTTCTTTCAAATGCAAGTGAAAGATCGCTTAAGTCCTTAATTGAGGAAAATTCCATAAGACATTTTAAGAATAAAAGATAGGTTAGGTCTTCATCTGAGGAGTATCCATAATACATTTTTAAATAATACACTTATAATGAGTAAAGAATGGTATTCTACTTCCTTTGTGAAGCGGGTCCTTTGGGTCAGTGCAGTTAGCTAGTCACTTTAACCAACCTCATTGTTGGTTAAGAGGTTGTACACCCAAAGGTTCTAGGTGTATAGGAAGGAGAATAATGATTCTCTTGGGCTAGTACAGTTAGCTAGTCACTTCGGCCATCATAAATTTTTGGTTATTGTTGATGCATGTGTCATCAGAACTATTGATGTGGTTCGCTAGCATAGATCGAGCTCAATTACAAATAAAAATGAAGTTGTATGCCCTAAGTTGGTAACCAATCCCCCAAGTATACTGAAGGAAAATAATGTAAATGATAAATTATTAAAGGAATGTCATCAAATAAGGCATCTATAAATGGTTTGAGCTTCATCATTATTTTTGTTTACTACTATGCCTTATTGTATTGATAAATGTTATGTTAAAGGAAATACTAGGTTTAATTGGTAACCGTTCAGGACTGGGTCAAGATAAATAAATGAATCTTATATGTATGTATGATCACCTAGGCACAGCCCGAACGACAAAACCCAATGTGATGCCATTTAGTCAGTGTATAGGAATCTATTGAGAAAATTCGTTTTCTCATCCCACTCCGCATCTAGTTCTGGGTATCAAAGATGAGTTTACAGTACGCATCGATCTTGGATTTCCCGCAAGTTCTTGCAATATCGACATCCTCATCCACCATAGGATTACGCTATGTACAAGATGATGTGGAGAAGAAAAAGGAGGATCATTCCGAGGGTTCCTCAGAGTTAAAATTTTTCATGTGTTATGTTATTTCCCAATTAGTTCCAGTTTCCGTTTCAGTTGGCATTTGTGCCTTAAATTGAATTAAGTAATGACTATTATTATTTACTCGTGTCTGAACTTTTTGATTATATATATATATGCTATGATTATTTAGTATAAGTATGTATGTTGTGGTTTGATTATTAGTATGTGGTCGCCTTAATCTTGTTCATGTTCACCTTTTACTTAATGTGTCATTCTGCAATGTATGACTCACCTTTTTCAAATGGATTACAAAAAGTTTCAAATTTTTGTATATTTTTAAGATAAATATTTTAAAGAAAACTAACTGTACTGTAATAAAATGCTATGAAGTAACTGTAAGATTATTTCATAATCTCATAAAGATTTGGTCCATGTATCTTATAGTGATACTAACTCTAATTAAAGGGAATCAAGATGATGGCAATTGATTCTGTAAGATATGATAGAGTTAGTGGGGGGTATTTTAGTAAAACCGACCCTCCCCTCTCCCTTATAATTAATATGGCTTTACTCAAAGAAAAGGTACACGAGTGTTTTTAAGGATTCCAAAGAATTCAGAAAACATTACGGTTTGAGGTCTGCCGCTCTTCTCACCATCAGAAGGGGTTGTAAGGATCAAAGGAAGAGAGGGGAAAAGAATTTATCAATTCCATCCAATCACGACAATGGATCCGGGTATGTCTCTCGTTCTTAACCTTATTTATAATGTGATAATCATAAATTTCAAGATCGTTGTTTCCATGAATTTGTTAATGGAAAATTACAACTTACATGTGGTATCAGAGCTCATGGTTATGAAATTTATGATTGTCCTGAAATTGTATTAATTTATTTGTTTCAATTTTTTCCCAAATGTAATGAACCCTATTTTTGAAAATTGGGAATTTGGGAGTATAATGTGTTTTTTATTATTTATATATTCTTCCCAAATGTTATGAACACTAATTAAGAATTTGGGAATTTATGAACACCTTTTTTTTAAATTAATTTCTGAACCCTAAATTTGGTAAATTGGGGATTTTGGGAATGCTTGTATATGCGGGTTCTATTTTCCATATGCGGATTCTTTCCCTGCGCCCCTGCCATAAAATCGCAGTGCAAGCTCACCGGCCTTGCATAACGGATCATCTTCGCACCGCCGACCACGGCGGTTGCGGTTTGTGCCCGCGAGGCTGCAGGTTC
>QANU01104118.1:10700-28153 GCA_003254905.1 Nissolia schottii
GTGAAAAAGATGTAGGTGGAGGAGCGAAGTAGCGTAAGGCGCACTTGGCTGGAAGTAAAAGGAATATCACTACACGGTTGGTCAAGTGAGAATCTCAGAAGGATTGGGGACAAATGGGGCAAGGTGATAAATTGCATTGACGACATTAGTGATTTCAGGAGCTCCTTCATACAGATTTACACAATGTTGTTGGAGCTAATAAAATCATGGGTGTCATTGGAACTAGAAGGAAAGACGTACAATGTTCACCTTAGTGAAAACAGGGATCTAGAAGAAGGTGTGAGCCTAATACAATATAGAGTAACAACCAAGGAAGATGACGAAATGGAGGAGGTGTACAGGAAGAACAGGGAAAAATGCACAATGGAGGAAGAGGACAACCATGATGTCGACTATAATTATCTGGTGAGGATGACTGAGTAACTACGGGGTGATGGAGAGCCATCATTGAGAAATGAAGAGACACGATGTAACATCCTGCCTTTTTCTTGCTATTATGGGCATTGTCTCAAAATGCTTTTTCCCTAAGACACTTAACCATTCGACCATGTATGTGTCGCCACCTCTTTTAAAAGAGTAATCATGCATCGTAATTTTCCATATTTCACTTGGAGAATTAAGACCCTTTCATTCCAGGATCCAAGTGATTCCTTTTCTTTCCTTCCATTCATACACTAATCCTCTTTCACCTCCATGAAAATAAAACCTGTCGAGAGAAATGATAGGATGCGACCCTAGGAATTTGTCTCTCCAAGTTCCCTCGGATACATTCTGTTTCTTGTAAGTTAGAAGCCCTAGACCCGACCATTCAAAGCCAATTTACCATGAAAGTGAACCCATTTCCCCCTTAAGTTTTCCTTTGAAAATTCTTTCAGCTTTCAAGTTTTCTCTTGAAAACATTCTTATTCTTTCTTTAGCTAACACCTCCGAGTCAATACCTTGCTCATTTTTTGTTCATCATTTTATGTTGAAATGGTATGAAGATCACTAGAAAAACTAATTCTCTAAGTCTCACCAAACTTAACCAAGAACTTTCCCTTATGTCGACCGCAAGCCAAATTCTAAATGGAAATCTTGTATTTCTTTCACCGACACATTCACAAATCCATTGACGTATCCACCATCCATCCCTCACTCTCTTATCTTTCTCACTTCCATTGTCACTTCCTTTCTTTTGAAGAAAATCTTCAACAGAACTCTTCTTTTCCTTGACAAATCGCGTAATGAACCCAAGCATGTGACGAGTCATCATCACTTCTTCACCACACTGTGTGGACAAACTCCATTTCTCTCAAAAACGAGAGATTTAAAAGAAAACACATATACGGATATAGTCCCCATAATAAATGAGACCATAATTTTCCTACTTTCCTTCTTGTTCAGTGATGCACATGCATCCGAAAACTTATGCCTCAATTTTCCTTGTTATTGGAGTAGAAGCCCACTAAATCGAGATACATTTAAGAATTCCTTCAACACCTCTTGCATTATCAAAATTATAACCTGAGAGGTTTATTCAGGCTACTAAGAGGTCAACCAGGTATTTAGAAAAGGCGAAAAACATTTCCTGAGTCTCTAGTTGCCTGATAAGCCCCGGTGAGCCCCGCCGACCAACCGGTGGCCTCGATAACCTCATATCCGTGCCTGTATTACCAAGGAATTTCTTGGAGTAGATTCATATGTCATTCCAAGGTCCTAAAACACCCTTATTTTACCTTAGAGCCATTTCATAAAAATTATGTTCTTTTCTCACGCGGGTAACCGTTGTAGTGTTTTGCGCTCTTTAGAGCCCAAGGATCGTCCCCTTTTTCATTTTAGGTATTTTTAAGACCAAATATGTGTTTTTAATCCCTTTTTAAATAAAAATAAATAATTTTACCTACTTCAAATTAACTTTAATTTTTTGGGATCAAAAAGCCTTTTTTGTGTCCAGAAACGACCCGAATCGCGCCCGGAAGATCTATGCGGCGACACGTCGCTGCCACACCTTGCCACCACATGACGCATGTCCTCCACATGGCAGCCCATCCAGCTCCCCCTCGGACCCATGGGCCACACGGCCATGCATGCCCAAGGCACCACAAACTTAGTAAATTGCAATACTTTAAAGAATTGCTAAAGCATATATGCCACCACCACCAGATTTCTTTCATTCTCCATTTCTTTCATTTTCCAACTCTCTTCAGCCCCTTTTATTCTCCTCTCCCTTAGCTGAAATGCACAGCTTCATCCTCCCCCATTCATCACCCATAACCGCAACCATGGAGCCATCATCATCAAAGATTGGCCATCCTCGATAGCCACCACATCTAACTCCCCACCACCACCATCATTTCCATTTCCATCATCATCTCTTCATCACCAGCTCATCCTCATTATCTTCTTCAAAATCATCCTTCCATCACCATGGCTTTCATCATCAAAGCAACCCAAGTCACATGCATCACCATCCAAGCCGCCATCACCACCATGCATGTCCCTCCTTGCACCACCACGGCACCACCAACCCTCCCTCCACCCAAACCCCAAAGTTCAGCCGCATAATACCATATTCATTCATGCTTCAAGTGCTCACCAAGGAGAAGAAAAAGCAAGAGAGTTTGTGAGCTTTAGGTGAGTTTCTTGGCCTCGCAGGCGTCAGGGTTCTCGCCTTCAAACGAAAGGCTAAGAAAATCTAATTCTATCTTTTATAACTTTTCTTGTTGATGCTTCTGGTTGCATGTTGATGTTAGAACTGAATTTGGATGTTTGATTTGGTTTTAGTTGGAAGAAAATGGTTTAGGAGGTTGCATGACAATTTCTTGAATAGGATATTCAGAATTTAGTGAAAAAAATTATTGAACTGAAAATTGACTGAGATGATTCTGTGTGTAGGAAATTTATTTTAGAAAAACTAACACTGGTTCTTGTGTATAGGAAATTTATTTTAGAAAAACTAACCTCGTTTTTTAAATCGACATGAAAAATTGAGTGGGGGTGTTGAGTTTCAAAATTTTTGGAGCTCCCAACGAATTTTTTGAGTAAAATGAGTAAAACGACGTTTTCGGGAGAAAAAAGGAAAAATAGGAATTTCAAAAATTTGGGCTGAATATCTGGGTTGATATTTATGAAAAATATGTTTATAGATATCCAAAACCTTCGGGTGAAGTCTTGGGCCCTTTGAGTTTTTTATAACCAAAATTTTGAAGAAAATTGGGAATTTCGGGTAAAACGACGCTTTGGGGCATAAAAGGGTAAAATTGGAATTTTAGGGTTTGGAATTGAAAATCTGGGTTTATGTTTATGAAAAATGAGTTTAGAGCTATCAAAAACCTTAGGGTGATGTCTTGGGCCCTTTGGATTTTTTATAACCAAAATTTTGAAGAAAATCGGGAATTTCAGGTAAAACAACGCTTTGAGGCATAAAAGGGCAAAACTGGAATTTCAGGGTTTGGAATTGAAATTTTGTATTTATATTTATGAAAAATGAGTTTATAGCTATCAAAACCTTGGGGTGAAGTCTTGAGCCCTTTGGGTTTTTGATAACTAAAATTTTGAAGAAAATCGAGGATTCGGGTAAATGACGTTTTGGGAATAAAAAGATGTGGGTTAAAAATTTGGGTTTACTAACATGAAAAATGAGTTAAGAACTATCAAAAACCTTGGGGTGGAATCATTGAACCCTTTTGGTTTTTGATAAACAAAATTTTGAGAAGATTGAGAATTTTGGGGTAAAAAGGGAGTTAGGTGAGTTTTGGAGAGTTAAGTTGGGCACTCGAGAAGATTTGTAAATCTGAATTGGGGATATGATTAAGGTGACTAGAACCAAATGAAAGTATTCAACTAGGAGCTTCCTGGTCGTAAAAGAAATGGTCGATCGAAACTTACAAACCTTCCCTGTTGTATGTTTGTGTATGCAGTCGTAGAAATGTGTAGGGTTGCATGTTTGAATTATGTGCTTGTTGTATCTGTCATATGTTATATTTGAACGTTGACATGGATCAAGAAGAACTAAGGGTTGCCAACTAGCGGAGTTAGGGTGACCTTAGATTAGATCGCTAAAATGTTAAACGCTAAAGTTTAAAAAGATAATAAATAAACCTTAGAATTGAATAAAACTTTAGGTGGGTTTTTGGCCAAATCGGCTCGACGTACCCTAGAAATGTTGGGTATTTAACTACTAACGTGATGGTTAACTTGGCAACGTGATAGGCCACATGTCTACACAAAATTGACATGTGGCATTACACTTGACCTACCACTTAGCCAAATTAACTGTCACGTGAGCAGTTAATGACTCAACTTAACGGTAAGGACTAAATTCTACAAAAAAAATTGTCAGGGACTATTTTGTAACAACAAAAATTTAGGGATAAAACACAAAATTTATAATTTTTCAAGGACTAAAAATGTATGTAATCCAAAAATAAAGTCAGAGAACCAAAAAATACAGAAAATTAGTTATAGGACCAAAATTAAAAAAACAAAAATAAGTTGGAGGATCAAAAATTGTGTTTTGCCAAACTTTTACTATTTGAAAAAATAAATTGATATAAAAGACAAAGTAAGTGTAATTTGGTCATTTACTTTTTTCTCTTTTGTAATTTAAAGTAGGATTTTGCTAATCAATGTCCATAGGGCATTGATTAAGGAATCTAAAATAGGAGGTTTTAAGTTGATTATGCAATCAATGTCAATGAAAACATACATTTTTTTACATTTTTTAATACAAAATTATTATACATATTTTCTTAACGAGTGTTCTTAGGGCACTTGTTAGCAAAAAGAACTTGTCAGCAAAATCCTTTAAAATAAGATGATAAAAGTTGAATGTTTTGAATTTTTACACGTTTCCAATGCATTAAAGATTTGTTGAATTAAGATTTTTTTTCATATAATATTTCATTTTCTTGCTTCCTTGACAAGTGTCCTAAGGGCACTTGTTAGTAAAACCCTTAAATAATTACTTATTAAATTGGGAAATGCTTTATATACACCAAAATAACATCTATCAAATGTTCACCAATATTAAAAATTGACTTTCTCTCTTCTCCGCCTAGTCTTTCTCACTCACGCTCTTCTCATTCTCCTTTCCTTATTCGTTTTTAGTTTTTTCACTCCAACCACACACTCTTCTTTCATTTTTGTTCAATTATTTCACCCACAACTAATATTTTTCTTTTCATTCTACTGCACTCTTCTTCTTCATTTTCTCTTTTCTTATTATTTTATCTTCGTTTCTTGTTTCTTTATTTGTTTTCACTATTTTTTGGGGTTCGTCTTTGTTTTTTCTTCTTAAGACGTTATAGAGAGCATAAATGAAGACATTTTTCTTTGATCCATGTTGTTTTATAAATTTTGTAATGTTTTTGTGTGGTGTAATGTTTGTTTATTTGTGTTGTGATGTTTTTTTATTTATTCGTTTCTGTGTGATGTAATATTTGTTTATTTATTCATTTTTGTTGGTGTAATGTTTGTTTATGTGTGATGTAATATTTGTTTGAGTTTGTAAAATTTATTTTAGAGTGTTGTAATGTTTGTTTATTTATCATTAATAGGAAGATTACAACTCCGAGACACCGAACAAATTCCATAGGACTGCTATAACTCGCATGATATAGACCACGAAAAATATGAAGGTGAACCACAATGAGAAACATACTTGCCCCATTAGCATGCATATAACGGAGCAACCAGCCCCCTTCAACATCTCTCATAACGTGTTCTACGCTGTTGAAAGCTAGATCCACATGAGGTGTGTAATGCATAGCTAAAAAAACGCCAGTCACTATCTGAATGACTAAACAAATACCAGCTAACGAACCGAAGCCCCACCAATAACTAAGATTGCTCGGGGTTGGATAATCTATCAAATGTTGATTAAGTGTGGAGGATATAGGTTGTTTAAGAAGAGAGAATCGTTGGTTCCTTATAGTCATTTTTAAAGCTTTCCTATCGTGACAACTCTGGTTCCCCCACCTTTTTTTTCGTTCTGGGGCCCTACTTACTATAAAAAAGAATCCATTATTTATAGTACCCTTTCTTCCACCTCCGAAGGATGGAGGGGGTATACAGCGAAAGAAGCGAGCGTCGAAGGGGTCATCCTGGGTTACTGAAGAGTCGTTCGTCCGACTGCTCAGTGACCGAATCAGAGGGGTTATTACCGCTTTCGTGTAATATTTATTTATGAGAGAGTGAGTGAAGGAGCAGGAGAGAATATCTTTGCTATTTAGTTTGTGTAATATCTCATTTTATTTTTTTGTGTTTTATAATATTTATTTATTTGTTCTTTAGTAGAGTAAGTGAGACATGAGAGTGTGCGACAGTTACTTTTTGACATTTAATGTGTCGCAAGTTCCGTTTTATCTTATTTCCATACATGAAAATGTTTGTTCATCAGTTCTGTAATATTTATTTATCTACGTATAAAATATTTGTTCACAAAATCTTTAATATTTAGTAAACAATTGGTGAATGTTTTTTAGTGTATACATAACATTACCCTTTTTTAAAACTAGGAAAGAAAACAAAAAGGTCAAAAAGGAAAAAGAAAAAAAAATGAAAAGAAAAAACAACGTACCCATTTTTGTTATCTCCCTTTCGCGGAGATAGGGTAGAGACAGAGAGAGGAAGCCGAGAAGGGAAGAGGTGGAAATGAAGAGCCTTAATCAATGGCCGAACCTTAATCCAAGCATTTTGCCATGCCGTTCAACATCTCCGACGCTTAACGTTACCTACGGCGTTCCTCGTACTCCGTCACCAGTGGTGCGGTGCCACTGTTCTCTAACTCAGCATCCTCTCAGGTCTCGTCTGCTTGAGTTGTATCTTTGAGAACCCTTTCATTAAGCACCGATGCACAGCATCCCTGCTTAGTGTACTGGGTTATGATGATTTGACACGTGCTAATTCCTATTGTTTCAGGTGCGCAGTGCTTGGTGCTGGATTTGCTGGTCTCTCAGTGGTTTGGCATTTATTGAAGGTACTCTTATAATTGTCTCTTTCAAATTAGTGATGTTTAGCTAATATTAATGTGTGTGTGCCTCCTCGTCTGTTGTGTTTTCCTTAGTAGTGTTTTCTTTTTTTGTTTCACTTACAAGTGGGTTTATAAAATGAACTTGTCTGTGAAAAATAATCTTGCAGCACAGTCCTAAGGAGTTGGATATAAGAATTGATATATATGATGAAGTGGGCATTGGTGGTGGTGCTTCTGGGATTTCTGGAGGCCTTCTTCACCCTTATTCACCAAAAGGTTTCTCATTTTCTTGTGATACCTATTGTGGACATGGTGGATTATTTTTGTATTGACGACTTGTGTTATGCTTATGTTTATGTGTGGAATCAGCTGATGGGTTAACGCTAATGTAGGTAAGCTTATCTGGGAGGGTGCTCAGTGTTGGAAAGAGAGCATGAAGCTTTTGAGAATAGCTGAAGAAGCTAGTTTTTACAAGGACTGCAAAATTGGACAATCTACTGAAAATGTGAAAGCTTTTGTAGCTCAGAAAAGGTTTTATAGCTTGTTCTAAAACATTCAATTTTCTTATTTTAATTTTTTTGAACTATTCACATCTCTCTCTACCTAATTTTTATTTCAATTTTATCATTCTCATGAATTGAACTGGGAAATACATGATACTACCAAAATTTAGTAGAAAATATCACTTTGTTTGAGCATTTTACACTCTCCGTTGGAGTCTTAGAGTTGTTTTATGTTGCTGATAAAATCAGCTGACTTCAGGGGCATCTTAAGACCGGCAATGAATATGAAGACTATGACCAAATTGAATGATGTAATCTCTCTGATCTAATAGATTCTAGAAAAATCTTAGTTATTAATTGTTGGACTTGGGTATTTTTACTGATAATGTTCTTTTATGTGATTAGAACGTCAAGACTTCCCTTCCAAGCTGCAGAGTAGACACGCTTGGTAAAGAAGAGGTTCACAATCTTGTACCCGGTCTATGCATACCATTCAACACAGCTTTCTATATGCCTGAAGCTTTAAATATCCAGTCTCAGCATTATCTTCAGGTTTGAATGACTGCTTTCTATATTTCTGCTGTGATTATCGTATGTTGTTTTTGTGTCTTCTTTTTCCCTCCTCTGTTTTTAACATTTATGAGTTTTATTCATTTTAATAATTCAATAGGCACTTTTCCGGGCATGTGAGAATTTAGTGAAAGAATCCTCTACTCTTGACTCTGGAAAGAAACTTCTCAGTTTGTACAAAAGATCTGTCTGTAGACTTTCTGAGTTTGAAGGTAATAACGTAGTGCTATATTTTGGTCATTTGTAGTACTATTCTGAGTGTTTCTCCCGGTGAAGGTTAACCTTCTAAACGTTTTGTAATGTCTGTGTTAGGATCAGAGAAAAGCCCCCTTAATATGGAAAGTTTATACTAGGAAGGATAAGAAAACAACTAGTTAGTTTATCTATTTTATCTTTATTAGTTTATCTTTAATTGTTAGCATTTATCTAGTTATTATCTTAGGAGTAAAATTAGGAATAAAAACTATTATAAATAGGAGTATCCTCCTTAGGGTGTAGATTTATTATTGAGTTGTTGAGGGAACCAACCCTTGAAGAGGAACCAGGCTCTTGATTTTATTCAATAATATCCAATTTTACGTACCAAATCCTTATTATTTGTTCTTGGCTGTTGGGTCCCAAAAACGACCTAACAGTCTGTGATCTTTGCTTTCTCCTTTAAATTAAGTGAATGTAATACTTTGAATTTTATATTTGTTTTTAATGCAAGAAAAATGTAGCTCAATACAACAAGAGTAATACTAAGTCTAAATTCTAGAAGCTTGAATTTGCTATATGTTGAGATATTGTGTGTGTATTATTATTATTATGTACAAATTTACTTTGATTTATTTTGCTTTATTAGGATAGATATGATTTATTGTACAAATTAGTATCTTTCATTTATTAGGCATGATTTGCCAAGATTTGCCGAAGGCCTATCTAATGTAACCTATTGTTCAATATCAATAACATATTCAGAAATTCCAGAATACATTTATCTTGTTTTCCCTTGTTCTCTTTCAACTTGGTATCAGAGCTCCCGATATGGGATCCTGATTACCTTTTGCTGCATCTAGCTTTCATTGCTGGGTTTTATTAAAGCTTTCATACAGCCTTAATCGCTGTATTTCGTTCTCTTCTTCCCTAAGCCTCACTTCTGGTTTCTTTTTCCAATTTTTTGCCATTTTTCTCGTTTTTTCCCTTAACCCGTAATTGTTGCTGTCGCCGGTTGTCTTTCCAGCCACTTTTCTGACCAAACAACCCCACCACCCGAATCGCAACCCCACAAACGGCCAAACCCCAAAACCCTAGCCCAAACTGCCGTCGGACGCGCCCTCATGCGCCATCACGAGTTTCTGTGTGTAAGTCGCGCTGACGCATTTGCCCCGCTTGTGACATCCCCACCGACCGCCCTTCCTCTGATGGCCGTCGCCAACCACCTTGACCTTGTCCCAGCCATTGTTCCGGCCATCCTTCATCATGACAAAGCTTAAAGATCCTAAAGCCACCAAAGTCACCCCTCCACCGCCACCACCTTTGAACCCTCCACCCACCTTTAAACTCAAATGACCTTCCTATCCTTCACTCTACCAACCAATTAAATGAGAAAAATTATTTATGGTGGGCACAAGTTGTTTGACGTAATCGTCGGAAATTAAACCACATCGAGGAACTCTTCCAAAAAAGGATGACCTTCTCTTTGAGGCTTGGGATGATGAAGACTCTTATCATGACATGGCTTTGGAACTCTATGACTCCCGATGTGAGCAGCAATTTCATGTTTCTCTCTTTGTCCCGTGAGATTTGGGATGGTATTCGTCAGACATTTTCAAAGAAGTAGGATATTGCTACTTGTTATGAGTTGAAGACAAAGACATTTTCAACTAAGCAAGGTGCAATGTTGGTGACAGATTACTATGGGACACTTACTGGTCTGAGGACGGAGTTGGACCAGTACGAGAGCTTATAGATGGAATGTATCAAGGATGTTGCCCTTCTTGCTGATTTTGTGAAGCGAAATAGAATTTTAGTCTCTCTCTGGTCTTAATGTAGAATATGATCCTATCCGAGTTCAAGTTCTAGGAAAGGAGAAATTGCCATCATTATCTGAGGTGTTCTACACTGCTTGATGGGAGGAAAGTGAGTGGTGATGCTCGACAACAAGCCCACTAACGGGTTTGCCTTGGCTGCAAGAAAGACAACTAAGCCCAACCTTTCCTCCTCCTCGAAGCCTAATCGAGATAGTCATTGGTGTTCTTATTGCAAGAAGCCTGGTCATACCAAGGAGTTTTGCTTTATACTTCTTGGAAAGGAAAAAGTTCTTTGTCGTATGGGAGGATTTAAAGGTTTGTCAAAAGGCCAAGCCAAGATTGTCTCATCAGATCTTGTTACAACACCGGCGACTTCACAAGTTGGTGATGAAGTTCCTCCTCTTAAGGATGAATTGGCAAACCTGTGGAGTCTCATTAGCTCATTCAGTAAGCCTTCCGGCTCTTGTTCTATGACCTTTTCTGGTAAGGACTTTGGTTCTCAATCTTTTCATTCTTCTAGTACTGAATTTGAGGATTTATGGATTATTGACTTTGGTGCAATTGACCATATGACCTTCAAATCCCCTCATTTTTCTTGTTACTTTCTTGTTTGAACAAAACATCACACAACTGTAGTCTATGGCTCCCATGCCTCAATTGCAAGATTTGGTACCATCCCTCTTCCTTCTTCCTTGCACCTAAAAAATGTTCTCCATGTTCCTCAACTTTCCAGTAACCTCGTTTCTGTTTGTAAGCTTACGAAAGATAAAAACTGTGTTGTAACCTTTTTTCCAACCCATTGTGTCTTTCAGGATCTTGTCACATGGAGGACAGGAACAAGGAGAGTTGTACTATCTCCTTAATATGCAAGCTAAAGTTGAAGGCGATTCCAATCAGAAGATACTATCCCCTTGCCAAAATGTGAACTCAGAATCCCAGATTTGGTTATACCATAGGCGCCTTGGGCATCCTCCTTTTTAGGTTAATTAAGACGGGTTATACTATAGGCGCCTTGGGCATCCTCCTTTTTAGGTTAATTAAGTCTATGTTTCCGTCTCTTTTTTCAAAGGAGTCTGTTGAGTCTTTTTCTTTTGATGTTTGTCAATTTTCAAAGCACCATTGAGTGTCTTTTCCATCTAATTCTAGTAAAAGTAATAAACCTTTTTCTCTTATCCATTCTGATGTTTGGGGCCCTGCTCCCACTCCCAATATCTTTGGTTTGTTTCATTTATTGATGATTGCACGCGAGTCACTTGGCTTTTTCTTATGAAAGATGTTTTTCAATTGCTTGCTACTTTTTATCATATGATTAAAATGCAATTTGGAAAACCTATTAAGTGTTTAGGTTCTGATAATGGCATAGAATATGTGAATCAACATTTTTCTAACTTTGTAAAAGAACATGGCATTATTCATGAACTTACTTGTGTTGATACCCCACAATAAAATGGTGTGACAAAATGAAAAAAATAGACATTTACTAGAAGTTACTAGGGCTCTTCTTTTGCAAATGTCTGTGCCTAACTCTTACTGTGGTGAAGTTGTTTTAACTGATACATATCTTATTAGTAGGGTTCCTTCTCGTGTTATGGGTAATGTTAGTCTTATTTAATCAATGTTATTTCACTTTCCATCTACCCCTATTATGCAAAGCTTACAAACTCGTGTTTTTGGATTGTTGCCTTTGTCCATGTGCATTGTCAACATCGTAACAAACTTGATCCTAGTCGTCAAATATATTTTCTTAGTTATGCACTTGACAAGAAAGGGTACAAGTGTTTTCACTCGTCCTGTTGTCGTTTCTTTGTCTCCATGGATGTCACCTTTAATGAAATTGAGTATTTCTTTATTCCTCAGCTGCAGGGGGAGAGTCCTTTGGAAGCCGAGTTGTCTCCTCCCAAGTCCTTTATTCCTCTCTCATCATCACATGAAATTCCTTTGAAAGACTCTAATTCTGCATCTGATCCTATTCAGGAGCTAGTATCTCCTGCTGCACCACTTGAAGAAGACAAAAGAAAACCTATTTTGGTGTATCAAAGGAGAAAGAAACCTGACTTGGTCCAACATCTACTCCAAGAGCCCGAACCAATGGTAATTATTGAAAGTACTAGTTTTGTTCCTGATAATGTTCCTTTGGATATTTATGAGTCTAGCCCATATAACTCACTAGTTGCTTTGAGAAAAGGAAAAATGACTCGTGCCAAGTATCTTATTTCTCAATTTGTCTCTTCTAAACACCTTTCCTTGCAACATCAGAATTTTATTGCAGCAATTGATTCCATACCAATCCCAACGTTAGTACAAAAAGCATTAAAAGATAAGAATTGGGTTCGAGCCTATGAGGAAATGAGGGCATTAGATAAGAATGGAACATGAGAGATTGTTGATAGACCAAGAGATAAAAGACCAGTGGGATGCAAGTGGATATACACCGTGAAATATCAGTCTAATGGCACTCTAGACTGATATAAAGCAAGATTAGTTGCAAAGGGGTACACACAGACATATGGAATTGATTATAAGGAGACCTTCGCCCCATTAGCAAAAATGAACATAGCCAGAATCTTGCTCTCGCTTGCATCTCATTTTAGATGGGATTTACATCAAACTAAGAATGCATTTTTACATGGGAACTTGGAAGATGAAGTTTACATGGAGATTCCTCTCGGGTATGATGTTACCAATGGAAGAAATAAGGTACGTAGGCTTAAAAAGGCTTTGTATGGGTTAAAGCAATTGCCTCGTGCATTCAGATAGTTAACAAAAACAATGGTGTCACTTGGATACAGGCAAAGTCAAGGAGATCATACTCTCTTCTTTAAACATACACTTGGAGGAAAACTTATGTGGATTCCATCATTATTTCAGGTGATGATTTAATTGAGAAGAAGCTTCTGAAGAGAAGATTAGTAGCTGAGTTTGAAATGAAAGATCTTAGAAAGATAAAATACTTCCTTGGAATAGAGGTTGCCTACTCCAAATAGGGCATCGTCATTTCCCAAAAGAAATATATTCTAGATCTTCTCAGTGAGACTAGGAAGCTTGGATGCAAGGCTACAAGTGTTCCCATTTAGTAAAACCATCACATAGGAAGTGAAGAAGAGAGTCCCAGTGTTGATAAAGCACAATACCAAAGATTGGTGGGAAGATTGATATACTTGGTGCATACCAGGCCAAACTTGACATGCATTAAGTGTGGTTAGTCATTTCATGCATAATCCAAAGGTAAGACACACGTAAGCAATGGAAAGAATCTTGCAATATCTTAAGGCCACACCTGGAAGGGTGTTACTTTTTAAAAGGAGTGACAAACTTTCTATTGAAATATATACTGATGTTGATTATGCTGGCTCTATTGTTGATAGAATCGACGCCAGGATATTGTATGTTCTTGGGGGAGAAATTTGGTGACTTGGATGATTAAGAAGCAAAATGTGGTTGCTAGATCTAGTCCTGAAGCAAAGTTTCGAGCTATGGCACAAGGAGTTTGTGAGCTATTATGGATAAAAAGCATTTTAGATGACTTGAGGATAAAGTAATGAGGCTCCTATGAAAATGTTATGTGACAATAAATTAGCTATTAGCATCGCTCATAATCCTATTCAACATTATAGAACGAAGCACATTGAGATTGACTAACACTTTATCAAGGAAAAGTTGAAGAGCCGGTTATTAGTCACAACACATGTTCCTTCAGCGTTACAATTGGTTGACATGTTAACTAAGGGACTTTCCGCTGAGCGGTTTCAAGATCTTACATTCAAGCTGGGAATGGTAGATATCCATTCACCAGCTTGAGGGGGGGGTGTTGAGATATTGTGTGTGTGTGATGTGGATATATTATAGTATTATGTACAGGTTTACTCTGATTTATTTTTCTTTATCACGATAGATATGATTTATTATACAAATTAGTATCTTTCATTTATTAGGCATGATTTGCCAAGATTTGCCAAAGGCGCCTATATAATGTAACCTATTGTACAGTATCAATAACATATTCAGAAATTCCAATACCTTTATCTTATTTTCCCTTGTTCTCTTTCAACTCGATATTCTGAAAAATGGTCTCTAAATTTATGCATAGCTCGTCTGAGTGGATAACTAACTGAATTGGTGACTATGGCCTCATCAACTCTTACTATATTGTTAAATTGGTAAATTGATTGGTAAATAAGGAAAGAAGCTTCTGATACAGTATAAAATTTTTACTTACAAAGAAGAGTCAAGGGAAATTGTGAATTTGTAAATGCCTATAACATGAGAAAATTAGTGAAAGAAATTTATGCTGAGTTTAGGCAATATAGAGTTCTCACAATTTTCTTTTTGAATTAGTTGCTAGTGTAGAGTCCATTCATATTCTTATGCTCATACTTTTACTTTGCTTATTTGGTGATAACTTATGTCGTGTGCATAATTTTGCAGAGCTTTCAAGGCTATGATTCAATTTTTGCTTTTTTTGGCCCCAGGAGAATATGATGCAGTCATTGTATGCCTAGGTGCCAAAGTGAACATGCTTCCCGAGATCTCTGGGAGGCTTCCTTTGAGGACATGCAGAGGTGTTATTGCGCACTTGGAACTGCCTGATGATATAAGGTGAAATTTATGTTTGCCATGTGTATACTATCAATCTGGAAAATCTATATCTGGGTAAAGTTGGTGTATTCTATATCTGCCTGATGACATATTAACCTATTGAATTCGATCTCGTCTTACAGAGAAGGTTATCCCGAGCATGGGCCGTCGATACTATCAGATGCATGGATTGCTGTTCAGGGTCCTCGCGATCTACATGTTGGCTCAACGTGGGAGTGGAAATCCAGTAATTCATCGCCATACGTTTCACCGGATGAAGCATCAAGTGCTCTTCTGCAGCTTCTGCCAAAGGCCTCTGCCATTTATCCTGGAATAAAGGACTGGGTTTTCACCGGAGCTAGAGCTGGTCTGAGGGCAATGCCGCCACTAACTTCCCTCGGATCACTCCCACTTTTGGGTTGTATTAATGATATCATTGGTGGAAATCATACTTGCAAGTATTGGCTTTTTGGAGGGTTAGGTTCAAGGGGATTGTTGTACCATGGGTGGCTAGGTAGTTTGATGGCACATGCTGTGCTTTCCTGTAACGAAGAAGTAATCCCTTCTGAGTTGATTTCTTGGAAGAACACTAAGCAAAGAGCTTAGCTCTCAATTATTATTGAATTTAGCAAACAGATTTCCCTAAGTCCCTTGTGAGGACCTAATAGCAACGATTTTAGTTGTCCATGAGGTGTCTGTCTCTCCCAACAAAGTTTTTTTTTTCATACAAACCATAAGAAATTGGCCTTTCAACGAAATTTTTTCCATATACAACTTGTTACAAATTGGCCTTTTTCATACAAATTGTCAAAAATTAAACTCTTGATCAAATGCTTAAGGAACTTAATTATCTACTAATTATATTGGACTTGTTGGTGTTAATTTAGTATTTATCATAGTAAAATTTGAACTGTACTTAACTCAAAAAAAAATAAAATTATAAGAATTCTTGTTCACTATCCATTTTGGAAAGCTAGGTGGAAATAGGATGACTTGGTAGATTCTTAGGGTGACAAGGGATTTTTGAACAGGGGTTGTATCGGAACGTAAAAAAGGATGAGGTGTGTGGAAGTGATTAGATTCTATGCAGAGAATTTATTTTTTACGAAGAGGAATGGTCATGCATGCTTTGAGAAGCTAAGAAAGAATCAAACTTGAAACTTGTCGGTCATGACACTTCTACTTTACTTTATTTAAGGGCGTTCCCTCAATTTTAGGAAAATGTTATTTATACTTCTATAGTATGGGAGAACGAGTTGATTCACACTTTATTTATTATTGAATGAGAATGTGAGTCAATTTCATTTAATGATAAATGTGAGTCAATTTAGTATCTCACACTTTATGTATTCACATAACACACCTCTTAATTCTGAGGGCATGTGTCCTTGCCCACAAAATTGGGATACTTAGTGTCCCCCTAAACGAGAGTAAAATAAAATATACTTTTAGTTAAAATGTGAAGAGAATTTAGGATGTTGCAATAAGATCTACACGTTTAATTAAACAAATGAAAATGCAGTCTTTCCTTTTGAAGGTGATGTGTATTGTACCTCTAATTTTTAAAAATGTGTAAATCAATTTCTGTTATTTCGTAACGGTACAAATTGATCAATCCTTACATTTCTAAAGTCTAAACTACTCTTGTTTTCTTGAAAAATATGGGCATAGGGCGAGGAGGGAGATGATAATAGGGAGAATTATTTACCCACGACATGTGAGAAACCATGGTAGAACTAGCCATTTTTCCAAGTCGAAAATGATATTGTTTGTCTGGCTTGTAATTATGTCTTTGTTAGAATATTGGTCCATTTTAAAGTGGCCAAATTTGGTCTATTACGTTAAATAAATTTAGGGTTAATTATGTTTTTAGTCCCTGTAAAATTAGAAAATTTGATTTTAGTCCCCGCATAAAATTTTTAGTCCCTGAAAAATTGTAAAATTAGGTTTTAGTCCCTGGGGTGGGGTGAGGTTTGACTGGGCTGACGTGGCGCTGACGCGACGCGCCACGAGGGATGCCACGTGGCATAACCCCCCAAAACCCAACTCGGACCCACGACCCGACCCGAATTAATTGACCCGACCCGGTTTANTCCCTCCTCCCTCACCCTCCACCCCCACCCAACCCGTACCCAGACACCTAAACCCTAAACCATCTATTCACATGTATCCAGCTACGATTTGGAGGCAAGAAAACCCATATGATCCACAAGGTTCTGCAAGTCATCAGACCAACCACCTTGCTTTGATGTGAAATCCTCCACCGGCACATCAACAACTTGCGGGGATAATCCCCAATCATTACTTCGTCCTCGGGATTCCCTCCAACCAAGTCTTCCCTCGGTAGATCCTCCCAGATTGCGTCGCCCAAACTGCCACCGCTGCCGGGAATGGGTTTCCTCTCGCTGCTGGATTCATTATCGTAGGCACCCGAGAAAAACGTCTCAATCCCAGACTCAATGGTCGCCAATTCCTCTTCGTCTTGCTGCAGATGGTTAGCGGTCAACCTTCGCTTCCTGCTGATCTCAACGCCCTGCAGCTCTCTGTTCTGGGCATTCCTCTGTGACAAATTCTAGACGAATGATTGGTTGTTGAGTGCTTTCACGAGGAAGGTCATCATTTGCTGCTACTGCTTCTCCGTGCTCTGCAGCTTGTTCTCCATGGATGAAAGTTGCTCCCTCGAGTTGTGCTGTTGCTGCCTCAGCTTCACGATCTCCACCATCAGCACCGTCTTGTCCCTCCTCAACCTCGCCTTCCAGACCGTATTCCCCCAATTCCACGCAAGCACCATGAGGGAGGAGGGTAGGGGAGGAGGATGGGTGGGGGCTGGGGGCTGGAAGG
>QANU01104118.1:28194-44883 GCA_003254905.1 Nissolia schottii
TTTTTTTTTTTTTTTTTTAAACGGGTCAGGTCATAATGTGGGTCGGGTCGTGGGTCTAGGTTGGGTTTTGGGTTATGCCACATGGCATCCCACGTGGCGCGCCGCGTCAGCGCCACGTCAGCCCAGTTAACCTTCACCCCACCCCAGGGACTAAAACCTAATTTTACAATTTTTCAGGGACTAAAAATCAAACTTTCTAATTTTACAGGGACTAAAAACATAATTAACTCATAAATTTAATTTTGTCATCTATCTTTTAATTCGTTAACATTTTTTATCCACAGTAAAAATCAAGTTTTAATTTCCTTATGCTATGTTCATTTGATATCATTTTAAAGTTAAAATAAAGATCTATATCTTTTATCCAAACTCTCCGTTAATATGAAGGAATTACAGGAGTCAAATGTGACTCAAAATTAGGTTACGTTCATATAATCGAAAGTGAAACATCAAGTTAATAACATTTGAGACCAAAACGATAATAATTTAAAAGATAAAGAACGAATTTAAATTATTTTAAAATTAAATAATTAGGTATAACCAGAAGAAAAAGAAAGTATTTTAGTCTTTTAAATACTAATATTATTATGATATTTATATTATGATATTTATATGAAAAAGAACTAATTCAAACAGATAATGAAAACTAATAAATTCATACATTTCACGTGAAGGCAAATTGCTATACCTCAAAAACCTTCCGTTGCCACCTTCACCAAATTTATAGAGAAGGGGGAACTACAAGAAAGAAAGGTACATATAATTGCATCACCCCTATGCAACTACGCTAAGATCAAATTCATAACCTCATAACAACGAGACGAAAAGGTTTAGGAATAAATTGGTTATAACTTGTACGAAAAATAAAATCCATCTCTCACGTTTTCACTCCAATCCCAAATAATGCATTATCAAACTGCAAGTTAAAGAAAAAGGAAGAGAAACTTAAAACTCAACTTGATATACGTTTATTCATCTTCTCCTTTACGCTCCACCTCTGATCACATCTTCATGAGAGCCTATGGCTTCTTTTTACAAATACGAATAGGACATATTTTCCATCCCTTGGATGAATATTATTTTTAAACTGTGTAGTGTTGTTGCATGGTCTCAATGTCAAGACCCTTCAACTTCACAACAGATTCAACATGTCCCTTGAGCGTGTGCAGCTCTCTTAGCCTGCAAAATTTGTAAACAAAACATTAAGAATTACTGTGTTGAATTCAACTTCACCACATTTTGTTTGCTAATCACAATAATTATATGGTTTCGGATGTGTTGCGTGAGTACTAGGTACGAAAATCTCACAATAATTAAGAGTCCATGAGAACATACTATACGAAAATATAAAATCATAAACAATAAAATAATTAAATCATATTATAATTAAATTGCTAGGAACAGTTCTGGAATATCTCTATCACAGAGGAAGTATGCCTCGGAGATTTTGCAGGATGCCTCTTTAACAACCTGTAAACCTGTCAACACTCCCATGGATACTGCCAACAAGCTATCCAAAACTACAGGGATCTTTTAACTGATGGTGAGTCCTATCGAAGGTTGGTAGGTAGATTGTTATACCTTACCACAACCAGGCCAGACTTGTCCTATGCTGTTAATCAGCTGGCCCAATTCATGGCAACACCAACCTCTGCTCATCATCAAGCTGCTCTTCGAGTTCTACACTATCTGAAACAGGAGCCTGGCCTTGGCCTATTCTTCCCAAGCAACTCTTCCCTGCAGCTGCAAGCATCCACAGATGCTAACTGGGCAGGCTGTCGTGACACCAGAAAATCAATTTTTGGTTTCTGCATCTTTCTTGGCAGTTCACTCATTAGTTGGAAATCCAAGAAGCAAAGTGTAGTCTCAAGGTCCTTGTGTGAATCTGAGTACAGGGCTTTGGCAGTAGCAACATGTGAGATTCAATGGTTGAGCTATCTGCTGCAAGACTTTGGCATCAAACTCAAGGCCCCAACCTCCATTTTTTGTGACAATCAATCTGCTCTTCAACTGGCTCATAACCCTGCTTTTCATGAGAGAACCAAGCACATTGAGCTTGATTGCCATTTTGTAAGAGAAAAGATCCAATCAGGTCTTATCCATTTACTCCCCATCTCAACCAAGCTACAGCTAGTAGACATTTTTACCAAACCTTAGTCCGATGCCTTTCAAGCATATCGTCTCCAACCTCGGCCTCCTCAACCTGTTTCAGGTCTCTAACGACGGCCGAGCTTGCGGGGGGGTATTAGACACTAACCACCCAAAATAGGGAGTTCAAGTTTGTTAGGGTAGTTAGTGTAAGTTAGTTGGTTGAGAGTTAGTTATTTACTTAACTTGCAGAGCAAGTATCTCCCATTGTACATGTATATATGGCTGAATGCCTTTGTGATTAATTGAATAACAATTCAGTTTTTCTCATTCTTTCTTCTTGCTTTTGTTGCAAGAATTCTCTCTGTTTTCATTCTAACTTCGAATTTTCATCACCAAAGCACCATAAAACATCTCTTTCAAGTAAAAAAAATATACATAGCACAAGAATTGAACAGATGGAAATAGTGCTCCATCTAAAGTACTCATGCTTCACAAGGCATTAGTATAAGATGCATTCTTTTATAGAAGTTTTAAGTTGAGAGCACATACCTAGCAGCCTCAGCATGCTTCTTGGCTTGCTCAGCCATGTCAGAATGCTCATGGTGGTGGTTTTTGGTGGCTTCAGGAACTTGACGGCTGTGCATTATGCACTGAGCCACAGCCCACTGAGCCTCCCTCTCTCCCATTCCATAGTCCTCCTTTGTTGTGAATGCAGTCTGCATCAACACACACAATGATACTTTACTTGGTGGTGAGCAAATGACAGAAAGGAAGCTTCGACATCGCACGTTTATGAGTTCTGCTACACATATACTAAAAAACATATACCATACACCATACATACACCTCGAACTTATATACATAAAATTTGTGTTTTAACTCATGTAATGTTTATGCACTTAATTAAGCATAGTTGAGAGTATCATTTACAAGTTTGTAATGTGTGTGCACTCGTGAAAATAAAGTTTGTACATTATTAATGGTGTATGTATGGGTATACATGTAGCATTTTTGCACATTTATATACCTTGTTTTGGAGCATGTTGTCCCAGGAACTACCTGTGAGTCCCATGCGGATGAAGAATTTAAGGATGTCAAGCGGGACGTAGGTTACAATGCTGTAAATCCAGATTACTCCAGCCCATCTCCAGCCAACTCCATTGATTCTGGCAAAGTCCCAGTGTGTGTACACAGCAATGACAATGGCCACCTAAGTTAAGCAACGGCCAAAAAGTTAGAACTAAACTAGAATCAGAAACTTTGCTTGCATTGATGGATTCTTCTAGAAGGCATTTGGTTTGTTAGGAAGAAACTAACCAGTTGTGCAGCAAGGAAGGCTGCCATAAGAAGGATACCAGGGCGTTCAACATAAGACCAGCTCCTTCACCTCATCACAAATATGAGTGCCTGACTAATGATACTCACTTAAAGGTAGAGCGCCGAGTTAAGCTGGTCCTCGCTATCTGCTATTTCGTGGACACCAAACACCCTCTGAAACACAACTTTTATGCATAACAATTGTATGATGATAATAAAATGGTTCAGCAAATAGAAACTTGATTGCCCTTTTCAGTTGCTTACAGAGAAGAAGTTGGTGTCATGAACAATGTAGAAGAAGACTGCGGTCATGACAGCCATGTATGTTCCAAGAACAATACCAGTGGCAAAGATTTCCTTAAGCTTCCATGAGTCTGGAACCAGAGACGGCTTCACCCTATCCTTGGAGATGGTCATGATGGTTCCGCCGTTCAAGATGGCAATGATGAGAACCATGAAAGGCGAGAAATCAAACTCCCATATGAGAGCAACGAGGAGGAACCCAAGCACAATGCGCATTGTGATGGAAACGGCGTAGATGGTGTAGTTCTTCATCCTCTGGAAGATGGCCCTGCTTGTCAACACCGCACTGATAATCACACTGAGCCCAGGCTCGGTCAAAACAATGTCTGAGGCACCCCTGGCAGCATCAGTTGCATCAGCTACTGCAATTCCAATGTCGGCCTTCTTTAGCACCAGCGCATCGTTTACGCCATCTCCAGTCATACCGCAAATGTGCTTTATCCTGCAACCTCTTGACAATCTCGTACTTGTGCTCTGCATTTGCCAGAGCTCGGTTTATTCTCTCTAATTACATTGGAGCAGAAGATTAAAATTAGACTGATTAATTGATGGCATTGTATATACGTACCAGGGAAGACTCCTGCGAATCCATCAGCCTTCTCAATGAGTTCATCGATCGAAATTGACGCAACGGCCTCATCCTTGCTACCGTCGAGTAGGTAGGAGGAAGGGTACATGATGCCTTGACTCCCTTCCCCAGCAGTATTAGGAGCCTTATCCTCGATGGAAGCCTTATTCTGATCCCTGGAATCAAAATTCTTCCTTCAGACTACATGCTGCCAAATGTTCTTGAGCTCTTCAATTCGAACAGGTTTCAGCAAATAGTCACATGCACCGTGTGTAACAGCCTTCATCACCGTCTTTGTGTCACCATGTGCTGACAACACTAGAACAATATACAAAAAATATCAGTTTAAATCAACCAACTGACCCAATCCATCATTTTGAGGCAACTTATTTTTCTGAAGATCATATTTCTTATAACTATAATCAATGCTTGTAAGGGTAAATCTAATCCTCAGTTTTGGGAAGAACAAAAGGAAAACTATCGACACAAGCTGAATTGGTGCATTAGGACAGAATCTCCATCAGTTATTAACCAACAACCTCACAATAAGGACATGTAAAATACAAGTGAAGGCAAAACATAAATGAGCTTACTGATGACGGGTAAGTCCATTTCAAGCCCCACAAACTCAAGGAGCTTAAATCCGTCCATGTCAGGCATATTCACGTCACTAATAACGAGGTCAAACTTGTTTTTGTTTTCCCTCAACATTCTCAGCGCTTCAATCACTTGATTAGCTGTAGTAACTGCAACAACAACCACCACCACCTCAAATCAGAGATGAAATTTGGCATATCCAAAGGCCACCTAAACTATCAAATCAGGTCAACTAGCATTATAACCAAAGCTTCCAAACAGAATTGTGCATTAGTACTTCTATGGTAATATAACAACAACGGAAAATCATCAAATACTTTAAATCTGGAATAACAAAGCTACGCACAACTTGCCATAAAAGAAAAAATACAAACTTGAATTGCAACGTGAAGACAAACAGACACCAAACACATTATTCATACACAAAAGCCCCTAAAACACCAAAGTGACCACGAATTACATGCTCACTACAAAAAAAAAAAAAAACAGAGAAGAATAGCAGCAGAAATATTATCACAACTCATTCATGGCCACCAAGACAATTATTGAACACAAGAACTTTTACTGAATCAGAAGATAAGGGTAACGAACCGTGGTACTGGCATGTTCGGAGCATGTTCTCCAACACTTTGAGACAAGTTGGGTCATCATCCACAACAAGAACACGCATACCCACAGGGAATCGGTGACTGGGCCCATCTTCATGACACAAATGACCCCTCTGTTTCTCCACAGTCATCTTGAGCAAACAAAACACCCAACCGTCCAAGGAGGCCAAAAAGGTGCAATTTCTGAAAGCGAAAGCTTAAGCTTTCAGGGGACTCTCTCGCCACCACGGGAAACAACAAACAAAATGGGGAGAAAATGCGGAACTGGAAAATGGTTAACGAAACCCGTTCAAATGGACAGTGATGCATTGAAGCTAACAAACCAAAACAGAAATCTTTTTAGTATTTTAGTAAAAAGTTCTCTCTCTCTCTCTGACCCTCTGAACGCCTTTGNGGGGACTCTAGTTTAAAAAGTTCTCTCTCTCTCTGACCCTCTGAACGCCTTTGTTCTGGCTCTGTGTCCTTTCACTTTTTCTACCAAATGAACAGAAGAGAAATATAATATAATGTTATTTAAATCCCGATAATAAACATTATTGCTTGACACCCGTTCTAAGTTTTTTCTAACTTTTTTGTCAATTTATCTTTTTATTCAGATGCGCTTCATCAAATTGACCGGTTGTGTCAATTAGGCTTAGGCTTTGATAATGCTTTGATTTTTTTTAAGAGCTGTTTAGCTATCTAATTCTCCCAAAAGTTACTCTGGAGAGTGATAATATTATTATTTAATAAAAAAAGAATGTTATCAATTAACAAAAGCGTTATGCAAGACGTACACTCTAAAATGACATTTCATACTTTTCACATTTCTCTCTCATATCGCATGCACCCACTGAACAGCTATGCACAAATATTTTTAACTATTATGCATAAACTTTTTCAATTGTTAGATCAAATATTTTGAACTGTTGTTAAACCCTTAAACTAGTGTACACAAACTTTTTCACTGTTGTGCACAAAGTTTTTAAACTATTGAACATAAACATTTTAAACTATTGTGCACAAACATGTTCAACCGTTGTGTACAAACATATTTAATTGTTATGCATAAACTTTTTCAAATGTTGTGTGCAAATATTTTGAACTATTTAAAATGTTTGTGCACGATAATTAAAATTATTTGTGCACCATAATAAAATGTTTGTGCATGTTAGTTGAAAATATTTATATAATATGTTAAAAATGCTTGTGCAAGTACCTCTAAATGTTTGTGCAAGATAGTGACGATCATAGTCTCTTAAGTGAATTGCGTATTAGTTAGAGATTTCAACTAATAAACAACATCCCTCTTATG
Organism: Nissolia schottii; assembly: GCA_003254905.1. Classification (NCBI taxonomy): domain Eukaryota; kingdom Viridiplantae; phylum Streptophyta; class Magnoliopsida; order Fabales; family Fabaceae; genus Nissolia; species Nissolia schottii. The sequence goes on from QANU01104118.1 coordinate 34,973, forward strand.
AATAATTAATTAGGAACCAATGACAATTAATCCTTGATCTAGAAACGCCGTATGCAAGATATTACCTCTTATCATTGTTTATTTATTTGTTTTAAGTTTCTTTTATTTTAAACGCAATCAATTCAAACTCCCAATTTACCTAAACTTTTAATTTGTTCTAATTGCTTCCTTGAGAGACAACCTAGGTTAGCCCCCTTTACTACGTTTTTGGGGTTAATTTAGTTTTATAAATTATTATTTGATCATGCACTAAAATTAACGACGTTTTAATGTGTGTCAAATTTGGCGCCGTTGCCAAGAAGCAATTTAGCCCAATTTTTTTCTTTTCTTTTTATCATTTAATTTTTGTTAATTCTTTATTTTCTTGCTTTTGTTCTTTTCTTTTTTAAAAAAAATTCATTTTCGTTTTTTTCCTATAAAAAAGACTGATTTTTATCCTATAAGGCCAATTTTTCTTTTCTTTTTTCAATTTTGTTTTTTTATCCAAAAAAATTCTTTTTTTCCTTTTTGTTTTTTTTTCTATCCAAAAAAAATATCAATTTTTGTTTTCGTTTAATTTTGTCCCTCAAATGTGCTATCATGTACTCTACCAATTTTTCTAGTTCACAGTGGTCTAGTGTTTCTTGATTTTCAGGTAATAGAGCAGATTTTGATAGTTTTCAACAGAGGTATCACCAGAGGATGGGGGAATTGGAGAGGTTGCCTAGAGACGTCATTCAGAGGGTATTGATGACCTTGCCATACAATGTCGCCGAGTTCTCTGAATGTAACACCTTAGCTAACTGCATACCCTCGAGTAGTACCCAATGCTCACTACGTTGTTATTCACTTAGTGGGAATACTCATAGTCCCTCATTACTTTTCGAAAATACTAGATTAAGGAAAATATGGACCATTTTAAAAAATTTTGCGCTGAGTACTTATTCATAAAGTATGAGCCTTGTGTGAATCAAAGTATATATAAGACAAACGATAGAGCTTGAGGCTTACAACAAATAGTCATCCATAGTATAAATATTTACATAAGCAAGTACCTAGTCCTTCACAGATAAGTACAACCAATCATATGATATTATAATAAAGTTACATATACATGTTATAATCATCCATATACATCATAAAAGCTCAACTAGTGCATAACTGGCCCAACATGTCTTCATAGCCTTGAGATCTGTCTATCAGCCTTGGGGACCTGTCATTCGTTCTTTTCTGTTCCTCTTGCTGCTTATCATAGCTCTTGTCTGTCCCTGGAAGCATAAGCGCGTGGAGGTGAGAACGTTTGTCCTCAGTGGTTTACCTTGGCATCGGGGAATTCCTTTTTAACTCACTTATGAACCAGGCCGCACAGGTGTTTCTAAGTGAACATGCATACTGTAACATCCCAATTTTCTTAGAAAAATAATCATACACATAATTATTAAATTAATTTTCTAATCATGATTAGAGAATTAAGATGGGAAATTTTTAAGTAGAATATCCCTAGGAAATAAGACGTGTCGCGATACGAAGTCCGGCCGACAGCTGAACGGCCGCTGTACGCCGATAGAATTTTCTAACGTACAAAAGGTGTCTGTGAAAATACCCTTCCGAGGGAAAATTCACAAACATCTTAAATATTAATACCCTTAGGTAGGGGAGAATTAGAGGATCGCGACGGTATAAACGGAATATTTTTCAGATGACCGNGATAGTTTTCAACAGAGGTATCACCAGAGGATGGGGGAATTGGAGAGGTTGCCTAGAGACGTCGTTCAGAGGGTATTGATGACCTTGCCATACAATGTCGCCGAGTTGTCTGAATGTAACACCTTAGCTAACTGCATACCCTCGAGTAGTACCCAATGCTCACTACGTTGTTATTCACTTAGTGGGAATACTCATAGTCCCTCATTACTTTTCGAAAATACTAGATTAAGGAAAATATGGACCATTTTAAAAAATTTTGCACTGAGTACTTATTCATAAAGTATGAGCCTTGTGTGAATCAAAATATATATAAGACAAACGATAGAGCTTGAGGCTTACAACAAATAGTCATCCATAGTATAAATATTTACATAAGCAAGTACCTAGTCCTTCACAGATAAGTACAACCAAGGCTTGTGGGACTCCACTCAAAACTCCCCTGACCACCACCACCAAGTTTTCTACAAGTGGGTAGTATCATCACCCCTATCTATGGGATGTTTATTGTATGTTTATGTGTGTGCCTTGAGTAGGAAAAATTAGAAATGCTATGAGGATAAATGTTACTGTTGCATGTTGAATATATTTACGTTGTTTCATGATTCTTGAACGTTCATGTTGTTGCTCGGGTACTGCTGGAATATGTGGTGTGAACTTGGAATGAATGTAAGAGAATGAAAGAAAATAATCCAGGGGGCAAGCGCCGAGTGTTCCGCAGATAGGGACTGGGATGAGTTTAGAGAGTTTAAGAGCGGGCGTCAGTAGTGGTGACCGAAGGGGTTCCGCGGAGGACCCCTGAAGTGGCTGAGTATTTCCCTGGAGAGTCTGCTGAGTGAACACTAGGAATGGTTCTAAATGGGGTTCCGCGGAGGTCCCCTAGAGTGCTTGAGTGGGTTCCTAGAATGTTCGAAGTTGGGTTCCGCGGAGGATCCCCAAAGGGATAGGGTGGTTTGCTAGGGTACGGAGTGGCCCTGGAGAGTAGACCGAGCGAGCGGTGCCAAGTGGGTTCCGCGGAGATCCCCTGGAATGGTTGAGTGATCCAAAGAGAGTTGCTTAGTGGTTGCCGCGGAATATGCCCTAGAGTGGTTAAAGTGGATTCCCTATAGTCGCTAAGTGATTCTCTGGAGGGTTTCTTAGTGGGTTCTGCGGAGGATTGCCCTAGAGTGGTTAGAGTGGGTTTCCCTAGAGCCGGTAAGTGGTTCCCTGAGGGTTCCTTAGTGGGTTCCGCGGAGGATCCCCGAAGTGGCTTAATGATTCACAAGTGAGTTGAGTGAGCCCAGTAGGGCGCGGAGAGGGTTCCGCGGAGGTACCCCGGATAGGTTGTGTGCTTTCCTGAAGAGTTACTAATGGGTCCCGCGGAAGTTCCCTAGAACGGCTGCATGGTTTCAAAGAGGGGTTTCAAGTTCCCATATATTCCAACCAGCACTTAGCAATAGAAGTTTATGCGATAAGTTTTTCACGTTATATGTTTTACTATGAGCCACCTAAGGTGCAGTGGACAAGGGTATGAGTATCGAGTCGAGCATGCATCATGAGGATAGATCACTAGAGATTATGCTATGCCCAAGGTTAATGAATGAAGATAATAATGAACGTAAGAACCAGAACAGTACAGAAAGATAAAGTTCATGTAATGATGAGATATGATGAAAGAGAAGACGCTAACCCTGGTGAGCCGGTATGCGTAAGAAAAAGAACGTATATGATACCAGTTAATTAAAATGTTAAAGTTCATGCATAGTGCGCAAGAGCAGGCTCGAAGAGAACGCAGGCCTTGTGTACCTCACCATGCTCATAAGGAACGCATGGGGCTCGATCACGTCACCAGGCTCGAAGGGAACGCATTGGACACGATCACCTTGCATACATACCTATGTGATTAAAGCGTCGTTATGTCTCGACCATGTCACCATGCTCGAAGGGAACGCATGGGGCAAGGTCACCGGGCGTACATATATGTGTAGTAGTGTTAGAAACGGTCAAGGATAGAAAGCAGGAGAACTTAGTAAAAAGAATAGTTCCCCTTATCACTTAGTAACTAGATAAAGCCGCCCAGGAACTTAGAGAAGAAATAAATGGTAGGATGTCTAGATGCATGCACACTTAGAGATCTCCTGGACGGCCGGAGCATAATTGAGTAACCAGATCCCCCTATGCCATAGTCAACCACTGAGAACCACTGTTCTCACCCCCACTCACTTATGGCTTCAGGCGAGATAGATGACGTCCCCACTGAGGAAGAGGCGGATCTTGTGCAGCAGATTTAGGATCGTAGACCCTGAGACAGGGGAGGAGGAAGAGCTTTGGTCAGTGCTAGTAGTGAATCGCCCCACACCTCGTCGAGTCGCGCCACTGGTACTCCCCGAGCCCGAGACTTCTGCCGATGGCGAGCCTATTCCGTATGAGAAGGACGTGGAGGTCGACCCAGTTTCTGTGAGATTGCGACCGCCTAAGGCTTACCGGCAGACGGCACGGATGAGGACGGCCAGAGACTACCGTTGTCAGTTCGCACCTCGCACTCACAGCCACGAGGCAGACCCATCCTACAGCCCCCGAGACCCGCCAGATGTACCAGTGCCTTCCTCACCCGAGGAGGAGTATCCTCTGGTAGCCATGGAGGAGGATGACGAGGAGGACGAGCCAGAGCCGGAGTACAAACCGGAGGGGTCAGAGCCGGAGGAGGAGGATCCAGAGGAGGACCCCGAGGAGGATCCGGCGGAGGAGTTCAGCGAGGACGAGCCAGAGAGCTGACCAGCACTATATCCAGACCCTGTCATCAGACGTCACCCTTTTTGCTAGTAGTTCTAGTTATGTGTGTATTTTGATGTATTCCATTCTATAGCCTTTTGATGTATTCATGCAATATTTATAATATGTATGTATATGACTTCTTGACATGTATGACATTGACTGTTGGACCCATATGGTATTGTTTACTTTACTGTTTATGAATGTAGATGTATGACAGACGGCGCACGCAATTATCTGTGATACGACTATACGGGACTCCAAATAGTCCACACGCATGGCTCTAGATTGACGGGTAGATTATGTTTAAAAGGAAAACAAAAATGGGTCCTTATTTTCAGTTAACTTAATTATTTTTCGAAGTAAAGTAGGGACTATCAGTATTCCCACACAGCATATAACAACCTAGCGGACGCAAATTACGACTTAAGCATAAGCTGCTAACCTAGGCTGTTACACATACTAACATCCTACTGATTATTATCTGGCCTAAAGTCCTGAATGGTTTTATCTACTTTAATATGTGACTGGGGAACTAGTCTTTCTTAGCTAAGTTTTCGTGCTCATTATCTTTACTTCGCGTACATACATAGGCCGTCTCGAGCATTCTCTTGACGACTACCTAACATACATACATTAACATATATTCATGCATCACATACTCATTTATCATATACTCCTGCATCACATACTCATATATCATATACTCATGCTTGGGGAATATGGGAATCTCTTACGCTTCTGGTTGGGCTAGTGAACCGGGGTAGCGTCCTTCTTGTTACATCGGTCCTGCGCCCATGTAGCTGTGGCCTACAGCTACAACCACTTCTGTTCCCAACTTGACGACGACCTAGCTGCGCTCACACCAGAGTGGTTGCTAACCACCGATGGGGTCTAGTGTCCATCGCCGCCAATCAAGTGGGCTACCCTTCCTACAAGCAGGGAGGTGGGGGTCTGTACCCTTTTGACGTAACCAAGCGGGGACTCATATCTCATCATCATACTCATAATTTAGGTGTGACATCACCCTTTTTCATTCATCATATCTTATCATAGCTCATTATATCTCATCATCATGCCATTAACCTCATTAACCAATCCACCCTTTTGGGACTGGTGAGGTAGTATCACTGACCAATCCACCCTTTTGGGACTGGTGAGGGGCGTGTCCGTAGACGTGCCAAGAGAAAGGATTCCTATCATATAACTACATACTTATTCCCTAGTGTTCAATTATAATCTTTACATATTAGGTGTTTAACCTCTAGTTCTCTAAAGCCGTCCTAACACTTACGTGACAACCCTATCCTCATGATGCATGACATTATACTCATTCTACTCATAAATCATCTACATGCAATGTTCCACATACATCATCGTAAACATGTCTCATGAAATGATCTGCATACATTCTCCTAAACATATTTCATGCAATGTTCATCATACATCATCATAAACATACCTCATGAAATGTTCTACATGCATCATCATAAACATACCTCATGCATTCATCATAAACATACTTCATGCAAACACACTTTATGCATTCATCATAAACATACTTCATAAACATACCTCATACATCTCATTTAGCCTAATAAGTGTTGGAAATGTGTGTCCAAGACAACCCTCATAAACCTTGTTTCGTAAAAAATGGTTAAGTTTCAGGCCGCTCAGCGCCCATGTGGTTCGCTCAGCAGTCCCTAAAAGTTTTCACACTTCAAAAATATTTTCCATCCTTATTCTTAGGTTTCACCCCTAGGCCGTTCAGCAGTTCCTGATGGCCACTCAGCGCCCTAGAGTCCACGTGTCCAAAAATTTATTTTTTGTCCCCTTCGCTCAGCGGAGTACATCCCTGCTCAGCGGTTCACAAGTCCGCTCAGCGGCTCATGATGCCGCTTAGCGGTTCCTGGTGAGGCTGAAACCTACATCTTTGTTTTTCTTGCTTTCTTTCCCCCTTTGTCCATGGATCCTTCTTGAGGTTTTTCACACATATTCCAACCCTTAAAATCCTATCTAGTCCAGGTCACAAGACCCTTCAGAATCATCTCCTGAGTCCTAGCATAGCATTTCTAACATAATTTCTCATAGTTCACATAATCATCCCAATCAAACATAAGCTCCAAGGAGATGAGCAAACCAAGTTTACCCACCTTCTTTAGAGGCTTTGAAGGCAGATTGGATGATGAGATAGTTGGGGGAGAGCGGTCTTCCAAGTGCAGAGCTTCTGCCTGGCTTCCGTTCGGTTTTCCCTCGGTGCCGACGGTTCCTGTTGGCTCCGGGCTTGCTCTGACGCCTCTAAGCTCCTCTTGGCTGAATTTCTTCAAGCTTGCCTTAGGGTTTTGAAGGGATTTTCGTGGGTGAGGGTTAGGGGATTCCTGGAAGGAGTGAACTGGGTTTAAGGCCGGCGGTGTCTAGGTCTCCGGTTTGACAGAACAGCAGTCGATCGGGCAAACGGACAGAGTTCTGGCAAGGTTTCTAATTTTTCCATCTAATTTCGGTTTTGGGGAGGGGGTATTTACAGCCCAAGGCTGAATGCCCATTTTACCATTTTACCCTTGGCAAAAATTACCAAAATGCCATTATAATTTAATTTCCTAATTATTTAATTAGTTTGGATAATTACAAAGTCAAATCAAGTTACATCCATGAATAGTAACTCTTATTTTATTATTTTTTCCCAAAAAATCTGATTCATCACGTGGTCATTTCCCATGTGGTCCCACTCCGTCCCGTTTCGCTCTTATTTGGCCGTTCGCAGTGCCGGTGCGTCGCGCATGGTTGTCCGAAAAATATTCTGCTTATACCGTCGCGATCCTCTAATTTCCCTCTACATAGAGGTGTGATTACTTTAAGGTATTGGTGAATTTTTTCTCTGGAGGTATATTCTTCACAGATACCTTTAGCACACTGTTAAGCGTCGGTGGCGACAAACGCCAGTTCAGCTTGCATTTCTGCGATCGCCTAGTCTTCCGAATGAGGTTGTGGGACTAATCTAAGGTATTTGAAACTTTTCCCTGGTACCGGTTGGGTTTCCAGGGACTTGGAACTCTCTGCTCAATTCTACAGGCTAAACGGAGCCGTTCTAATGTCTGCAAAATCGTCCGAAAGTGAACAAAATTCCGTCTGGCGGACGTTTTAGGTTTTCTATCCAATTCTAAAGGTCAAGGGGAATCCTTTGAGTGTCAGCAGAATTTTGAGAAAATAAACAGAATAATTTCTACAGACACTCGTGTCTTAGGGCATCAGGCTTCCACTTTCCCGACGTCTCCGGTGTTGCTAGCGTTCTCGGACATCCTTTCTTATCTCTACGCTCTCTGGTACTCCACCCTCCTTCTATTTCTTTTAGATTCTCCCTTTTCTCCTTAATATCTTAAGGTTACCTTCCTGACTTCGGTCGCTCCTGATTTCATATTCTCTTTGCTTCCCTCGCACACTTAGCACATTTTCCTTCTTAAGCTTAGTACGCCTTCCTTTGTCCTCCAAGACCCCACCTTACATACTTCTGTAGGTGAAACCTAAATTAGATTATGCAACCGTGCTTGAACTTGATCCCTTCACACTTGATTGTTATTCCCTCTTCTTAGATTTATGTTTATACCTCCAACCCTAATTGTTCTCTTACCTACATCCTTAACCCCATTTATACGATGTGAACATGTCCTCTTTAAACTTAATTTATTCCGCTACCATGCTCACTCGACTCTCATGCACTCCTCTCTTTACTTTCTTGCTGTCCGCATCTGCTAAATCAGCCTTATTCTTCCCCCTTCGAGATTCCAAAGCCTAACCGCCCTAAATTTGGCACTTGTCCACCCTAGCCACATAGTCATAGGCGTCCCGGTGCTTGACGAACACCTGTAGTTCACACTTCCCACCTTTAAAAGAATTCGCGCATGACCTTACTAGGCGAAACCTTTGTTAAGGGAAAGCTGGGATGTTACATTCCACCCACCTTAGAAAAATTTCGCCCTCGAAATTTCTACACGTCCAAGGGTCTCAAAGTCTTAATTCTTATTGCTCACTTACCATGGTCGTACTCATTTTTATCCGATACTCCATTTGCGATCAAGGGAAAGGCCCATCACTACTGCAAGGCCATAGGTATGGTTAATATACAAGTTCCAGAGAAATGGCCATCTCCCTTCCTGGGGGTCACATGGTTAATCTATTGCACTCAAAATCATAGTGCAGTTTGGTCCTTAACGCGTAATTCTAATCTCTAAAAATCTCTCGTCCACGGGTCTGGGTCCATCGTCTTTTCATCGGCTTTCTGTCCGATTGGTCCATTGGACTCCTAACCTTGATGAGTAGATAGTAAACGAAGTTCGTTAACTCCCTAATAGTCATCTCAGGCGACTCCTAAATTTCCTTATGTACTGGACTAATCCAGACTCAAAGTCCATCAACGCTCCTAATTACGTTGAAGGTAATAAGTACATTAAACTTGTAAGGTCTCTAGTAATTTTTTCCACCTACTCTTTTCCATAAACTCTTGACTCGAATTATGGTGAGACAGTGCTTGTCAGGATATTCGTACACTCTTTTTCTTTAGAATTTCGGTTATCGAAAACCCAAAGGGTCCAAGACATCACCCACAAGGTTATTGATAGCTCTAAGCTCATTTTCCACACATATAAACCCAGATTTCGAGCCAAAGGTTTCAAAATTACAGTTTTACCTTTTTTACCCAAAACTCCATTTTTAACCCGAAAAGCCCGATTTTCTTCAGAATTTTAGTTATCAAAAACCCGAAGGTCTCAAGTCTTCTGATAAGTGCCCAATTTACACAAAATTGACATATCAATATGGCACTTATCTGTTATATTTTTAACAAATTATCTAATTAATTCTCCGTATTTTGTAGGTTTTAAATATATTTTGAAGAATGGATGAAAGCATAATTTATGAAGAATAATCCCATGAAGAAGGGAAGAAAAGGGCAGAATTGGAAAAGAGCTTAAAGAGAAGATTCTGGACAAAAGCGTCGCTCAACGAAGGATGTGAATCGCTCAGCGCAAAGGGACAAATCGCTCAGCGATGTTACTTGTATCGCTCAGCGAACTTAAGTCGGCAAGCCACTTGCGCCGGCACCATCATTGAGCCAGCTGGAGCCAACTGGAACCAGCCAATCACAGAGTGCCACGTCAGCGCCGCCCTGCAAAAAGCTGCCGAGCATTTAATGAAGACGCGTGACAGTACGATCGCTCAGCGAAAAAGCGCCGCCGCCCAGCGATTAAGTGTTTATCGCTCAGCGAAGGAACCAAAACCGCTGAGCGACAGAGACCAATTTTTGCCTATAAATAGAGGAGGCCGAGGCCATTTCGAGGCATTCATCCAACCCCCCTCCATTCTTCACTTCTTTCACATTTTCCTTGTATTATTAAGCTTAGTTTAGTTTAGGTTAGGTTAGGAACAAAGACGAGGCTTGTGAAGGAGCCGGAGATCGAGGAAGCTTGGCGAAGCCATGGCCATGA
>QANU01104119.1:6905-19115 GCA_003254905.1 Nissolia schottii
TATATATATATATAATTTTTAGACTTAAATTCTACGGCAGTTTAGAAGTGCCGCGAAGTAAACATGAAAATTCAAATTTACATATTCGCGACTGTTACCAACCAACGCTAAATTTCCAGGGCACTTGGTTTTGACGGTTTTATTTAACCGTCGCTATATGCTTGTCGACGGTGGATTTAACGGTGGTTATAGAACCTCCGCAATTTGATTTGACCAATGATTTAGAACCGTCGCACACAGTTGAATTTCTTGTAGTGCATCCCCTATAAAGACGCAAAACTGAAGGAGACATTTAAGCTGACACAATGACTACTAAACACTTATGCAATACACATGACAATCCAAGAATATAGTACATTCAGGCAAGAAATAGTATTATAGTGAACAAAAATCAATTTTTTTGGCATAAAATTCATCGAAAAAGAATAAATTAAGTCATGTTAAAATCAATAGGGTCTCATCGGTTAGCGTGTGTCAATCGTCACTCATAATGTATAGGTCCATCCTATAACATACCTCGATCAGTACGTCTTCGTATTCATTGACGATATCCTGGTTTATTCCAAGAACCAGGAAGAGCATGCAGAGCATCTGCGGACGGTGCTGGAAATCCTGAAAAGCAAAAAGCTGTATGCGAAGCTAACTAAGTGCGAGTTTTGGGCGAGGGAGGTGCAATTTCCCACGTGGTATCGAAGCGCGGCGTCGCTGTTGATCCTAGTAAGGTCGAAGCCGTCAAGGAATGGGAGAGGCCAGAGTCAGTCACAGAGATCCGAAGTTTTCTGGGGTTAGCAGGCTACTACCGGAGGTTTATTAAAGCCCCTCACCAAGTTAACCAGGAAGGGGACACCGTTCGTATGGTCGTCGGAATGTGAAAAGAGCATCTGTGAACTAAAGGGGAGATTGACAATCGCACCGGTGCTGATTCTGCCGGATCCCCAAGTGTCGTACGAAGTCTACTGCGATGCGTCAGGCTTTGGGCTAGGATGTGTCCTCATGTAGAAAGGACAAGTGGTGGCTTTCGCCTCAAGACAACTCAGGACCCATGAAGCTAACTACCCCACACACTGTTGGTCTTGGTAACCAATACCCAAGAGGGGGGGTGAATTGGGTATTTTAGAAATTATTCCAATTTCAACAAATATTGCATTTTCATGCAATTAACGTTACTATGCAGCGGAATAAAATAATTAAAGATGTAATATAAGCATGCTCAATTATGTTTGTAATAAAACAATAAGATCAAGAGAGCAACTTATAAACAATTATCAACAAATGCAATTCTCAAATGTGCAAGACAATAACATAAGTTTGCAATAAATAAAGAGATAGAGTTAGAGAGATTGCAAACAGTGATTTATCCTGGTTCGACCACCCTTGTGATCTACGTCCAGTCCCCAAGCGTTTTGCTCAAGATTTCTCCACTATCATCAAGCTTCTAACTTAGGTGCTTGACAAACCTTTACATCCAAGAGCACTCCTCACACTTAGGATCCCCCACCTTTGTGTAGAAGCCTCAACAACCAAACCTTAGGGATACCACACCCTAAGAAACTAGAGGGATACCTCACCCTCTTTACAAGTGTATGGAAATTTTGTGTTTGATAAGAAACTCTCTCAAGAGTAGATAATACAAATTGAAGCTCTATGGGAATATTGACAATATCTCTCTTTTTGCTCTTATGATGATGGAAAATATTAATCCATTGATAGAATGAAGTATGAGGATGATGGGAATCAAAGGCTTGGCTAGAAATGAGAGTTTAATGGGTATTTATAGGGTTTCTAAGTGCACTAGCCGTTTATAACCGTTACCCATTATTTTAATCACTTTTATCCATTGAAAAACTAGCCGTTTTTGGCTTCAGGACTCGAGTCATTCGAATGGATCATTATAATTCATTCGAATGACTAGCCGTTATCTAGCCGTTGTGCTTCTCTGATGACAGAGTCATTCGAATGAATTATAATGATCCATTCGAATGACTCAACAAAAATGACTTGCTTACAAATTTGTAGATCTTTCTCTTAGCTTTAAGTAGCAATTTGAACCACCTCAATTGGAGTTCTATAGCCCAAGATATCATCATTTTACTAACTGTTGTGCAAGTCACTTTGCTGAGCACGCCACTCATCCATTTTCTTATCTTTCTTGATTCCTAAGTTTGTCTAATTCATTTTACGTCCTAGAATCAATTAAGATCATTTAAGAGCATCATCCTAAGAGTTTAGAGAGAGATATATATATCAATTTTCCCTTGACAAGAATACCTTAAGTCCTAAGAAACTATTTCCCTTTTTACCGTTTGCTTGGACTTGGTATTCTTCGTGAATCCTATCTTCGGCATTACCATGTTCTTCATGGAATTGACATTTCATGCTTTGCCTTTTGTCTTTGGGCATCATATGAATGTTCCTTCTTGTTCCATCTTGTTCTTGATGCCTTGGACTTTCCTATACACAAGATAATTCACTAGAAGGTATAGTTAGTCCAATGTGTTCCAATATCTTCATATGCATATATAGATTAATCAATGCATCATACATATACAATTAGGCAAAGATCAAATTATATTAATCAAATAATATTCTTTGCCTAGCATGCATGCATTGTAACACTATAGCACTTGATATTCATGCATATACACATATAGACACAAATATATCCAACAGTTAATCCATCAAGCACATATAGAGAGTTATTGGATATGTTCTCAAAAGGATGTTTCTCATTTATGATTGTATGATGTATAAGCTATATGATTACCCTCAAGTTCAATCATACAAGATCAAATGTATTCTATTTAGCATATAACATCCTTTTGTATTCTAATTGTCATTATCTATTTGTTGTGTTCTTTTTGCCATCATCAAGATATAGAAAAACTAGGGAAACCTAGTTCTACAAATATAAGCATAGACAATTAGAGCATATTGTATTTGTCATCATCAAAACATATTGTATTAAACAATTGGAACAACTAGGGAAACTTAGTTCCACACACACGACTTGGGATTGGCAGCTATAGTGTTTGCATTGAAACTATGGAGACATCATCTGTATGAGGTAAGGTTCGAAGTGTTTTCCGACCACAAGAGCTTGCGATACTTGTTTGACTAGAAGGAGCTTAATATGAGACAAAGGCGATGGATAAAGTTTTTGAAGGATTACGACTTCGGGCTGAACTACCACCCGGGTAAGGCAAACGTGGTGGTTGACGCCTTGAGTAGGAAGTCCTTACACGCTGCCCGAACGATGGTTAAGGAAGCTGAGCCGATTGCGGACTTTAGAGATCTCAACTTGGGCATAGCACGTCGCCGAAGCAACATCTGATTGTGTCATCTACAGATTACAAGTGATTTCAGGAAGAGGGTTACGAAAGCGTAGCGGGATTGCCAATAGGAGACTTGGCGAAAGTTTGTGAGGGCAGTGGAAGAAGGCAAGTTCAAGGAAGTTGTAAGGGGGGACGATGGGATTTTAAGGTTTAACCAGCACATTTACGTTCCCCGTGAGGGCAACTGAGAGAGGACATCTGAGGGAAGCGCATAAGAGTCACTTCACCATCCACTTGAGCACCACGAAAATGTATCATGATCTCAAGATGTTATGGTGGTCGGGCCTGAAGAAGCATGTCGAGGATTGGGTGTTGAGGTATCTGGTCTGCCAGAAGGTGAAGATAGAGCATAGCAAGCCACCTGGGCTGCTGAACCCGCCAGATATCCCTTAGTGGAAATGGGAGGGGATCTCGATGGATTTCATGTCTGGACTATCGCGGTCCGCGAGAGGGGTAAATGCTATCTGGGTGATCATGGACAAGCTCACCAAGTCCGCTCACTTCATCCCCTTCAAGATGATGTATCCTTTAGAGAAGTTTGTTTAGCTGTACATCCGCGAGATAGTAAGGTTACATGCGGTGCCATCGTCCATAATTTCAAATCGGGATCTGAGATTTACCTCGAGGTTCTGGATGGCATTCCAGAAAACATACGGGTCCCAGCTGCGACTGAGTTTGGCGTACCACCCTCAAACTGACGGGCAATCCGAACGAACGATTCAAAAGCTGGAGGATATGTTAAGGGCTTGTGTGCTTGACCTGCCAGGACATTGGGATGAGTTACTGCCATTTGTAGAGTTCTCCTACAATAACAGTTATCACGCTAGTATCGGCATGACTCCATTTGAAGCCCTGTATGGCCGCAAATGTTAGTCGCCCTTCTGTTGGAACGAAAATAGAGAATTTCGCTACCTCGGGCCAGAGGAGACATAGGAGGCGGAGGAATGGATGATGAACATTCAGAACCGGATCTGAACCGCACAGAGCTGCCAGAAAAGCTATGCGAACAATAGAAGGAGACCCCTCGAGTTCCAAGAAGGGGACCATGTATTCCTGAAGGTCACCCCCACAACAGGCATTGGTCGGTCACTAAAATTCAAGAAACTTAGCCCTAGGTTTATAGGACCCTTTCAAGTCCTACGATGCATAGGGCCAGTTGCCTACGGCATAGCTCTTCCCCCTGACCTGGCCTCCGTACATAATGTCTTCCATGTTTCCCAATTACGAAAATACCATGCGTCACTCGACCATGTGCTTGAGTCGGATAAAGTACAGTTAAGGGAGGATCTCTCCTTACCCATGCTACCACAGAGAATCATCAATCGCAAGACCCGCAAGACGAGGAACAAGGAGGTCACCATGGTCCGAGTCATATGGGGAAACAGAACTTGTGAAGACCCGACGTGGGAACTGGAGGCAGACATGAGAAGAGCACACCCAGAGCTATTTGAAGGTACGAAAATTTCGAGGGCAACATTTTCCTAATGGAGGTGGAATGTAACATCCCACTTTTTCTGAGGAAAATCTCGCATCGAGTAATTTCAAATCAATTAATTTAGACTGTAAAGGGTAATCAATAGAGCATTGTTCTCAATACATTAGTCAAAGGTGTGGGTACCATGACCTTGAAATAACTTATCAAAGTCTGAATCTCTCGGGTACCGGTCCCTCCCCGAGAGTTAAATGAGTATTTGTGGTTACCGTCAATCATGCTCTGAGCAACAGAGAAAATTACGTGCGCACTATTATGATTTAAATTTCCCATTTTAAATGCTTATGCAGTGTACAATTTGGTGTGCGTATACGCGTATCTGGACAGTTAACGAACAAATAGGACCGGAAAGCATAGTTTTCAGAGCCAAACGGCTCCCTCACCCACTTCCCTGCGACCGCACGGTAAGGCCATGCCTCCCCCGTCACCCACTATCATTACCATTTCTCCAATTCATTTTAAGTTGAAAATTCCCTCATTTTTCCCTCACCATCGAACCCTCCCTCTCTCTGCTTTCACTCCCAGCGATTTTCCCTTCTTCTTCTTTTTCTATTTTTCCATTTTCCTTCTTTCCCCCAAATTCCTTCAACACACCCCACGACCACCACCATCCTCTAGGACCTTGCTGGGAAGACTCCAAGCACCAAAGGGAAGCTCTCCTCAGCCTCCACACACACACCCCCGAGCAACGTGGGTAACGCTCTTCCAAAATCCTCCATGGATGCCCTTTTGTGTGTATGTGCTTTTGAAAGTATGTGTGTGCGATAGATTGATATAATGGGTATTGTGTATATATTGTATGTGTTCTGTTGTGGGAAATCAAAGGAATAAATTGAGGAAAAGTAGTTTTTTTGAGAAAAGAAATAAGAGGATACTGTCACAGGTCTGTGGCCATTCGGATGACTACCAGGGTGGTCATTCGAATAGACCACAAAGTCTTCAGAAAATTTGAGCAAAGTTACAGGTCATTCGGATGGACTACCTTGGGTAGTCATCCGAATGAGCCGCGGGAAGAGTCTTTGAAAACTTGAGACAGAAAGGAGTCATTCGAATGACTAGGCCTTGGGTCATTCGAATGAAAATCTGAACCTGGATTTGAGAACTTTCAATTGTAAGGATCATTCGAATGACTTGTACTGAGCCATTCGAATGAACCCCCTTCCTTGTAGAGACCAAGCACAAGGTCGATGTCATCCAAATGACTACCCTAGGGCATTCAAATGACCACCCAGAAATGGTTTGTTATGGAACACCCCGTGGGGCATTCGAATGACCCAGAGGCTTAAGTTACATCTGCATATTTTTCTTCTCGCCTGATATAGCTGTTACTTGTTTACCCAGCATCATGAGGACGTGGTTGTCGCTAGGTCCCTTAGGACAACCCTAGATCACTAGATACTCAATGATTGTGTGACTAAGCATCAGGGTGTGTAGTTGCTTGTATGACTGTTGGGGGCCACAAGTTATCGTTGATGGTCGTTAAGTCCAAAAGACACTATCGTTTGTAAGTATGTTTTCATTACACGTGGCTCCTGATTTCGAATAATAATAAATACGAAAAAGTTTTAAATTGGTGCATATATTCATAAAAAGATATTTTCTACTATGGATGGACTGTAAGTAATCCCACCAAATGGATTACAACCTAATCTAGCCCGGATTATGACTTAAGCATAAGCTAGCTAGTCAGGATGTTTCACTTACCATGAACTACTTTTGCACGGGCTAAATAAGCAATATCCTATTAGCCCTTAGGTTTATGTATTTGGATTGTAATCAAAATGACGCTATTTGTAATGACTATTATATAACTTATGTAATATATCAATGATGTTGTTGATGGACCACATGTGTTGCACTACCTTGTTAATTGCTTGTTTAACCTACTTTGACTGCTATATTAATTGTGCTAGAACCGTTAAGCCCCAAGGCTCTATCGCTTGTACTATATGTTCTATTCTATGCGTGGCTCATACTTTATGCTTTAGACAATGGAGGGAAAAAGTTTTAAATTGGTCCATATTTTTATGTAATGAGTATTTTCAAAGGTTATGACTAAAGGTATTTCCACCAAAGTAGTTAATAACCTAATAAGCATTGCTTATGACTTATGCATAAGCTAGCTAACTAGGGATGTTACAGTTGGTATTAGAGCGGTCGGTTCAAGTGAGTTTGAGGACTGTGCTGAATATATGTGCACTAGTTTTTCTTTAGCCTGATCAACTCGGGATTGTGCAGGTGAAGTAAAGCAGCCATGTCGCCATCGCCACGTAGAGATACCACACTACGTACCGATGAGGCCACATGCCTTGCAGATCTAATTCGAGAGTTGACCCGAGCGACTAACCGAGTAACAAATTCAAATGCCCAAACAAATGCAACTCTGACAGCACAAGAGGAATATTTCCTAAAGTTTGTGGAGTTCGTAAGGATGAATCCTCCTGTCTTGAGGAGTCATGGACCCGGACTAAGTCCACAACTAGCTGAGGAAGATCGAACAAGTCTTCGAAGATGTCTCATGCACTGAAGCCCAAAAGGCCAGGTTTTTGCCTCCAGAAAGCTGGAAGGCGCTACTGGACAATGGTGGGACATGACCAAGCCCTTACAAGAGTAGGAAGGTGTCCTGATTACATGGAACTAATTTACTGACGCCTTCATGAACAAATATTTTCCCTGAGAGCTTAGGGACCAAAAGGAGGTCGAATTCTGTAAGCTCAAGCAAGGAGCGATGACGGTTGCAGTGTATACTGCAACATTCGAAAGGCTAGGCCGACATTCCAGGACATACAAACTCAACCCAGATGAAGAATGGAAGTACGGGAAGTGAAAATATGAGGAAAAACTGTAGTGAAGTCATGTAGTGAAGCTTGGTTTCTCTGCTACGTGCATATAACGAAAGAGTACGTGAGAGGGTGTTAATGGATGAAATGAAAGCAAAATAGATGGCCTATTTATGTGATGAAAATAGGATAAGGATGAAAGGAGATAGACTTTGGTTTGACTCGTGTGTGCACATGCCGTGTGAATTTCTCTCTTGTGGTCGTGTGTGTGTTTGCCTCCTATGAGATTTTGGGGTGTAAATTTATCGCATTTGGTCGTTAACTTTTTGTGTACGGACATCCTAAAAATTGCCTGAACACACAATCTTTATCTACTCATTTTTCTAATAAGGAATTTAACTTAATCTGAGGTATTCGTAACTCAACTTTCGTAAAAGTGTGTTTTACGGGTTCCTATGATACGTAATTAAATTCCGGTGACAAAAGGTAATTGATTTTGTTTTTGAGGAATTTCGCGAGACCCCAAATTATTACATTGACGGACATTTTTGATAAAAGAATTTGCTATTTAAATTTCTAATATAAATAAACGGCTTACATATTTATTTATTTCGCGAAATCTTTTCTAAGGAAAAAAGCGATATGTTATAGGATGAACCTATACATTATGAGTGACACGCTACTCGGTGAGACCCTATAACACGACTTAATTTATACTTTTCTGATGAGTTTTATGCCAAAAAGTTGATTTTTGTTCACTATAATACTATTTCTTGCCTGAATGTATTATATTCTTGGATTGTCATGTGTATTGCATAGGTGCTTAGTAGTCATTGTGTCAGCTTAAGTGTTTCCCTGAGTTTTGCGTCTTTATAACAAGAAATTCAACAGTTTGTGGCGATTCTAAATAGTTGATCAAAGCAAATTGCGGAGGTTCTGTAATCACCGTTAAATCCACCATCGGCAAACATATAGTGACGGTTGAACAGAACTGTCGAAACCAAGTGCCCTGAAAATTTAGTGTTGGATCGTAACAATCGCGAATATTTAAATTTGAATTTTAATGTTTACTTTGCAGCAGTTCTAAACTGCCGTAGAATTGAAGTCTAAAAATTAAAAATATATATGTATATATATATATATATATATATGTATTGCGGCGGTTTGTAACCGCCATAATTTTTTCAAAACTTAGCATTTATTTTGCAGTGGTTAATAACCCCTACTAAATTCAACAGTATTTTAAACAAAATAGTGGTTAATGCTATAATTATATTTTATTTTTTTCTGGTCAAAAAACATATAACTAAAAAGAACATTTAAATAACTCGAACAATATAAATTAAGCTATTATTTCTCATCATGCCACAATCAAAATTTTTAAAATTCACATTATCAACTCTATATCAACTGACAATGAAATAATATCACAAAAAGAAAGTACCTAATCCAAATCATTCCAGTTGAGACTAACCTGACATGTCCATTTCTTGGAGGAGAGATCAAGAGTATTGTCATACTTCAATCCTTTCAGTACTATTGAACCAGTGATCCCTGCACCCCATGTACCAAAAACTCCAAAATTCTGCATGTGTATAACGTTCACATTAGCTTATATAGTATTGAGAAATGACTTGATAAAGCCAAGAAACTTGGGATTATACTTCATAAAGCATATAGAAAGGATTATTATTCCTTCTTTTCTTGGGTCACAAATGTCAAATTTAATAAGGATATCTTCAATTTAAGCATGTCTGGTTTAAGAAAATCTAACCTTAATTTTAAAAAGGCTACTTAAACCTCTAGATGTGGACCAAGAGATGTAACTATTGGATCGGTGGCAATCAATGCTTCTTCACAAAGCTTTATGGACTTTTGCACATGTTTAAGGTGACCCCATCTAGGCTGTCTAATAATTCCTGCATGATCATGCAGTTAAAATATTTAAACAAAACATATAGACATTCACTTTTTTTCCCCTATAAATTAAGCATATAATCTCATGTTGCAATACTGTTTACATATAGGTTGACTAATGACTAGTATATTATGTATAATGCCTACAGTGTCAATAATAAACAAATGTGCCATATGAAAGGTTGAAAGAATGCATACCATACTCATCAAGTGGTGTACCATAATCATAACTAGTAGCTTTGCTCCGGAAACTTCAACAACCTTCTCATCCAACAAGTCGTTCACTTTATAGGTTGCAGAACCTAAATGGTCCACTGTATTCACAAGAGCTTTGATGGCATAATCTTTCAATGTTTCTACCACTCTGCAAACATAATAAAGAGAAATCAAAATAAAGATGGGAATAAAAGATATAACAAATACCAGCATACGTATAGAGCGAGTCTCAGAATGTAACGTACATTTGTTTTTGGTCATCGTCTGTGAATGTAAGTTCAAAATACTCAGCTGCTGAGTATAATAGTGATCTCAGATTTTTCAAATCCTAGGAACAGAGATTGAAATATGAAAAACAATTACCAAAATCCACTCAATTATGGATTCTATTCTAAATTAAAGAAACAGATGCACTAGACAATAATCAACAGTGATAATAAGGGCTGTAGCCATCAGAGCTGTGGTCTAAGAAACAAAATTTTGCCAAATTAAAAGGAAGCACAGGATCAAAGTACCTTTAGACTATCATCAAAGAGCAAGCTNAAAGTACCTTTAGACTATCACCAAAGAGCAAGCTCTGCTGCATAAAAATCTCATCATAAGTTGTAGCCGCTTGAGATACAGGCTGTGCTGCAGAAGTTGTTATCTTCCCCATGAATGAAAACAATGGCAGAAGGAACACCTTATCCATAAGAAGAAAAAAATGACTGTTAATTCAAGTTCATGTTGGGTCAATGAAGAGGATAAAAATAAATAATTAAGCACTGCCAAATAAAATAAAGCAGATCAAAACCAAGATCAGTAACCTTTTAGACCAAGATAGTTAACAAAACTAAAAGGCCTTGATAAAAATATACACTGACAGAAACCGTGGATTGAGGAGGCGGATAAAGTTAGTAGATTCTACATGTAGATAAAAAATCAAGCATACATTTGGCACACCTCAAGTACAAAAAAAGAACTGTTTGAATGACTATCAGAACTCAAACTTACCCAAAATAAAATTAAGCATAAAAAACATAAAGAGACAAAGACACGTAGATTTCACAAACCACCACCTTTTTTATTTTTCCAAAATAGTAGTGCAGATCAACATACGAGACTTTACAGTCAATGCATAACTAATGCTTTCATCACACAACCCAATTTGTTCAAGAACTTCTAAGAAGAAAACAAAAAAATCCCAATGAAAGAACAAATATTAAAGAAGACGAGAAAAGAAGATAGAAGGGTATACAAGTTATGGGATCAAAGGAAAAGAAATCCCCAAACCACAATTTCTGGTTCACAAGATGGAAAGAAATTAAGCTTCTGTTAGATGAAAACAACCTTCTTTGTCCTTGCAAATCACCATTCCAAAACTTTAAAATAAAAATAAAAAATAAAAAACTGTCACAGGAGTTTTGATTTAGTAGAATGTATTTCCAAGAGCAAATGTGAAAAGGCCAATAGAGGAAGCTATGGCTATTAACTAATTGAGACAAATTATCAAACACTATTGAATCTACACTCAATCTAATGCATCAACAATGAAACAAATCATCAAACACTTGGCCTGCACAGCAAAGAAACAAACAAAAAAATTCAAAGGAAAAAACGAATGAGGAACATACGAGTGATTCACGGAATTCTCGTTGTTGGGTCTCGCAATTCTTGAGGAGGGGGATAATGGCAACGGTCTCCTTGAGGAGCTGGGTCTTGAGGCGGCACTCGTGGCCGCGGAGGTCGTCGCCGCCGTCGCTGCTGCTAATCCTCGTCGCCGCCATCGCAACCGGATCTTTAGTGTCGTCCTCGTCGCCGCTGCTGAGCATCTCGACTTTGGGTTCCCATAGGACGACGAGTTCGTCGAAGAAGGTTCAAGAGTGAGAGAGAGAGAGAGAGAGAGAAAGGCCGAGTGTGTGTGGGTTGGAGAAGCTTTTTTCTTTTCTTTTTTATTTCTGTTCTCTTTTTTTATTGTCGTAAATTATGAACCGCGGCTAGAAAACTGAAGCTGCCGCAAATTGTTAACCTTTCACTGCTGTTGCAATGAACCGCCACTATATGCTGTTGATGATTGGAATGGCGATGGTTATCACAAACCGTCACTAAATTCCAATTTTCTAATAGTAGGGTAAATAAGATGGTCGCACCAAAAAGATTTTCTTTATTTTCTTTTTTTTTCCTTTTATTTTTAATCTGCTTTATTCTTATCTCCTTGCATGAAGACATAGAATTGTTCAAATGTGGGGTATTTGCACACTATTAAGAAACACTACCCCTTTAAATAAAAGTAACATTATGTGACGTAGCCAAAAATTGTTTTTTATTTTCTTTTATTCAATAAAAAGTGTGATGAACTCAATTAAAAAGACTTAAACGCAACACATATTTCTCTGTTTTCATTTCCTTTTGTCTTTGGTTTTGTTGATTTTGATTTAGGGCTCCATGGACGAATAGATCTCTCTACTGTTGCTACGTCTATCAACAAAGAAAA
>QANU01104139.1:0-10269 GCA_003254905.1 Nissolia schottii
ACTTAGCAAACGCAGATTATGACTTAAGCATAAGCTGCTAAGCTAGGGTGTTACAATTTGTGCCTCCTCGCCAGTCCTTTTCGCTGAGGCGCCATCCACTCCACTGGTGGCGCCACCCTTCTTCCCTGCGAAAACAGCTGCAGCAGCAGCGGCTAGCCACTACGCTCTCTCCAACCTCAAACAGTGCCGCCCACCGGTATACCCACGAGCGCCACGGGTGGTGGCGGTGGATGAATCGCTGTTCGTGTCCACCGCTAGAAGATCCTCGGTGACCCACACATTCTTCTTTTTTCGCGACGGTGCTGGCATCTTCCACGTTTTTAGCGCCATCTCCGCTCGTGATCTGCTCGTCACCTTGTAGAACGCTACCGTGTCGTTCGCCTTCGGAGCCTCCACCAACAGCCGCAGCTTCACTGCTACAAACAATGCAGCAACATTCTTCGCGGATCCACCGTTGTGAGCCTCTTGTTGAGTTATTGAAGGGGAATGAAACCGAGCTTGAAGAGAGGGAGGGGAAAAACGAAGAAACGGAGACCCTATCCCGATCTGGATTCCACCTTGTCCTCCCGGCGACAATAGCGCTGCTTCACCTTCCCCCGCCGTTTGGGCCACCACCTCTACAGTTGCTATCTGTGATTCCGACGGCGTTACCTTGGCTGTCACCGCCCTTTGTTCTAGCGGTTCTGGTCTTGGCCTCTGCATGCTCACTTTGGCTTCCTTCATGACCTCGCAACTTATTGCCTTCGCTTCGAACGTGTGTTGCTCGCGGTTGATTCCCCCTTCTGGTGGTGTGATCTCCGTCGCCGCCTTCAGATCTGGTGGCTCCAGTGGTGGTTTCGGCCATTCTCACTTAGAAAAGGCTGAGGATGGATCGAATTGTGCAGGCTCAAATTCAGGTCAAGTAAGTCTAGTTTACCTCCCTCAATGCTTGCATTTCTGTAACTCCATTTGCTTCTGCTTGAACATTTGGATCTGTGAGCTTCAATTGTGAATCTGGTGCTGTTGAATTGATATGTGTATCTGGATATGCCTTTGTTGCTGCTTCTACCTTGGTTGATTTCTATTGTTGGTCTTGAAATTCTGGATCTGAATTTTTGAATGCTTGAGCTGTAGTTGTTGATTTCATTTCTGCTTCTGTATTGTGTTGAACTGTTGCTGCATTTGCTTGAATTTTCTTTGTGGAAACTGTTTGCTGCAACACTAATTCTTCCCACTCAATCTCCCATTTTGAAACAGCATTGTGCGCAATTTCTAGCAAAACAGGAGCAAATTCACTGAAACGATGCAAAAATGCGAGCTCAAATGTGAACATAGTAGCAGCTGGATTGCGTCTTTGCCATACTCAAAACCAGGCCAGAGCCTTGCCAGGCAATCCATCTGCTGCCTCCACCAATCTCAGCGGATCTAGTGTCCTCCAAGCATCCCAAACCCTTCCAGCACAGAGAATCCACTAATAGGCATCTTCTCCGTTGAACAATGGAAGTTTTTCTTCTGATTTTCTTTATTTTCTGAATTTTCTGGTGTGGAGGATGAGTTGTTGTCTCCACCATGGATGGTAGGCATGGTGGTCAATGAAAGCACCATTTGTAACGAGGTGAAATTGTGTAAACTGAATTATGGAGAGTAATGGAATATTTTTGGTGCTTTCATGTAATTTTCTACATGTGAATTACAATTGAAGGGGAAAGGGATAGTGCTCCTTCCTAAGGAAGGAGATGAACTCGAGAGAAGAGGAATATCTTAGAGAGAGGTAGGATCAAACAAAAACAATTTCCATACCCCCTAATATCATTCTCCCCTTATTTATAATATTTTAAACTCTCCCATTGGACTAATTGGATTATTGAGCCTGTAGCCCATTCCTACTCGTTACATACTCTAAACCTCAATATTAAAATCTTTGCAAATAATATGATATTTTCTTTGCTCCATTAGACCCCCATATCATAACCCTTATTCAGTGTTATTAAATTTAATGAAAGGAACATTTTTTACCACTTACTCCATGTTGAATATCTCCATATTATATTCCAGTAGCTTTTTGTATTATAATGAATATTTTATTTGACAAATATAGACAACAAAATCCATGTTTAACTATGAACATTAGAGTATTTTTTATGTTTTTTAATTATTCAGTTAACTCAGTAATAGATTATGTTTCGATATTTCACAACAATGAGTCTTGCTATTAGATGTATTGGGTGAGATTGTTGGTAAAGAAGAACTAAAACATATGCTGACCCAAAAAGGTGACACAAGCCAACGTATGGTTGTCTATACTGAAGACTTAGAATAAGTTGTATTTTTTTAATCTAAAGATGGGAATAATGTTTTTTTAAAATATATTAAAAACTAAAGTCCAACTAACCAGCATACATAACATTTCATGCACAACCGGCTGAGTTGCACCCTATTTGGAGATTTAGTGGATCAAATGCTTCCATTATTGGAACTAGATCGAGCAGAACCTCTCATCGTTATTTTACACTTGTTCAAGGAAAACAGATTCTTAGGTACTCGATCAGATAGCCATAAACAATAATATGACTAGGTGAAACAGTATATGGTATTGATGATTCCTTTTGTCTAACTAATTCAAATTAATTTATCTAAGTTCAGGCAAAGTCAACATTCAAAGTAGTTTTTTTCTTCAAAGATTAATGTCAATTCAGATACTCCAGAGGTTATTTCATTTAGGAACAGGTTAATCTGTCATACTTATACTAAACTATGTCAAATTAAACTTTGAACGGGAAGATGTGAAATTAACTGATTATATAATTGAAGATAACTTTCTTAATCTATCTTTAATGGCTTTCCAAATATTTCCAATGTTTACTGCCATAGGCTGATTAAATTAGGCCCGTCAAGTTCACAAAGGATAAGTCCGATATCATCTCAGACATACCATTCTGCTTCAGAAGAAATTAATTGTGGGTTAATTTTGGTAAAGACTGTTAAGGAAATTTTGAATTCTAATGAGGCATGTTCAGTTCATCACAACTTGTAGTAGTTTGGAAGATATAAAACAGAACTGTAATATCACTTATTATTATTGTAGCATTGGAGGGTTTATATCATATTAGTTGTTAGATGATGATCAATTAATATGGTTATTGATATCAAGAAGGAGTTTTTTTGGGTAGTTGGTACAATTCTGTCAATTGATGCTGGTCAAGAAGATTGGTATTGTTGGTCATGTAAAAAGTGTCAAAAAAAGGTTGATGATGTGGGGACATAGTTTATTTTTGCAAAAAGGGTGATCGGTTTCATGCTAACACTCAACTTAGGTGAAATATGCCTCGATGAAGAACTTAAGTTATATAGTTTTAAACTTATGCATGGACGATATAATAATTAATGAATTTGTTATTTGTGGTTGTTGCAGGTACCGACTTCAATTGATAGTGTCTGATAGTACTGGGAGATTGAATTTGGTCCTGTGGGACAAGGACGCTGTTGAATTGGTTGGAAGAACTGCTGCTGAGGTGAAATCATCAATTGTGAGTATAGTTTAAACAATTCATAACCCTATTTTTACCATCAATTGTATTGCAAAAAATCTTATGGTAGTTTTATGACGAAACCGCTATACATTGTGATTAAAGAAACATATAAATTGGCATTATTGCATAATAATTTAATGGGGCTAACCATTTAATTGTCGTCTGAAATTTTGTGGGGTTCCTTTTTTTTTATTTATTATATCAGCAAGGGTAATCTGTAAACCATTTTAATAACTTACTATGTTTGATTAAATGACTTATTAATATCCTTAAAATAGTGTATTAGGGTGATTCTATGGTTGCATACCCTTCAACTTTAGATTCATTATTGGATGTTAAGGTGCTTTTTAAGATCAACATCAAATCTTCAAACTTATATGATGAGGACTACACATACAATGTGCTGAAAATTTGTTAAGATGATCAATTGATTGCCAATTACTCAACACAAACGGCGCCAAGTAAAACTTTTATTGTTTTCAAATTTAACAACATATACAATATTTGTGCTCTTAAATGAATAAACAAAGTAACATTAATTAGGACACTATCCCTATGGTTGATAGGGTCTTTAAGAAAGTCCTACTCAAGTTGGGAGTGTGCATCTTGACAATGATGATCCTCATCCAGCTCATCAGGTTTTCTTCTCAACCCGCTTTGGACATGTTCTATTTTAAAAACCATAAAAAATTGAAGCAACAATTTAACTTAATTTATTGCCAACCAATTATAGGACGTTGTTGATGATTCTGAAACATTATCGTCATTGATTACACTTGCTAAGCGCAAGCCACTTAAGGTTGAGAGGGAGGCATCAATAGATGGGAAGGACGACGCTCCCGTTCAGATGTCAAGTACTAAAGTCATTAAGAGCAACATGAAGAAGAAAGCCAAACCAACCTAACCGCTTGCTTGACAAATTTTAACTGATGAGAGAGTTATGTATTTTGTTTTTGAATTATATTAATATGTTGAAGTCCAGTTGCTATCTTATCTTTGTTATAAACATGGAGTACTCTCATTGTTGTTTTGTGATGCAACTTAGTCACCCTTTATTATCCATAAAGGGGAAAAATAATCGTGGTTTGGCTTAAGTTGATTTTGTATTTCAGACATGTGATCACCATATGTGACTCCTTTTAATTAAAGCTCTTTAGATAAAAAAAAATGGCAGAGTCCATAACAACAATGCAATTACATATTTAATTTTTCTACATACCATGATTTCATCAAACCATAGTCCAACTCGCGCAGTGTATTTATTTACATAACATGCACATTCATGATATTGCAGGCTCCATCTCATTTTATATTGGATGTCTCAATGTAGTCTATCATGATATTTATACACTGCTAAAGTCTGTATGTTTTTGAGTTTGTTTTATTAAACAAAAGACAATATTAAAATAGACATGAACAAGAGCACAACAACCGTTCACATTTTAAAAGCAACATATTCAGATGTTTTGTTTATTTGCTTCAAACCATGTACATTACAAGCAAAACATTAACACCCAAAATACCAGCTTCACAATAATAAATTCAAAATCAATCTATTAGGTAACAATTCTCTAGCTACTTCTATAAACAACAGTAAATACAAGAATTTATCCAATAAAGGTAAATACAAGTAAAATTCTGATTTTTATGCATGTTAAATTCACAACATAGCAAGACTAAACGCATGTACCAAGTGCCACAAGATCAATCCATTTCCTGACTAAAAACTTACAAACAGATTGTATAAAAAGAAATGAAAATTTGCTGAATAGGCATCATGTCAATTCATGCACTAAATCAATAAATGAAGAAATAGGTCACATTTCTTTAGATCTATTCTTCTAAATCCAAACAAACCACATTGTAGAGTTGCTGCAACATAGATAAGAAATTAGAGGGTAGATGAAACGCGTGACCTAACGACGTTGGTTAGAACTGAGTTAGTGGGCTCGACGAGTTCCTCTGAGTCGCATTGCTTCTCACTTTCTACCACGTCTTGGAGTGGAAATGACAAAGTCATAGTATCAATCAAATCTTCTTCCCCTCAAAATCAAAATCAGTAATTACTAACTCAATGCCATTGGAAAGTAAAATTTGGGTACTCTATTTTGAAATGATTCCTAGTAACCAAAATTCACAATATCATAATTAGGGTTTTAATTTATGACAGGGTCACCAATTGTAAAAGAAAAAAAAAACAGAAATGGGGGAAAAGAGGGTGAATGAAAGAGAGTAGGGATTTCCTTAGCAAATATTAGGGGAGTCAAACGGGTCGGGCAAAATAATGTCTCTTTTTAGGGTTCGACTCATTTATGGTCAATTCACGGGCTTAAATGAGCCAGCTTGCCAGCTCATTTTTTTTAAAAAAAATTAAAATTTTGTTCTATTTTTTATGGTATTAAATACAAAGTTGTGAATAAGTATGCACGGTCATTTTTAGTTATTTTTTATCGTCTATCTATTAATTAATCGAAAATAAATAGTTTAAATGGTTAATTGCGATATTATATTATCTTTTTTATTCCTTCAACTATCTTGCTTGAAATATATAAAATGCTATTTGAAATCGATTCATGAATTAATATAACTTTTATTAATTAAATGACGACATATAACATTATTGTGAGTACCGTTATGTTATTGATAAAAAACACAATTTGAATTCTTTCCCGTAAATTGATCAATAATAATCAAGATTTGAAACTATATATCAACTTGTAGGGCGTAGGCACTCATTGAAGGAATGGAATGCAAAATTTATTAATATCTATGTCATAACTCTTCAACAAATGGCAATATAAATATAATTAAGTAGCTAAGCATAACAAATAGTTAAACATGCTCAATTATAAGTCCAAATAGTTAAACTCTAAACTCTTAAACTCCAAAATAAATTTTAGAGTCCCAAATGAAAATTTTAAAATTTTGGTATTTGAAAAAAATAAAAATCATCGGCTGGCCTGTTTAGCCCGTGGGCCTAAATGGGCAGGACTATTGTGTTCAAATTTTCACAAGTCTATTTTTTGCATTTAAAATTCGTTCATTTAACTGGGCTCACGGGCT
Source organism: Nissolia schottii (assembly GCA_003254905.1). Classification (NCBI taxonomy): domain Eukaryota; kingdom Viridiplantae; phylum Streptophyta; class Magnoliopsida; order Fabales; family Fabaceae; genus Nissolia; species Nissolia schottii. The sequence goes on from QANU01104139.1 coordinate 6,573, forward strand.
GGGTTCATTTTGACAGCCCTAGCAAATATGCAAATCAAGTAAAGCAAATCAGGAAAGCAAATCAACAAATTTGCAAATCACACACAAATCATTCATTCATTCATTCTTTCCACTCACTTTACTTGATGATGTTGTGGTTCCAATCGTGCAAAGAGTGGGCGGCAGTGGCTAGCGAGAAGGTGAGAGAGAGACAACTTACGGGCAGTGCCGAGAGTGGGGAAGGCACCGAGAGAGAAAGATAAAGATAGAGATAGAGAGAAAGAGATAGAGGAGTGACTTTGAGCGAGAGAGAGATAGAGGAGTGACTTTGAGTGAGTGAGAGAGAGAGAGAAAGAGAGAAGCACCAACGAGAGAGAGAGAGGAGTGACTTTGAGGGGGTGAGGTGTGAGAGATAGATTTCAGATTAGGTCAATAGGTTTCTTTTATTTATTATAGATTTGGTTTATTTTTTATGTGAAATGTCATAAATATATATATATATATGCATATATAGAATTTTCAAATACTAAGTAAAGACATTATAGACTTTTTCATATATATCACGGAGAATATAGTGAACCATCGCAAAATAATTGCCACCAATTTGAGTTAAAATACGGCGGTTAGAGTGAACGATCATTATATACCATTTCCATTACTTTAGTGGTGGTTAATTAGAAGTAACCAACCGCCACCAATTACCGCTTTTCTTGTAGTGCCAGCTGTTGGCCTGCTGCAAGTTTGATAAAGAAAAACTCTCTCGTTTCCCCATCAAGACTTGTTCTCTGAGTCAAATAATTAACAACAAAAAAGATGAACATATTTATATTATAGACATTCACCCTACTACTCAACAAGATCATCAACAGGAAGAAAAGAAAAGAAGAGAAATTGAAAAGGTGGTATAATACATAAAAACATTTCTAATAATTACAACCTAATACACACTTGGCTTCATGATCTGTTGGACTATATATCTCTATACATATTTGGTATGCCATGAACATGAAGTGAAGCATATTGAAAAGGGAGGATATATAACATAACAACTAATTAACATATATTGCACATACCATAGAGATAACATCAAGTTGGTGCTAAAGCTGCATATTAAGATTTGGAATTGAAGAAGGGGGGCTCTGTGGAATTAGGCAATCCACCACTACTAGTACTAGTACTAGTACTAGTCTTATCATCAAGTTGAGGAGGACTTTGATGGCGAACAATGCTTGATGCCGCCATGGCAAGAAATTGTCTTCGTCAAGCTTGGAAGATATCAGACCAGAACGAGAGAAAAAAGAAAGATAACTAAGTCAGTTATTTAGTTGTAACTGTAGTTAGGCATATACTCTTGTTGGTCACTCTAAGGCCTAGCCATGAGTTTCCGACCACTCCTGTTACATTTGGCCCACAAGTCTCAAATCATGACACGTGTAACAAGAGAACTGCCTTACAGATAATCAAACATGCATGTTTGTGCTTAGACCTTTTTCTTTAGAAAAATTGTGAAGTACCTTTTTGCATATGTGCTTGTTAGTTTTTTGACTCAGAGAACACGTTTCAATGAGGAGAATGAAAATGAATCAAATGCAAGGAGGGACACGCCTTTTGGTATATGCCCAAATGCTCCTGATTTTATGGGGGAACGATAGTCCCCAACCAGCAGCCCCAATCCTTATTTATGGGGAACCATCAATTTCTTCTATAACAAACCTGGAGCTGATGCTACTTACAATCATCCTGAGGTAGATTCATGTTTGTCTATCAATTTATTTCTTCATGGGTTTCAATATATTTAAGTGGAATTTTTTTTAAAAAAATGGCTCTTCATTTTAGAAGATTTATGAGAGTCTTTATTGAGAGATTTCGATAATATGCATAATCTTAGATTCAAACTTTATTGTAACTAATGTAATTTTTAAAGGAGAACAAGAAATACATTAATAGGAGAGACTAAGTTGGATTTGCATCAAAAAAAATGTAAAAGTTGGTGTGTCTGTTAGGTGTAGAGCTAGTGTTCCCCTTTGTCTTTTTTCTGTATTGTTATTGGGTTTGGATTGTTATGTGACTCTAATGTCCTTAAATCATATAAATTTGTACTTTTCTTCATTTGGAATTGTCTTATTGAATTTTTTTTAAGAGATATGAGGCATGACTTGTATGAGTGGAGTATCGTTGAATCTCCACTCTATGTGGTAGATGATCCTTTGTTTGCTTGTTTATGTTGAGCTTAAGCCATTTTTAACAAATTCATTGATCTAAGTCAAATTAGGGTTAATACAAATTAGAAAAAAAATATATTTTATTAATGGTACAAAATAAATTAAATGCATGTAACCCAAAAAAAAATTAAAAGCACAAAATTTCATGTTGATAAAAACATATGAGAAAAGTTGAAGAGTGTCCTTAAAACATTATTTAAGAAACTGAAAATGAAATTTTTTTATTGAAAAGTAAAATTTTTAAATCTCTAGTACATTAAAAGTTGTAAAAACTCAAAAAAATTGTTATTTATAATTTTTTAACCAATGCTCTTAGAAAAACCCAAAAGCATATTCATATATTTTGTTTCTACTCTACGTCAAAATAAAAAGTGCTCAAATAATATTTCTAAAGATTCAGCAAAATAATTTTAGGAGACGTTTTGTATAAGGTAATGAGGATAGATTATTAGTAATATTGCATTTAAATTATCTGGCAATTCACATTGACATGTTTCATTACAAAACATTTAGGTGGTGTTTGGTATGAGGTAATCTATTTAGATTACTGGTAATCTGACTTTTAAATTATTTGGTAATTCACATTGACTTATTTGGTGCGACATGATTGTTGGTAATCTAGATTACCTAGGTAATATGAATTACTTCCATGGGAGGTGTTTATCTAGATTACCACCTCTAGTAATCCTAAATAAAAATAGTAATAATAATAAAAAAATAGAAAAAATAATAATAATAATAATAAAAGTAATAATAGTAATCAAAATAATAATAACAATAATAATTATAATTATAAAAAATAATAATAATTATTATAAAAATAATAATGAAAATAAAAATAGTAATAATAATAAAATAGAAATAATAATAATAATAATAAATGTAATAATAGAAATAATAAAAATAACAACTAATAATAATAATAATAAACAATGTATATTATCTCTTAATCTTTTTTATATACCAATGTCATGCAAATTTTAGTTACATGACCTATGCATAAGAAACACAACAATGTAACATTACCAGCAATTTAATAAGTTATAATCTTTCTAAAAGATAATTTAGATTACTGATAATCTTAGAGGTAATGTACTAAACACCTCCTTATAGTCATGTTTGATTTCTCATGGCGGGCATAATGTCCAACCTTTGCTTAAGTCGACTAAAAAATGTAGGACAATTCTATCTTTCTCCAAACAAAGAATAATAATAATTGTTGTGGTTAATAAGGTCAAAAGCGAGTCAAATCAGTTTATGAATTATTTCTATCTCGGTTCATTAATATCTCGATAAGTTGAACTCGTGAATTCATGAGTCGAGCTTGAAGTCAATATTTTGGCTCGATACATGCATACATATATACATATGTGTGTATATATAATTATAATAATATGTATAAACATTATAATTTTTAAAATGAATTACAACTTAAATTATGTTGTATGTTGATTATAATCAATGAATGTGACTTAATAGTTTTGTATCATCTCTAT
>QANU01104141.1:6156-39446 GCA_003254905.1 Nissolia schottii
AGGTGATTTATGCATAGTTACCCACCTGTAGAAAACTTGGTGGTGGTGAGGAAAGTTGGGAGTGAAGTCCACAAGCCTTGTTGCTTCCCAAAGCTTGAGCTTCCTTTCTCCAAGGTGAGAACTCAAACAAGGTGGAGGGGGAAGAGGTTGTTCCTCTTGATTTTGGAAGGAAGAAGATGAAGAAGGATGAGGAGACTTGAGGGGCTGTACCTCGGTTCTTGGGAGGTGGAAGAGGGTGGTAAGAATGCTTGGCTTGAAGCTTGGTATTGGGTGTTCTTGGAGCTTGGCTTGGTGTGTGTGTTTGAAGACTATGAAAGATGAAATCTCACTTGTGAAATGGGGGAGAAGAGCTCGGTTTTGGAGGGCGGATTGTGAGGAAAATTAATTGATTTTTGGAATAAAGAGAAGGTGGTGAATAGTGTAAGGCATGGGCTTAGGTATGGGTGGGTATGGGCATGTGTAAGAAAGGTATGGTAATGGGACTTTTGAAGCACATTTTTGGGGAATTAATTTTTGTACATGAAATTTGCTCTCCTAGCCGTGCAGCCCTCATCTTATCTGCTGAGATTTCATTTTCTTCTGGTCCTGGTTCGCTCGTGTTTTATCGCTCGCAGTGTCGGTGCATCGCGCACGGTCGTCTGAAAAATATTCCGTTTGTACCGTCGCTATCCTCTAATTCCCCTCTACCTAAGGGTATTAATATTTAAAGGTGTTTTGTGAATTTTTCTTCGGGAGATTATTTTCACAGACACCTTTGGCGCGTCAGAAAATTTTGCCGGCAAACAACGACTGTTCGGTTGTCTGCCGAACTTCCTGCCACGACACGTCTTATTTCCTAGGGATATTCTACCTATTAGTTTCCCATTTTAATTCCCTAATCATGATTTGAAAATTAATTAAATATTTATGTTTTACGATTATTTCCCTAAGAAAAATTCGGGATGTTACAACATTCATATGAACCACCTACTCTTCTACCTCCTCACGCAAAATCACAAAAAAACAACCTTCTTCGGAGAATTATTGCAAAAAGATAGCCAAAAAAGAAAGGAGGTTGTAGGACCTTCAAATGAAGTTGAAAAGGAAGCAGAGCCATCAACCAAGAAGACGTTGACAGAATCCTCAAGCACCTCTCCCCCAGAAATAGAGGCCATGATGATCTCAGCCATGTCTTTAGAAGAAGAAGAAAAAGAAACTCAAAGTAAAGAAGAATATGTTGATATTTCAAGAATATTGATGGTCACATCAATAGACACTAAGATAGAAGAACAAAGAGTTACCCTGAATTCACAAGAAATTATTACTCCTCCACCCTCAGAAACACCATTATTCACAATTGATAATATACCTCCATCATAGTGGAGGAAGAGTCTGCTTGACTTTAAAGCCTAGATGGATGCAAAGATAGTCTTCCCTGATGTTGATCAATATAGAGTCATTGAAGAATTCTGTGCACACATGACTGGGGTACTCAAAGAATGGTATCACAATCTTGGAGCAATTAAGCAATTTCACAGATTAAGCATTATTGATGAAGTTATCATGGTACTCCACCATGAGTTCATCAAAGATAGCACTCTATCTCTAAAAGAACTCAAAAGAATACTTTGACATGCGATGTTGCTCCCTCAAATGCCAGGATATTAAATGCCATTACCAGAGAATGTCACAAAGGTTTTATCAGTTAAATGACTACAATGACCCCAGTCTGAAAAACATTTACATCAGTTCTCTTCCTGGAAAGCTTCAAGAAGAAATGCACAGAATGATATCCGTCCAACAAAAGATATCATCAATATGACTATGATATCCATCCAACAAAAGATATCATCAATATGACTCTGGGAGAAATCCAACAGACTTGCAATGCTGCCCTTGACAAGGTCTACATCCAACAAAGAATGTTTGAAGGTCTCCTCTGAAACCCAAAGAAATACTCCAAAGCCTACAAAAAGAATTATCTAGAAATCAAATGCAAAGATAGATATTGTAACTGCAAGACCAAGTCTTTTCTCAAAAGGAAAGATAAGAATTTCACAAAAAGAAAGAAAAAGGTGAAATTATTCAAGAAAAAACAGTTCAGAGGAAATAATACCAAGAAATGTTTCATCTGTGGAAAGCAAGGACATTTTTCTAAACAATGTCCAAACAAGAAGGATACGACGATTCGCCTTATCAAAACTCTTAATCTTAAAGAAAATGAAGACGTAGAATCCTGGTATGATGAACAAGAAGAAGCAGACGCTCATACTATCTTTGGCATTGATTACTCTAGCCCAGAATCCAATGAAGAATTAGATACATCTGATGAAGAAGATAACGATTTCCCTGTTTTGCAAGTCCATTAAGAAGAAGAAGAAGCTAAAGAAGATAATGTCAACCAAGTTGTAATTTCCCCTCAACTTCCTAATGTGAAAGTCCACAAACTTCCATATAAATATCATGTTCCAGTGAAGGCCATAGCCTTCATAAACACTGGAGCCATGAAGACCTCAATGAATCCTGTTGTCCTACCTGTTGAAACTTGGGAACAAAAGACACATGCGTTGATAAGTGCAAGTGACAAAAGATTTAAAAAATTGATTTGATTAGAAAGAATCAGATTGGTATAAAGTTTTTTCCAGATTGTATCATTTGGTCTAGGGTTATTGGAACAGACCTTATAGGCAAAGACATTTTAGTTGGAACAGATGCTCTGGCTCAAAACCAGAAAATTCAAATTTTCTCGCATGGCTTAAAATTCAGAAGAAACTACAAGACCTTTACTCCAATTCCCACATTTTTCTCACTTGCAGAAGTTTCTCCTGGATACAAAGAAATAAAAGAAAAGCTCTTAAAAATGTGTGCAAACATCCATGGTTTATTCTCTCATCCAAAACCTCTATGGAAGAATGATGAATTTTTTGTGGAATTGCCTCTGAAAATGAATGAAGATATTAATCCTACAAAGGCCACCCATCCAGGAATGTCTCATTCAGACCGAAAAGCTGCGTTTGAGGAGTGCCAACAACTTTTGAGGCAAGGGCTCATCGAGCCTACCAAATCAGATTGGGCTTGTCAATCCTTTTATGTAAATAAAATGTCTAAACAAGTTTGAAGAAAGAAGAGACTTGTCATTGATTACAGGCCTTTAAACCAATTCCTAAAAGATGATAAGTTTCCTCTCCGAAAAATTTACTCTTTGTACACCTAATAAAAAATGCCCATTATCAATGAACTATTTTACCGTTTGGCCTTAAGGTGGCACCTTCTCTCTTCCAAAAGGTCATGACTAGAATTTTTGAACCACTCCACAACAGTGCCCTGATCTACATAGATGGCATTCTCTTGTTCTCACCTAATGAAGAAAGCCATAAACAGCTCTTGAATCAGTTCTACAATCTTTACAATCAACATAGAATAATGCTTTCTTCAAGGAAGTCTCAAATTGGAACCAAAGAAGTTGATTTTGTGGGAATGCATTTTTCTCATGGAAAATATGTTCCTCAACCTCACATAGCTAAAGAACTCCCAAAGTTCCTTGATGAAAAAATGACCACCAAACAAATACACCAATTTATGGGAATACTTAACTATATCAGAGATTTCATTCCACAAATCTCTAGATATACGTCTAAGTTGTCAAAATTTCTGAAAAATAATCCTCCTCCATGGGGAACAGAACAAACAGAAGCAGTAAAATTTCTGAAACAAACATCTAAGAATCCACCAGTCCTGAAAATTCCTAGAGAGGGGAAAAGAATCCTTTAAACAGCAGTCAGTGACCATTACTGGGGAACTGTCTTGATAGAAGAGTTAGAAGGACAAAAATACTATTGTGGTCTTGCAAGTGGGCAGTTCAAACCAATAGAGCTTCACTACCACATCACCTTCAAAGAAACATTAGCCATAAAATATGGGATCCAAAAATTTGACTTTCATCTAAGTGGATATTACTTTGAAGTCCAATTAGATAACTCATCTTTTCCAAGGATCCTAGAATTCAAAAACAAAGTGCTTCCAAACCCACAAATTCTCAGACTGAAAGAATGGTTCTCTCGATATGACTTTACTGTAAAGCATATTAAAGGAACCCAAAATCTCATTAAAGACTATCTCTCCAGAATAGCCAAGCCAATCACTGTCCATTCTTCCACCCATTCCTACCCTCTAATCTTAATGAACACAGGAGCTTCAAGCTCCACTCCACTAAACCCAACTTTTCCTCCTAAGCTTAATATTAGCCTAACTCTAACTCCAACTTACTTAAAAGAGTTTGCTGTCACCCAGATGTTCCGTTACTTAGCCATTTCTCTCCAAGAAAATAAGATTGAACGTAGTCAACATTAGTTTAATCCTGTAGCCCCTTATCTGAATGTCTTTTCAGTTCTGATTGGAAAGTCATTCTTGGAATCTGATAGATGATTTTTGTGGTGTGTCACAATGATATATACCTATCCTATCATGCTCCAACAGTCCAGATGAAAACCTTTTTAAAAGATGAATTTGAGAACAAGGACACCCTGTTATGGAATACTCTGGAATGGTACCACGCCACCAGCCCATTTATACTTGGAGGAGAGACCTTGAACAAGAATTATCCAGGTTCAACATATGAAAAATGGATGATGAACAAACCAGAGAATTGGTTTTTGTATATGTTCTTCATCGACAATATTTCCAACATCCTCAAACCAAAATGCTCTGGACACAAAATCAAGCCAGAAAATGTGACTTATTTCTTCAAACACTTTATGAAAGATGCCACTCCACCATTCTACAAGGAGGAGTTTATCTCCCATTTGCACCAAATAAATGGGTTTGACATTAAATACCCTCAAATTAGTTCCACTTGTGGCAGGCTAAAATCGTTAGATATTATCTGTGTTCTAGAATGGGATCCACTGGGAGAATATGGAACAAATGATTTCAAGCTAGCTGAAGAACCAGAAACAAAGGATGAAACAGATAAACTTGGTGAAGTCATGCAAGATTCTCAAGGGTCGCCATGGTCTGAGTATAAAGAGAGAAGACTAGACCAATTACTTGAAAATTATGAAAAAGGAAAAACTGAAAGAAATAGAAGACAAGGAGGAGTATCTAGAAGATCAAAATCTCTCTCCTAGTCATGAACCTGTATATCACTGTTTCACAGACTAAGGACTACTTTATAAAAGCTACTTTAGAAAAGTTGTCTGTAAAATAAATAATATGTCTTTTTGTGAAATACATGTATGGTGTGTGTTTAAAAACTGCATTAGAACTTATCTTCTTAGTTTGTCTGTTTATGGAAGCCTCCTTCTATATATTGAGGCCTCCTCACTCTTGTAAGATATCAAGAAATCTGAAGAAATAAAATCCTTTAATCCTTTTAAATCCATGGCTTTTTAAATACCTCTCTTCTTCCTAAAAACCTAATTCTTTATATCAGCCCATGCTCTCTTAGAATATGAGAAGTATCAAGATAATAGGCATCATAAACATATAGTATGCTCTGTACTTGCCTCTTAGTTGAGGATCCTGTACATCAGAAGTATGTTTGAACAAATATCCATGCTCTCCGCTCTTGTCTATTATAGAACTATAATCTTTATGATTAACTATGGCTTGAAAAGTAGGCATTGGGTTATGCTGAAGATCTCACCTTGTGCAAAAAAAGATTATGTTTTTATAGGGGCAAGGAGAAATTTATGTTTTCTTTTGTCTTTGTCTCGTTTGTCCTATAACAGGAATCAAATGCTACCTTGAATAGATATGTACATACACTACAAGAAAACATGCATTTTGTGGCAGTTGTTTAGCGGCAATTACAGTCATGTAACAACCCGACTTTTTTCCTTCAGTTAAAATGCTAATTAGGGAAGAATTAAAAATATAATAATAAGGAAAATGTGAGATAAAAATGAAATAAAATTTAAATATTAATTTTATCTTTGTAATATTAGGTAAAAATAACCCTTTGACGATCTTGTGACGTCCGGTGACGTTTGGATCGAAATTAGGGTTTTATTATAATTTCTTTACAACTCACAGGAGTCTGTAAAATATATTAATATGAAATTAAATGTAAGAATATTTCAACTAAGATTTAAATATTAACAAGGATAACTAATAGGTCACAACGGTGTGTCCGGAATATTTTAGGATGTCCGGACATAAATAATTAATGAGCAAACATGACCTAAAACACACTAAGGGCAAAATAGGAAAAATACATAGCCATGGAACTAAGAAAAGCCCACGGCAGCCTTTCCCCCCATGCAAGCCCGAAATATACACACACACACACACATATTCTCCAAATCTTTCATTTTCATTTTTCTCCTAAGTTCCTAAACCTAAGCCTTTCTCCATCAAAGTTCAACCATTATCTCTTGTTCTCACCATCATCAACCACTCTCAAAGCCATCAGGAAGGCAAGCTAGCATCAAAACTAAGAGTTCTCTTCAAGTGGAATCCAAGAAACCAAGTTCCATAACCTTAATCTCCATAACCTAGGTTTTTGTTCTTTCTTGGAAAGAAAAGTTCAAGCAAGCCATCAAGCTTCAAGTTCATCTTTCTCATCATCATAATTCATTCCTAAGTCCATAAGGAAGGCAAATCAAGAATAGTTGGTGAGTTTTCATCCCTTGGTGAAGAACCAAGCTTCCATAACCTATGTTGCCCTAATTATGTTAAGAATTTCATCCTAGGTCAAGAAGACTGATAAGTGCCATATTTTGGTATTTCTATAGGCTTAGATGACACTTATATGGATTATTTTAGATAAAATTTTAAGCCAATATATGATTTTATTAAGTTTTAAGGAGTGGATACATATATATTATAAATTGATACAATTCTTGTAAAAATCCCATATAGGAAAGACGCACGCCAGGCGTCCTCACCTAACCTTCCAGAAGCAGCCGCCACAGTGGACCAAGCCACCAGCCACCTCACCAACCACGCCTAGCGTGTTCACCAACCGCGCCTGGCGCACGCCTAGCGTGTCTAGCGGCTGAAGCTTTGCCTATAAATAGGGAGGCATCTCTGCAGTTCATATCATCAATTTCCATTCATCCTTGCTACATTACACACTTCATACTCGGTTTAGGAAAGAAAGAAAGGCTTAGGAGACTGAAGAATCCCTTAGGGAAGTGCTGGAGAAATCCCAACGGTTGTAGTTCGTGGTGGAGGTGTGGAAACAAACCACCATTGCGCTCCAATCTACCGCATCTCTAGAGTTCTTGTAAGCTTGTAACCTATCCATGTCTATGGATAGCTAACTTTCTTTGTTGTTGGGATTTGATGTGCTTTATTTTTGAAATGTATCCATCTTAACCTACGCTTGTGATTCTATGTTGTCTTACGATTTTAATGATTGATCTTATGCTTCATGCTAGCTTTTGCTTAGTGTTTTGCTTCTTGACCTGAGACTTGCTTGTATGAACGGACGTTATCCCAATTAAGTTATAACCAGTTTAAGATCAATAGTGCTATGCTAAGCTTGATTCTATGCTTAAAGATTGTGAACGAAAGTTACAATTTCTTAAGCATGATCTAGATCAATTCATTTAGTTCATAATTGCCATAACTGGAATCAAGAACTAATCGCTTTAACACCTGCATTAACGTCAAGGTACTTTGTTAAGTTTGTGNGTTCACAATTTTTTTTATGTTTGTTTTTAATTTCTTGATTTTTTTTTCCCATTCATTCGCTCTGTATCTTGATTTGTTTTTCGCCTTGTAGCAACGTAAGAGACAGATGGAATTAAAAGAGATGTATGGAATTAGAAGCATAAAACTTGACTTTGTGAATTGAGTTAGCGTAAAAGAGACATATGGAATTGGAATTGGAATTGGAATTGGAAGCATAAAACTATTCTTTTTTTATTCACTGAGTTAGCATAAGACTTTCAACTTGAATACGAAAGGAACTAGTGACTAGAAGTGACCACAGAATACAAGCACATTGGCAAAGGTATAATTTTCGGACAGGTATTATGCAAATATTTTAGAAATTATGTTTTACGTTTCTTAGAAATTAGACATGATTCGACTTCTTAAAGTATATAGGATACCGAAGTAAACTCCTAAATAAATAATTAATATAAACATTGTCACTGATAAATGGTTTCTAACCGTTTATTGTGCAATATTGCACCTTTAAAAGTTGATTTAAATCGATTTTTGTAAAAAAAAATTTATTAACATGGGAGTCGATTTAAATCGATTCATTTTATATAAAAAATTGTTTATTTTGAGAACAATTTTACAAACAGTCTATCATAGGAAGAATATATTTTATATGTTTTATTTTGAAAAAAAATCCAATATATTTAATATATTTTCAATGACATAATAACCACTTAACATATGACTATTTTCAACAAAACTTGTATTTAAATATTTTATTGGCTTAAATGCATTCAAGGTCTCCTATTCCCTCTCCCTTCATTTATTGTTTGTTCCACATAAATCAATTTTGGACTTTTGATCTCAAAATTAAAATTTAGGTAACTTCTTTTATGTTTTACATGACCACGACCTTCTTTTTCATTAACACTCTTCATTTCGTTTTACTCTATATTCACACTTTAATCCCTTTTTTCACCTAATTTTCAGCCATCGTGACTCTCGATTACAAACTTTTTCACGAAGTTGGTTTTTAGAAGTTATAATTTTCTTCTTCTCGAAAAAAATTCTTTTTTTATAACATCACGAGATGGAAATGACTACTTAAAGTATTACGAAAACAATTAACAACACCCCACTATTGATTGCTAACACGATTGTTTTCTAGCCACACAAATGGAGAAATTATAGGAAATAATTGAGAAGAATAACTTATATGAACAATAATTTCCTGATAATTATTGCCTCCGGTGTTGGAGCTAGAGAATCTACAAACATATAAGTCCTTAAATTTGACTTTAGGAGATCAATACTTATAAGGAAAGTTGTTAAACTTTCAAGTTAACTCATAAATTCTTACGAGTTTACGATTTTACTACACAAATTGATTTCATGTTTTTATTAGTAAACTCTTACAAGTTTAAGTAAACTTTTAACAAAATCGATAAACTCTCGAGTTTACTAAGAGTTCACAAGTTTACTTAAACTTTCGAGTTTGATAATCTTACTTGTAAGTTAAAGAAATTGGAAGGAAGGAGAAAAATGATGAATTCTATTTTAAATTTTTGTAAATATTTAGTTTAAAAGTAAAAATATATAGAGTTTAATTTTTATTCGTGTAACATTTTTTTTATATTGTCAACCAATCAAATCTTGTCACATTAACATAAATGGTTGACCTCTCTCACTCATTCAAAAGTCATGCATAAGAAAAGATCTGATTGAATGATATTGTAAAAAATTTTACATTGTCAGTAGATAAAAATTAAACTCAAATATATGTTCTAATAGAGTAAATTAAATATATAGAACTTTTAAAAAGAAATTACATTTAGAAGTTTTATATTGTTTAGCAACAAATTCCTACCACTTTTATCTATCAACGTGATCATCTATTAATTTATATTTTATTTATTCACGATATTTTTTCAAAATTATTCATATGTTCAATATTATTTTTGTTACAAAAAATGCTCAATATTCATTTAATTATTATTACAAATCATAAGTTTACCAAAAAAATAATATTACAGATTATAAACAATTTAACTTTACTAGTATAGATTCGATCAAGATGGTAGGTGTCTCGACTTATTAACCAAGAATCATAAATTAATTTCTTTAAACACCCTCCCTTTCATTTTACTCTATATTCACACTTCAGTCCCTTTCTTTACCCACATCTCGTCATTATGACTCTCAGCAACAAGTTTTATCACAAATTATTTTTTAAAAGTTATAATTTTCACCTTCTTAAAAAATATCTTTTTTTTATAGCATGAAAAAATGTTTAAGAATAACGATCTTTTAATATTTCACTCAAATATACATTAATTTTACATTCAAATAAAACTATGCCGCATGACACCTAACCTTAAAATATTACTTTTTTTTTTTTTTTTTGATTTTTATGTGGCATGACACCTAGCCATAGAAAGCTAAACAAATATTTTTTATAAAACAAAAATACAACCACCACAGGTAATTCCTCATGTCTCTAAGATGGATGAGGCAGATTTGGCTTCGTTGGTAAAAGCAGAGCCAAAGCTTGGCGATGATGGTGGCATAGAGGATGGCGATGAGAGGAGGAAGAAGAAGGATTGGGTTTTTGGGTTCTTTCTTTAAAAAAACAAAAAAAAAGACAAAATCATTGTTGATTTGATGAGTTCTTCTAATGATGATGTTGTTTTTAATTCTTTCCCTACAATGATCATCATAACTGTTAATAGTTTCCTTGATTGTCTATATTTGTTTAATTTGATATGGTTTATGATTGTTTTGAATCTTTTGATGGTGGTGATGTTGGTGGTAGAATGAAGCTTAGAGAAGAAGGGAATGATTTTTGAGGTAGAAGAAGGGTTGAAGAGAAAGATAATGGGTGGTGGTGGAGGTGGTGGAAAGAGAAAGTTACAGACGAAGAAAATGGGCAGCGGCGGTAGCCATGGCAGCAGTGACGGCGGAGCAACAGTGAAGGTGGTTGCAGTGAACATCTTTTATTTTTCACTCAAATTCTTTTACTTATGATGAAGATTTGTTAATTTTAATGAAATTATCAATGAAATCAACAATTTAATAACCATAATCTGATTTCCTTTTTCAAAAAAAATTTAAAGAAATGATTTGCTTAAGTTTAAAAAAATTAAACTATCCTTTTAAAGAAAAGGCAAAAAAGAATTCTCTTTTCATGAGCCAACTCTACTTGTCTTTGTATTATTGGCTCAATGCAAATTCGTACAAGTGAAAAATAAATGCAATTCTCACTCAAGTATGACCCCTTGTGTTATATATACCCACTCGTGCATTTCCAACACAATATAAAAGGCAAAATTATGCTTCATAATTCTCTTGCCTCATCATTGGTGACAACACAAGTAAGGTGTATTTAGTTTGTAATTTTAATTTATATATCATTGTTTAACTTTTGGTTTCTTCTTTCTGCATAAATTATTATATTACTATATTACATTATGGTTCATGTTATAATAATACCGGAAGAGAATGGATATATAATAAAGAAACAAAAGAAGTTTATGAACTTCTTAACATCCCAAAACACAAATACACCTCACGTGTATACACTTAAATAACTCTCAACCAAATAAAACAAAAGAGAAGAAAAGAAAACAAACTTTTCTATATGAGAGAATATGTTATTGTTTGAGATGATGTTACGAAGGAGAACATGCCTTGTATTTATAAGCTACAAAAAACTCCTGTAACCATTAACTAATAGAGGGGAGATTTTAACTCATATCCTCCCAAATTGTAGAAGCCCAAAACAAAGGAGAAGCATTCATTTCAAGCCATAAATAACAAATCTCCACCTTGGCTTGAACTGCCTTCAAGGCTCAAACTACATGTGTTACCTTCAAATGCTATGAACATCAACTATGTCTAAGCAATGTTGGAACTTAAAAACTAGAACGAGCTTTGTAAGCATATCTGCAGGGTTGTCAGAGGTACCGATCTTTTTCACAATAATATCACCTTGTGAAATGATCTCCCGTAGAAAATGTTATCAAACATCGATGTGCTTTGTCCTTTCATGGCACATTTGATTTTTACTCAAATGTATTTCACTTTCACTATCATAGTATACAATTGTGATGTTTTGCTCTAGTCCGAAACTGCTTACCAAAGACCGAAGCCATATTGCTTCCTTTATGGCTTGTGCTACTGCCATGTATTCGGCTTCAGTAGTAGATAGTGCAATAGTGGACTGTAAAGTTGCTTTCCAACTTATTGCACTTCCGAAAAGCATGAACATATATCTAGTCAAAGACCTTCTTTTATCCAAATCTCCAACATAGTCAGAATCAACATAACCAACAATATTGCCATCAATATTATGATCTTTATCAAATACCAGACCAACATTTGAAGTACTTCATAGATATCAGAGTATTCATTCCACAACTTGCCAATGCATCTTGCCAGGATTTTCCATGTGCCTGCTGACAACACTAACTGCTTGTGAAATATCTGGACGAGTGCAAACCATAACATACATCATGCTTCCAACTGCACTAGCATAAGGAACATGTGACATATACTCTTCCTCTTCAATGGACTGTGGTGAATGTGCAGCTGATAGTCTACGATGGGCTGTCAACAGAGTATTCACAGGCTTTTTATTTTGCATCCCAAAACGCTCAAGTACTTTCTTAATATTGTTCTTTTGTGACAAGCATAAATTTCTAGCACTTCGATCTATGTAAATCTCCATGCCCAAAATCTTCTTAGCTGCTCCCAAATTTTTCATTTCAAATTCATTACTAAGCAGAGCCTTGAGCTTGTTGATCTTAGTTATACTCTTAGAAGCAATAAGCATATCATCAACATAACGTAATAAATACACAAAAGAACCATCTAGTAGTTTCTTATGGTATACGCAACTATCGTAATCATTTCTAGAGTAATCATGATTCAACATAAAAGAGTCAAATCTTTTATACCACTGTCGTGGAGACTGCTTCAAGCCATATAATGACTTCTTCAAAAGACAAGCATGATCTTCCTTGCCTTGAAATACAAAACCTTCTGGTTGCTTTATATAGATCTATTCTTCAAGCTCTCCATGTAGAAAAGCTGTCTTGATGTCAAGTTGCTCAAGCTCTAAGTCAAATCGTACTACCATGGCGAGCAACACTCGAATAGAGCTATGTTTCACAATAAGAAAGAACACTTCATTGAAGTCTATGCCTTCCCTTTAGCTAAAACCTTTACCCACTAAACACACTTTGTAATGAGCCACTTCAATTCCAGGGGATCCTTCTTTCTTTTTTGAAGACCCACTTGCAACCAATAACTTTCTGTCCTTTCGATGGTTTTACCAACTCCCAAGTATGATTCTTGTAAAGAGACTCCAGTTCCTCATTCATGGCACCAATCCATTATGCAGACTCATTACTCGTGATAGCCTCACGATAAGTTACAGGATCTTGAGTTTGAATATCCTCTGCAATTAATAAAGCAAAAGAGACAATGTCAACATGAGCATACCTTTGAGGAGGTTTAATTTGCCTCCTTGTTCTGTCTCTTGCAAGACTGTATTGCTGCAGTGGTGGTATAGTCTCCTTGCTCTTCAACAAACTCCTGCTCATGCTCTTCTTCTTGAATACGTTGCTCAGGAGTATCTTCTTGTACTTCATGTGGACGTTCGACTTCAAACTCCACCTGCTTGTTGATACTCAATTCCATTTCTTCATCTCTAACCTCCTTAGTTGAATGAAGCATGTTTATTTCATTAAATTTGACATCTCTGCTAATTATGAACTTGGGTGGTCTAAGTTCAGTACACCATAACCTATAACCTTTCACCCCTAATGCATATCCAAGAAATATACACTTTTGTGCCCTTCGTTCAAGTTTGCCATCATTGCTGTGAACATATACAGGACAACCAAATATTCATAGATCAGAATAATTAGCAGGAGTACCAGACCATATCTCAAAAGGATTTGCATTCAATTGTAGTGGATGGGGAACAATTCACAAAATAACAAGCCATATTAACTGCCTCAGCCCAAAACTCATTTGGCAAGTTGGCATTAAAGAGCATACAACGAGCTCTCTCCAAAAGGGTTCTATTCATACGTTCAACTACACCATTCTGTTGTGGTGTCCTTCGCATAGTACGATGTCTAACAATGCCTTCATTCTCACATAACTCATTGAACTAGCCTTCGCAAAACTCTAAACCATTATCTGTTCAAAGACGCTTCATTTTCTTGTTAGTCTGATTCTCAACAAGCGTTTTTCATTTCTTGAAAGTATGAAATACATCACTTTTATGCTTCAGAAAATAAACCCAGACTTTCCTCGAAAAGTCATCAATGAACGTCAACCTTTCGACGAAACAAGTGCAGGGCCCCACAAATCACAGTGAATATAGTTAACAATGTGCTTAGTCTTGTGAACGGTAATGCTAAACTTGACTCTAGTCTGCTTCCCATAGACACGATGTTCACAAAAGTCAAGTTTTTCCATCTTGCTATCACCAAGAAAACCACGCTTGCTCAAAATAGACATTCCAGCCTCGCTCATATGCCCCAAACGCATATGCCATAATCTCGTATTATCTAACTCAAAGTTATGGGAGGATGATACAGTTGCAGCGGCAATAAATGTGCTGCCTTGAATTAAGTAAAGACCATTAACCAACTTTCCTTTGATCACAATAAGAGTGCCTCTGGAGAATTTCAAAACTCCATCTTCAGAAGAATACTTACACCCTTATGAATCAAGAGTTCCCAAAGAAATGAGATTTTTCTTTAGTTTGGGTATGTGCTGAACCTCAGTCAATGTTCTGATGACTCCATGATGTATCTTTATTCTCACTGTACCAATACCAACAACCTTACAGGATATATTGTTTTCCATAAGGACAACTCCACCTTCAATTGATTGATAAGTTGTAAACCAATCTAGATTCAGACACATGTAGTAGGAGCAACTAGAATCAATGATGCATGCATCACCAACTAAAGTTGTAGATATAGAGAGAACATTTTCTATGCCTTGTACAACACTTACTGCATTACTTATATCAACAAATTTCGTTTCTTTAAGCTTTGGGCATTCTGTTTTCCAATGCCCTTCTCTTTTGCAATAACGACATCTTCCATTTCGATGTCTAGATTTGGATCTAGACCCTCCTCTGCTATGACTACTCAACCTACCTCCTTTGATCTCCCTTTAACAAACAAGCCAGCTGCGGGGTCATCACGTCTGCCATTATTGTGCTCCATCTTCTCATGACTCATTAGTGTAGACTTCACTTCATCAATGTCAAGGCTTTCACTCCCATATATGAGTGTTTCTCGAAAGTGCTTGTAGGATGAAGGTAAAGAACAAAGCAATATCATTGCTTGTTGCTCACGGGAAAATGTCTCATCCATATTTTTCAAATCCATAATAAGTGAGGTAAACTCATAAATATGTGTTCTGATGGATGTCCCTTCAGCCATACGGAACATGTATAGGCGTTGCAATGCTCCAAGGCGACTACCCATTTTCTTCTTCAAATACAACGACTCTAACTTGTTCCATAATGATGCTGCAATTTTCTTTAACAGGACCTCTTGTAATACATCATCTATGATGGATAATTGAATAGTAGAAAGAGCCTTTTGGTTAGTCTCTTCCCAATCAGAGTCTTTCATTTCAACATGCATCTTTTCTTTTCCATTTAATGCAACCTTCAGATTTTGGTTTGTGAGAACTGCCATCAAACGAACCTTCCACATCTTGAAGTTGATGTGTCCATCGAATTGCTTAATATCAACTTTTGTTGTCGCCATATTTTCCTTGTGCCAAGTTGGCCTAGAATGTAACATCTCGCTTTTTCCTTAGTAAAGATTTCGCGTAATAAATAAATCTACAAGCTGTTTATTTAGATTAGAAATTTAAATCACAAATTCCTTTACCAAAAATGCCCGTCAAGGTAATAGTTCATGGTCTCGCAAAATTTTGCGAGATCCGGATTAATTATCTTTATTCTCTGGAATTTAATCACGTATCAAAGGTATCCGTAAAACATACTTTTACAAAATTTGAGTTACGAATACCTTGGATTAATTTAAATTCCTTATGAGAAAAATTATTAGATGAAGATGGTATGTTTAGAAATTTTTTAGGATACCCATACACGAAAAGTTAACGATCAAATACGATCAAACAAGATAAAAAAATACACAAAAAATTAACAAACACATACACAGTTGCACAAAACTATGACACACACACACATGAGTCAAATAAAGTCAAACAAAGACCATCCTCATCACCTTATCCTTTTCCACAAACACTATTCATAATAGGTGAGCCATCATCTTTCATTTTTTTTTCTTTTATTTTTTTTGGCCCAAAATTGGAGCCAAGACTCACGGCCATGAGGCCTATAAAAGGCTCCTCCACGGCTTCCATTTTACTTATTCTTACTTTCTCCTAAACACGTCCATCTCACGCACTCGGTCGTTACCTTCACGTAGCAGAGAAACTGACAACGCAAAGCATCGCTCATCGCTTCGAAAACCTATCTACAAGTGGGTAATTTGACAACCCAATGTCTAAGTGGCATATTTATGGTGTTTTATGTATGAATATTGTTATGTATATGTTGTTTAAATTGTTGTTTGCCTGGAAAACTGCTGGTGTTTATCTGTGACTCTGTCAGGATTTAGGTATACCTAGGTTTGAAATAGAAAAAGAGTAAGTTAGAGTAGGAAGTATGGGATGGCATTTTTAACATGAAAAACTAACATCATTTTTGGAATCTAAACGAAAAATCTAGTGGGGTTGTTAAGTTTTATGATTTTTGGAGCCCTCGACAAATTTCTCAAGCAAAATGAGTAAAACGGTGTTTTCGGCGAGCCAGGGCAAAACGGGAATTTAGGAGAAATGGACTGAAAATCTGGGTTTGTTTTTATGAAAAATGGGTTTAGAGATATCAAAAACCTTGGGATCAAGTTTTGAGCCCTTCGGATTTTTGATAACTAAAATTCCAAAGAAAATCGGGCTTTACGGGTAAAAAATGACATTTTGGGCAAAAAGGGTAAAACTGTAATTTTGAAATCTTGGGTTCAAAATCTGGGTTTAGAGGTGAGAAAAATGAGCTTAGAACTATCAAAAACCTTGTGGTGAAGTCTTGGGCCCTTTGGGTTTTTGATAACTAAAATTCTGACGAAAATCGGGAAAAGCACTGGTACACCGTAGCTTTCAGGATATGGTAGTTGTTATGCTTTGTAAGCTATATTTTATTATTATGAATCATGAGGAAATGGGTTTTCATTAGAGTGTTAGGACAACCATAGAAAAGATCATAATTGAACATAGGGAACGAAAAAAGATCTTAAGAAGGTTTCGGCCACAATGGGCCCGAAATACCTTAAAGATATGTACTTAGTTATATGGATAGGAAAACCTCCTCTCTTGGCACGTTTATGGACAAGCCCCTCACTAGTCTGACAAGACGGATTGATTAATGATTTGAACGCAGACTTAGACTTGATCGCATATCAAAGTCTAAATGAAAAGATGAATATACAACGAAGTGACATAACGAACAAGTCAGAGTCGCCTATAGCGCATAAAAGGGCCCAAAGAACGTTAAGAAAGTACGATTCCATTCCTGGTCACGTCAAAAGGGTAGGCCCCTCGCCATCCTACAAGTAGGATGGTTATTCCCTAGTGATGGTCGATAAAGTATGCTAAATGAATCCGTGGTTCGCTACCACTCAGGTAATAGTGCTGCCTGGTCGTCATCAATACGGAAACAGAAGTAGGTTATAACTAAAGGGGGACGACGGTCCCACGGTCTACAATGGAGAATGATGGACATAAAAGCAAAAAAGAAGGATGCAGTCCCGATGGAAAGTACCTGACAGGGCGCATAAGAGAACTCCCAGACCCCTTCATGCATGATATATGTGATGTATAAGATGATTATATATCTATATGATAAGGCAACGTCAAGTGGCAAAGGTTTCACAAGACGACCCCTATAAGGTTATGCGATACGAAAGTACGTGATCCGATGTCACGATTACTCAAACGATTAGGATTAGTAAGCACAATAAGTTTTCCTATGTTAAGTAATGCAAAGACTAGAATTCCCGATCATTTAGTAAATTAGACAAAGTTGCTTAGGACTAGCATGGATAATAATAATAAGTAGGGATTTTTAGTATACTTTGACACCTAGAGATCTCTTGAGTGGCTTGGATCATGAATGAAGCAAAAACGGATAGTTATGCCCTAAGATTCCCATTGAGGAAGCGACGTTCTCATCCCCCACTCATTTATGGTTCCAGGCGAACACGACAAATACGCCTGAGCGAAATAAGCATCCCGGACAAGTAAAGACCTTGGCATCAAGAAGTTCCAGGGAATATAGCAGATCAACAATGTTTACCTACGCATCAAGACGTGTTTTGTATTTTGTATTAGCCAAAGAGATTAGACATGCCCTTAGCTCTTATGTGAATTAGATGTATTATGTATTAGTACAATCAATGTGTAACTATTTTTGGACCTACATGGATGAATATTATGCTCTCTATGAATTTGTTATGAACATGTATTGATTGAGCCGTTAAGCGCTTAAGTCTCTTAGACTCTATCGCTTGTGTATATATGTATGACTTCTTGATCACGCATGACTCATATTTTATGTTTTCATAAAGAAAAGAAAAAGTTTTAAAATTGATCCATATTTTCAATAAGAGAATATTTTCAAAGATAAATATGGAGCTAGAAGTATCCCAACCAAAGAAGTTAACAACCTTGTGAGCATTATTTACGGCTACAGCGTAAGCAGTTAGCAGGGGTGTTACACAGAACGCTACAAGTGCTCTGATACCAGTTTGTTATAGTAATAGCAGAAGAGAATGGATATATAACAAAGAAACAAAAGAAGTTTATGAACTTCTTAACATCCCAAAACACAAATACACCTCATGTGTATACACTCAAATAACTCTCGACCAAATGTAACAAAAGAGAATAAAAGAAAACAAACTTCTCTATATGAGAGAATATGTTATTGTTTGAGATGACGTTACGAAGGAGAACATGACTTGTATTTATAGGCTACAAAAAACTTTCGTAACCATAAACTAATGGAGGAGAGATTTTAACAACTATCCTCCCAAATTGTAGAAGCCCAAAACAAAGGAGAAGCATTCATTTCAAGCCATAAATAACTATTCAAACATAGTAAAATAAGCCAAATCAAACTAAATAGTTTATAATAACTCGAACCGTGATTTAGCTTTTTTAAAATGTCAAATTATACCAAACATGCAACTTTTTGTCTGTTGGGCCATTAGTTGAACCTATGCTTAGATCTGGAAAATAATAGTTGAGCCCAAAATAAGTTAGGCGCGGCCCCAAAGAGCACAGCACCACCACAACAAAAAACGACGTCGTTTCGACACTGTAAGAAGCGCGTGCTCCATCCATGTTCACAAGATAGGAACGGAACGAAAAAAGGTACGATCGTAGCAGCAACAATGGCGAACGCAGGGAGCAGCACCAGAGGCTCGCGATGGTCCCTCAAGGGAACCACTGCTCTTGTCACCGGAGGAACTCGCGGAATCGGGTTAGGTTTCTCTCCTCCTTATTGCTCGGAGTGAAATTCGGTCTTCGTCGATTCTTCTGACTTCGCGTGCTGAATCTGTTCGCTGTTCTCACTTCTCAGGCACGCTGTGGTGGAGGAGCTGGCGGAGTTCGGCGCCAGCGTGCACACTTGCTCGAGGAACGACGAGGAGCTGAACGCGCGCTTGAAGGAGTGGAGAGAGAAGGGGTTCTCGGTTTCTGGCTCGGTTTGCGACGCTTCTTCTCGACCCCAAAGGGAGAAGCTTATTCAGCAAGTGGCTTCCGAATTCAACGGCGTGCTCAACATACTTGTGAGCCCTTACTACGTTGCGAAAATCCACACTGACACCTTAATCTTCGTATTACCATTCTTTGTGAGATCCAATTAGATGCTATTATCTGTGAGATTTTCTGAGGTGGTGACTGGTGGGGACCAACACCTTAGCTGAAATGACATGATAATACATTTTTGTATGTCCTGTGGCTTCAAAGTTAAATTCATAGTTATGCATGTTTATAAGTTATAGGATAACTAATAAAATATAATTAGTGATGCTGCGATCGTTCAGATGAACATAAATGAGTGGCTGAAACTTTTTTTCTTACATGTGTGAAATGATGTTTATAAGTTTTGTTTCCTACACATTGGAATATCTGTGCGGTTCATGTGAAAAGAGAATAAAAGAGTGGTTTGTAGTTTAGTACTTACTATCACTATTGGAGAGAAGAGAAACCTAATGTGGCGGTCATGAATAGTGTATAGGGTTTGTAATAACGTTGCTGGGAAGGAGGGCAGGGCAGGGCAGGGCATGTGGAAAGGGGAATAAAGCTAGACGTTTCCTTGTATGATGGAAAGTGCTGGTACACAACGAAATTCAGATGCACCTTTTAAAGCACAATAGCAATTCACATTTCTCAAGATTAAAAAAATAAAAAAAAAACTTTGAAATAAAAGGAATCTCTGCAGTCAAAAGAAAAGTTAAGTGAATATAAAGACTACTAATTGATTTCTTGTGTTAAATTTCAATTAAAAGAAAAAAAAGAAGGAGCCCTGTTGTACCTTGCCATCTAAGCTGATGCAACTCAGCGGCTCTTCCTGTGTAAGGATAGTAGGCAGGCTAACCTTTTAGTTTAGCTTTGTTGATGATGACTCGTTATTTCATATTGGGATATATAACTTACTGAGTAGTATTAGACACTGGTCTCACGTATTATAAATCACCCGGGGTTTCATTATGCTGTGTATTGCTGCATCATAATTTCGAGTTTATGTTCTCAGTAAAAGCAATTAAAGTTCTAGAAGAAATTTGAGATGCTAATGGACATGGTTGGTCTTCACCTTTTTTCATCTTACATGCACTCAATTTGCTTTTAGTTAATGGCCAATTTCACAGAGATTGTGTTATTGATACTACAAGTACAAGTGCTCTCACAAGGGAAATATTAATATATACAAAATATAGTTAATAACTGAAAACATGAGATTTACAACTTAGCTGCTTGTAATTATATTATAATAGCATAAAATTGATAAAATTATATATGTCCAAATTGCTAGACTTGTTCATCTTATTGGCATCACATGGCTTCAGCGCATAATAAATTTTGTTTACCAAGTTCATCATCTTTTGAGCTTAGGTAAACAATGTTGGAACAAATGTGAGGAAGCCAACAACTGAGTTCACCACCGAAGAATACTCAAAAGTAATGAGTACTAACTTGGACTCTGCATACCATCTATGCCAACTTGCTTATCCTCTTCTTAAAGCATCTGGAAATGGAAGCATAGTGTTCATTTCCTCTGTTGCAGGTCTGACAGCCATAGGTTCTGGAACCGTTTATGCTGCGAGTAAAGGTCGGTGATGTTATAATTATCTCATCTTTTGCCTAAACATGATAGACTACAAATTATTTGAAAGATATTGACTAAGAAGGTTCAATGTGCTACATTTTTCAGCTGCGATCAATCAGCTTACCAAAAATCTTGCTTGTGAATGGGCAAAAGACAATATAAGGAGCAACTGTGTTGCACCTTGGTATACAAAAACATCACTTGTGGAACCTGTAATGCTCTCACACCCTGTTAATTTCTTACATGGTTTATCTTCTGTTCCAATGAGCTTGATAGGCATAGGTTAAGTTCATTGACTAAAAATTTGAGTTGAGTGGGAAAATGAACTGATCGTTCATTATTTAATGATGTCCAGATAGTATTCTATCTTTTTAGTGCTGTATTTGCTACCTGCATCACTCTGATTGTCATGCAAAATTTTATCAGGACATAATCTGTGCCTTGAAGTTCTTACCTGTTTTGGGATTTTAGTAGTCTAGGAGTATGCATATAAGAAGTGTATGTCTATCAGTGTTTAAGCCTTTGCAATCCTTTAGATTATTGAATAGGAAAACATAAATTGCCTGCATTTGGGGATGAGAAATGGCTCATATAGCCACATACATTATGCTCGATTCACGTTGTGATTACCTTATTACTCTATAACTAGCTAGACTAGCATAATTACTACTGCTACAGTCATATGACAATGTAAAGTATCAGGAAGCAAATTAACAATATTTGAACCTTGGGAGGGACCAATTGCTGGTAGAACTAGAGAGGATAAATCCGTGATCATTTTCTTTCTAGTAATTACTTCTGTTATAAAATTCAGATAGCTGATTAGGGTCTTTAGGGTTTTGCATGAGAAAAGCATTCTAAGTGATCCGACAGCTTTTCTTCTCCTTCATTTTTTTTGGTAAAATATTTACCTGCTACAATCTTTTTTATTTGAGTGTGTATACATACAAACTATTGGCTCATCGCATGTTACTCGGGTTCACTTGTGAAAGAGGTACCAAAATTACTCGATTCATTGTTACTGTTGAATGGCCTTTTCATGTTCAGGATTCTGTTTCTGGACATAGCTGTATTTCTTGCTAAACAGATTCTGTTGACCCATTTGTCGTTGTAGAAAATACTTCTTAGATGTAAAGGTCTTTACCTTTGAAATTTCAAAGAGGGATGTTATTAGTGCAAACTCTTCCTATATGGATTGCAATGCCCCCTGGTTTGTGTGTAGGGGCATGCAATGCATTGAGGGCTTTTCGCAGACATATGGCTTGTTTGGATTGGCTTACGATAAAAATATTTTTTTAGTAGAGCGTTTTTTTTAATAAAACAAAAAAAAAACACTCTAAGTTGCATCCAAACACTCTTAACATTATAAAAGTACGTATTTTATTGTAAAAAAAAAAAAATCAATCCAAACAAACCCATAGTCTTACTTTTCTTCTAAGTTCTGAACTATACCCTTTACATATTTGTAGCCAGCTTGATGTGCACTATTAATTTTCCAAATGACATTCTTATCTTCATAACTCGGGTTCCTAAATTGCTCGCTTTTGTAACAGTTGCTCGGAAACAAAGGCCTTCTCAGTGAAATACTGTCTCGAACACCGATGAAGCGGATAGGAGAAGCACATGAAGTGTCATCCTTGGTGACTTTCCTTTGCCTGCCAGCCGCTTCCTACATCACCGGACAGATTATTTCTGTTGATGGAGGATTTACTGTGAATGGATTTCACCCTAGCATGATATTAAATTTCACCCCAGAATGAGCCCAGAATGAGAATAACTTTAAGGCAAACTTGACCCTTTTATTTTTCTGCAGTATGTTATGTGTACAACAAGGTACTCTCATCAACTGTCCACATGCTATCGTTTGTTCAATTTGTCATGTGTATTGGAATTAGAATGAAATGTGAGAAAATGAGTGAATACTTGATTAATCACTGTGGTTAGGTAGCTTATATACAGAGGAGAGCTAACCAACTGGGTAGTTATGTCTAACTAACCATAACTAACTAAATAGCTAATTACAGATTAAATACTTTTAATAACAGAAAGAATAAAATACTTATTCTAACTTCCATAATGTGCAATTATATATGTTGACTGGTATCATTGATCGTGTTGATACATCAGTTGGGGTAGCTTGACTAAAAAAATTAGGTCTAGTTGATCAATGTTTTCATAGTTTAGGTCTACAACTAACTGTTTATATCACTTTCCTATTTTTAACTTATTGCATTCATTTAATGGAGCGAGTTAATCATTTTCCAAAGTCATAGCGGATATGTACATTGTTTCGGATTACAACCATAAGAAATTTAATGAATCGCTTTTGAAGTGTATTCCTTCCTTCTAATTAACTTAACATGAATCATATTTATGGATGGCTTTATGCTTTAGGTAAATAAAGATATTAAATTAAATTACAGAAAAGACCGAAGGCATTGCGTGTTGTAACTGCTGTTTCGTTCTTTAAAAGAACAATTATATTTTATTTTCAGTAATGCTTTTAATAATAATTATTGAAAACTCATTTTATTTTAACCTTGGTTATTTTTAAATCTTTTATTCTTTTATAAAAAATGGTTAGAAACACAAGAGCATGGAAGGAGGTATCTGAAATGCGTGCAGAGTGTATTGTATTTTTTTCTGAATGAGATTTAAAAATAAGGTTACGCTATTAATAGGTCAAGAATACTAATTACAAGAACAATTATAAAATATAAAATAATAATGTTAATAATGCTAATATGTTATAAACATTTATACGTTATAAACGTTTAAACATCAATGGTAAACGTTAACATCCTCCTTAAACTCAAATAGGTGTTGTTGAAACTAACTTGAGTTTGGAAACCAAAGTACGGAAGTGACCAAGATGATGAGCCTTGGTGAACAAATTAGCAGGTTGGTCAAGAGTCCCAATGGAGATGAGTTGAAGAGCACTTCGCAGAATGTGCTAACGAATGAAGTGATAATCAATCTCAATGCGTTTAGTGCGTTCGCAGAATGCATCGTTATGAGCAATCTAAATGGCATTGCAGTTATCACAATAGATATCAGTTGGAGAGGATGAGGAGATGCCCAATTCATCGAGAAGCTAGTGTAACTAAAGGAGTTTAGCAGTGGTGTTAGCAAGAGCGCGATATCAATGGTAGACATGAAAGAAAAATTGTGAGATACAGACGTTATGTGATTACAACATGTAGAATTAAAATACCATTTGGTACTACCTAGAGTTGTGGATAAAGCAACATCAGTATTACTGGATAGGGAAAATAAGTTGCTTAAAAAGGGACTTAATATCACTGATGGAAATAACAAGTGTAGAAGTAGTGGAAGTAAATGCTAGGGAATCACTGGCAGTAGTAGCAATGGCAAGCACAGACTTGGTGGAATGAGGACAATGTTTGGACTTGTTAGGAGCAGACTTTGGTGGATGAGTAGGACAATTCTCAATCAAGTGTCCTAATTTTTACAGTATTGGCATACTAGGACTTGACAATTGGAGGCAATGTGACCTTTCTTTTTGTAGGTATAGCACTCTATGGTGGGACATTCTAGAAGGAGATGCCCTGATCAGTGACAATGGCAGCAATATTTTACCTTGGTTGTCAATAGCTACAAATGCCATATCGGTGAGAGATTGAAGAAGACCCAATCAAGTTTCTTCAGACTTGAGGCGAGGAAGAGCATCCTCAAGAGTGGGTAGAGGATCTTGATGCAGCAAGAAGCTCAAACAGGTTCATAATCAGGTGATGGATCTCTTACATACTGCTGATGGATCTCTTATGAACGTCAATCAATAGGGTTCCATTTCTTCATCTAATCTTACCTTGCCTAACACATATCTCATACCCAAGTTAAATTTTCATTTTATCTCTGTGGGTCAATTATGTGATCTTGATTATGAAATTATGTTTTCTTCTGCTGGTTGTCATGCGCAAGATCCATGGACGGGGCAAGTCATCGGGACTGGATATAAGATTGGACGGTTGTTTGAACTCACTTGTTTTCATATTTCGTCTCCCTCAAATCTTTGTGCTGCTTCTACACTTTCTTCCTTTTAACTCTGGCATCATCGACTTGTTCATAGCTCCCTAGGCATCATACGCCATCTCATTTATGCCAGAAGTTTAGGATCTATTAGTAATGAGTTTTTCAATTGCATTTCTTGTCAAATTGCTAAACAACCAGCTCTATCTTTTAACAATAATACATTTATTTCTAATTTTCCCTTTCATCTTGTGCATTCTGATGTATGGGGACATGCTCCCACTCCTCCAATGGAAGGAGCTTGATATTTTTTCATATTCATTGATGTCAATTCACACTATGCTTGGATCTATCTAATGAAACATTGTCATGAACTACCCAGTATCTATATTACCTTTGCCAATATGATAAAAGCACAATCTTTTTAGAAACACAACATGAACATGGAAGGAGGTATTTGAAATATGTGCAAAGTGTATTGTATTGTTTCTGAATGAGATTTACAAACAAGGCTACACTATTTATATGCCTAAAATATTAATTACAAGAACAATTACAGAATACCAAACAATAATGTTAATAATGCTAATGCGTTATAAACGTTCAAACATCAATGGTAAACATATACAAAAATGATAAAAACGGAAAAAGACCAAGATAAATAAACTTGTTTCAAACACATCTATCACAACTGAATTCAGAATCTCACATCCATTTTTGTTGGATTGAGTAATACTGAATTGGGCTGAAACTCCCCAACATGAGTGGCACAGAGATTGTCGCCTATCTTTTTATCAAATAAATAAAAAACCAAGTCAACATAATAAAATGTAGTATAGGCTAACTTGATTCGTCTCACAAGGAAGCAATTTAAAACCAATTCAAGTGCTTTGGGGGTTGTTGGAAGCGAATTGAAGGAAATTAACAATTAATTGAAATAATACCTTGCATACAGTTCTTCACAGATCAAGGATTAATTATCATCGGTTCCAAAATTAAGGGGTGTTGTTTATTAGTTAAAGATCTCTAACTAACATGGAATACACCTAAGAGATCACAACCGCTCTCTCCTAAGCATCAACTAGTACAAGAGTTAACAACCGAGTCACGTTTTTAAACACTTATACTAATTTGGTTACCCAATTGCACAGCTTAATTCGATCAGATTAATTCCCCAATTTTCCCTTAGTGGCTTTGTCACAACCCCAAAAAAAAAAAGAGGGCGTCTCGCACAAGACGCAGGAAGCATCTCACGCGAGATGAGCGCCAGCAAACGCGCTGCAGCGCGTTTGCACGACGTAGTGGCGTGTTACAGCACGTATAGGGCACTGTAGCACATCGAGAAACTAGTTCCACATCATTTAGCGCTGTAGAAGGGGGTCTCCTCTTCTCCCTATATACAAAGGTTTTCCGTGAGTGTTTAGACTTGCTAATTCACTCCAAGAGCTTGAGATGTCACACTTTTGTGAGACTTTTTGCTGCAGTTATATTTTATTTCTTTTCTCTATCTCGTTTTTCTTTCATGGGGAATCAGTGCCTCCACATAGGGTGTACCAGGAGCTCCCATGGGGAATCATGGGGAATCAGTGCCTCCACATAGAGTGTACCAGGAGCTCCCAGCTTAGTACTCCTTAGCGTTTAGCCATTTTCAGGTGAATGATTTTCTTCACAGTCTATTTTAAACCATGTAGTTATTTTTTTAAGTTATTTATTTATTTTAACATTATTTTATTTATGCATGTTTTATAAAATCCTAGGAGGTGAAATTTATTATTTTATTTATGAAGTTAGCTATTCTTTTATTTAATTAGTTATTTTCTTATGATTATTTATTTAGAATCCTTTTTATTTATGAAATAAATATTTATGAAGCTATTTTAGAAAATCATGAATTATTTTAGAACTACATAAGACCGCATTTGATTGCATTAAATTTATGTTGCGTGTGTATGATTAGCATTAAGCGATATAGATATTCATATTATTTAGCTAAACCATTAATAAAATATAATGGTTAAGGAAAGGTTATGGTGGAAGAAGATTATGTTAAGGAAAGGTTCTGGCTAAGGACAAGACTTGGTACTTAAGATGTCTATTGTGATGCAGCTCTCTTACCTAGGAACCTCCCTAAGTATGAGATTTTAGTATACTTTTATTTTTCCAAGATAAAATACTTAAAGATATTAAGTCATGTTGTACTATTAGTATAAGGATTATGTTATGATGATCATGCTATATATTTTAAACTGTTTTCACAGGAGTGTATCAAGGAAAGAACTGTAAGTCAATGATAGCCTACGTTGACCCTGGTATACCTTGTACGATCGTAAAGTAGAATAGAATTCATGTAAATTTAGGGGCAAGACCGTAAAGCCCAGACATGGCAGCCTGTGATGCCCGGTGTCATGTATCATGTCATGTTGATTAGGGCAAGACCATAAAGCCCGGACATTTCAGGAACAACTAAATCATTATACTCAAAATGTCTATCTAGAGAACTCCCCACTTGTGTATGTTCTTAAATGTTTTAATATTATTATTATTATTATATAAACGTTTTCATGACTGTTATATATATGTATTGCATTTGCATGCCATGGTTACAAACTGTCCCATGTCGTCCTAGGGTCTGTCATTAGCCATTATTCACCCCTCATCAACCTTTTTCAGATACTGTTGACGAAGACGTGCTGCTCGGTCAGTAGATCTCAACAGTTTGGACTCTTGGTGAACTTCATGTTGTCATGAAGTATTCTTCAGTTATTTTAGTTTTTAGGATAGTTTACATTCATGTCAGTCTTTAGAGTGCTCCAGTAGACTATAAACAGATAGTAGCATATTTTGAAGTATATATATTTCGTATCCCGTAAAGGATCCTTTTATTTATATTATATTATATGTTTAGTTTTATTACTATGTTGCCTTTTATAAAAGCTGCGCATTTATCATGATTACCACATTAGGAGGCTTTTGTAAGGGAACTAGTCCCTTACGTGTTGGTAACGATTTCTGGGGTTGTTACAGGCTTGGTTAATTCTCATTGACCAACTTGAATTTACCAATCCTAAAAATCCTAATTTAACAAATCCTACAATCGTCAAGATTTATTAACTTAGAATTAATTCTAATTAATATCATGCAATCACTATGTTACCAATTAGCGAAGGGAAGAGAATTATGAATTATTATGAAGCACAAGAACCTCCAACTAATCCTAATCCTAGAATTATCGCATGCAAGGTATCAAAAAACTACTCCTCCATGGGTGGAGGATTAAAACTCGTAATGATAAATAAATTAAACATAAAACATATCTGAAAAATAAGGAAAACATGAATTGAAATTGATGGTGGAAACAGAGTCGAACACAAAAGAACTTGAACACAATCGGGAGAGCTCCAATAGTGCTTGAATGTAAATAACTACCTAAGCATCACTAACAAAGACCTACGATGCTAGAAAGTAAATATAAAACTGTCGAGAAACTAATCTAGGAGGCCGAATATGAAGTTCGTTTATGAGAAGATGTTTATTTAGAAAGGATGTTCTAAAAGTGAGTGAAAATCCCACATTTTTGACACAACAGTTGATAAAATGGCGATAACTTTGGTTATAGATATTAGATTGAGGTGATTCAACTCTTTAATTAAAACCAAGAGATAAATCTACAACTTTGTAGTTGAAGTCAAATCGAGATTCAACCTCCATCATAGTGAAAAATATGTGACAAAGTCAGCATTAAAAAATCTTTAGCAAATCTTTAACCAAATCTTTTTGAATTTGAATTCAAATTTTTATTTTATGATCCAAATCTTCTCCTTCAAATCTTTATTGATTCTTTTGCCAATTAATTTTTCTGCAATTAAAATAAAAAACTAAAAAGGAACAAAAAAATCTACAAATTGATTCCTAAGATAAAAAAATGGCGCCTTAAATTACATTTTTCTCAATATCTCACAAAAAAGGATAATGTGCAAAATATATTAATCAAGCTTTAAAACCACACACTTTTAGGATGCAATGTTCAATTATAGAATAATAAATAGGGTATAAACCCCACCTACCAATGAGCCTTATCTTTTAATCTCCTTTGGGACAAATAACTCTTCAATTGATCAGTTCCCAAATGAAGGCTTTAATTTAGTCTTTGATGTAGTAAGTGCCATTCGATTTCGTCCCACACATTTGAAAAATAACAATTTGAACTTGAAGTAAATTTCTTAAATTAATTTAGTCCTTGGCAAAACGTTAGTTCAACTACGGGGGATTATTTTGAGTTCTCTAGATAGACATTCTAAGCATTATGATTTAGTTATTCTTGAAATATTCGGGCTTTACAGTTTTGTCCTAATTTACATGACATGATACATACATCGGGCATCACGGACTGTCATGTCCAGACTTTACGGTATTTTCCTAAATCTACAAGAATCCTATTCTAATTTACGATCGTACAAGGTATATCAGGGTCAATGTAGCAGAAATAAACATAAACTCTTTCATTGTAATCAAGTCATGTCTAGAGTGCTCTAATTGTATACAGGCATGATCTTCAGAACAATTGCGTATTTTTATCATGTATATTTATGTTCATTGTAAAAAGAGTTTATGTTTATTCAGAAAAGGAAAATTTTATTTATTTTAATTAAACTGCATGTTTTTTTTAAAAGCGTTTCGAAGAGGCTTTCATAAGGGAATTAGTCCCTTGCGTGCCAGTAACGATTTTTGGGTCGTTACAGAGTGGTATCATAGCTGTAGGTTTCCCTGTGTCTATTAGAGCAAGTGTTCTTAAGTAAAGTTATGATTGTGTAAATGGTAGGCGTCCCATTTATACAAGACGTGATGTTACATGAGGTCTATCGGATGTTAGCCATGGCATATCTAGGGTCAGTTAGAAGAGTCATCCATGTCTAGAGCCAAGTAAGCATGTTAGAGTCAGTTATGTCAGTTGCCTCCTATTTCATTCCTTGTCTTCATGCCTAGTTAGCATATGTTAGGAAGTCAAGCAAGTAGTTATAAAGGTGGATATGGAACATCGGAATAGCACAATGAAAGCATGGTAAGGTCAGAAGGAAGAAGTTCGTGACATTTGGGGACCAAATGTCTTAAGAGGGGACGATTGTGATGACCCATAGCATTTTAGGTCAAAAGAAAAAGGAAAAGCAGGCACGCGGCAGTGGCGCGAGAATAAAGTCCCACATCGAATGCATCACTAGAAGGGGGTCTCCTTCTCTCCGTACATATAGAAGCTTCCCGTGAGTGTTTAGACTTGCTAATTCACTCAAGATCTTGAAATGTTTCACTTTTGTGAGACATTTGCTCCAGTTCTTTTTATTTCTTTTCTCCCTTTCATTTTTCGTTCATGGGAAAGCAGTGACTCCACGTAGGGTGTTAGGAGCTCCCAGCTTAGTGCTCCTTAGCGGTTAGCCATTTCAGGTGAGTGACTTTCTTCATGGTCTATTTTAGATCATGTATTTATTTTAAAAGCTATTTATTTATTTATTTTTAGAATTATTTTATTTATGCATGTTTATAAAATCCTAGGAGGTGGAATTTAATGTTTTATTTTAAGTAATTATGAAATTTGTTATTATTTATTATTTAAGAATTTCCTTATTTAATAAAATAATTATTTATTTTAGAAACCTTCAGAAAGCCATGAAACCTTTTTTTTTAAACTACATAGGACCACCTATTTTATTGCATTAAATATGTTATGTTGCATGTGTATGAATATTCATGATTAAAGTCACGTTATGCTACTAGTTATAAATTAAGGTATTATGTTATCATGTTTATGCCATTTCATGTGATGATATTTAACTTGTTTTCATGGGAGTTATATCTTGGATAGAACTGTAAGCCAACGACAATCTATGTTGACCCTATTATACCTTGTACGATCATACAATAGAATAAGATTCATGTAGATTTAGGGCAATACCGTAAAGCTCGGACATGGTAGCCCATGATGCCCGGTGTCATGTATCATGTCTTGTAGATTAGAGCAAGATCGTAAAGCCCGAACATTTCAGGAACAACTAAACCATAATGCTCAGAACGTCTATCTAGAGAACTCCCTACTTGCTTATATTCTTAAATGCTTTTTGAAACATCCTAGCTAGTCGGCCTATGCTTAAGTCATAGACTTCCCGGCTAGGTGGTGCTCTTCTGGTGCTGTGAACCGTTATGATTCTACATCTTGACTTAAAATTAGGGTTAACAAAATAACGGGCCAATTTAAACTTCATTTCAATGATACTAAGGAAAATAACGAGCCATACGCATCATATATTGCATAAGCATTATCATAAAAATGTAAAGGAAGCACGAGTATGTACCTGGCGTGCGGTGAGTACCCGAAGAAAATACACATACAGCCCAAAGATAACACACATGATTATACATTAATATCATAAGGAGCATCTAGTCCTATTACGGACATACATATCCAACATCACTCTATATACAATGGTACATATATACAATACTACAAGTGAACTAAACCTACGCACACGGATGAGTACTACTCATTGCGTGTACGACACTCCTACGGATGCAACTCTGGCGGGGTCCTGACACCCTACTCATCAGAATCCTCCTCTCGCTCTGCGGGATCCACCTCATCCTCGCTGGAGATATCCGTCACTACGGTGAACTCGCGGGGCACGAACCTGCGTGGTCGCACTGGGAGAACGCTCTTGCGGGCGGTAGTGCGCGTGCCTCGTCCTCGAACTGGAGGTGTAACTGGCTCTGGGTCAGTATCTGGATCGGGTATCGACTGTGGCTCTGGATCGAATCGCGGGTGCTGCTACCTGGACGCTCGTCGATCCAGATGGGACGCATGGGTGACGATCCTGGCCCTCGAAGCCTGTGTCGGGCCTGCTCCAGACTCTCTCCGGGAAAGTTCGCAGGAGCGAACGTGCTGGTCTCCAGTAAGGTGTAAGTGCGGTAGTTGCGCTGTCGTGAGCGCGTAAACAACCAAACATCCTTGGGAGGCGGCGATGACATGCCTATCAACTGGAGTCATACACGAGTGGGGATAAGAACGACTTCATTCTTAGTGGAAACTCTACGGGGCTTCTATAGTTCAATTACTCGGGCAGATTCCAGGCCGCTCAGGAATACCTCTAAGTGTCATGCATACTAGACTCCTACTGTTTAATATCTTGCCTAGGTCCTGAGCAACTTTATCTAAGTTACTAGGTGATTGGTTCTCTAATCTTGTCATTACCTGGGCTTTGTGCTTATTAACTGTACGTTGCTACTAGAGACATACTATTCGTCGTGGATCGTTTTCTCGACGATATAAAATGCATGAACAGTTATACATAATGCTTAAGGAAAATATACATACATATTCATCATCATATCATCAATTATAAATTCGTACAGTTACTTTTATAGTGCATGAGGGGATCTGGGGATCTGGGGATCTCTTACGCGCTCTATGGTTGCGTCCTACTTAGTCCTTGCACCCTTGTAACCGTGGCCTCGGATTACAACCTCTTTTTGCCACTATTGTATCGACCCGGCGGCTCTCTTTACCGGTATGGTAGCTAACCATGCAAAGCTCATAGGAGGTAATCATCGAATACAATAGGTGTGTTAAGTGCCCAATTTTCGCAATTTGCTCATTTAAAAAGGCACTTATTTGCTTATGTTTTAAATAATTATCTAACTTAAACTCCCATTTCTGTAGGTTTTTAATATATTTTGAAGAATGGATGCAAGCAGAAATAACGAAAAATAATCCCATAGAAAAATAGAGAAAAAGACAAAAGCAGAAAAGAAGTTAAAAGATGAAATCAGCAAAGGACCGCTCAGCGGCACAACATTACCGCTCAGCGCAGAAGACAAGAACCGCTCCGCGGATAAGTATTTATCGCTCAGCGCCCGTGGAATAATCGCTCAGCGGTACAACCTTTATCGCTCAGCGAAAGTACGTCGACAGCAACTTGCACGCGGCGCATTTATTGTGCCAGCTGGAGCCAGCCTGGCGCCGCCCTGCCACGTCAAAGCCGCCCTGCAAAACCTGCCGGAGCATTTATTACTCCGCATAAAAAGATAAGCTGTTCAGCGATAAAAGCACCGCCACTCAGCGATGAAGCCAGAATCGCTCAGTGGTGGCACCAAAACCGCTGAGCGATGTCACCCAAATTTGCTTATAAATAGAGGAGGCCGAGGCCATTTTGAGGGCATCATCCAACATCCCTTCCTCCACTCCAAATTCCATTATTTTACATTTTCCTTTGTA
>QANU01104144.1:2334-39538 GCA_003254905.1 Nissolia schottii
ATATATATATATATATATACAGCATTCATCAAGAAATCTTTAATGCATGTCTGGGAAAAGGGGTTCTCTTATGCGCCTGTGGCCGCGTCCTTCTTCGCTGCTGGGTTGCCATCGCCTCCATGTAGACTGGGGGGATCGTCATCCCTTCTCCAGCTACGACGTGTGATAACACTAGGAGTGAGGCTCGTATGCGTCTGAACTTCGTGGACGACTTTCTCACTTACGTCCGAACTTCGGGGACGGCGTCTGAACTTTGGGGACGACTTAATCATTCGCATCCGAACTTCAGGGATGACTTTAAGGACTGGGTCCAAACTTCGGGGACCAAATCTCTCTTTCTCTCTTATGTTCGAACTTCGGGGACATCTTACCTGTCTTTTAAATGTCATGAAATAAAAGCTCAAGCGCTCCTTACTTTCTTTTCTCTCGTCCGGGTGGAAACCCGTTTTCAGATCTTTATCTGTGTGACATAATCATAACCTAGTCCGTCTCGCACGGCTGGGGAGGGGCTTGTCAGATATGACGTGCCAAGAGAGGGATTTCCTATTTCATAACTATGTCATAACTTCGGGCTACTCCGACCCTCTATGGTCAGGGCCCGTCTTTAGACTTAGCTGTTTTCCTTAATTTAAATTACCATCTTTGCACATTAGTTCATTTAATTCTAGTGATCTATGGTTGCCCTAAGTCCTATGGCAACCCTGCCTCATGATGCATGCACTGCTTGCTACTCATAATCTGTTCTTGTTCTCTGCACCCTTGGGTGGCTTACAATAATGCAAATGACATTATAAACTTATCACATAACCTTCTACCGCTCAACTACTCCAGGGAACCTCCGCGGAACCCACCTAGAAACTCTCCGGGGAATCACTCTGCAACTCCAGGGAACCTCCGCGGAACCCACTCAGCAACTCTCCAGGAAATCACTCAGCAACTCTAGGGAACCACTCTACAACTCTAGGGAACCACTCTACCACTCTAGGGAATACTCCACGGAACCCACTCAGCAACTCTCCAGTGAACCACTCAACAACTCTAAGGAACCTCCGCTAAACCCACTCAGCAACTCTCCAGGGAACCACTCAGCAACTCTCCCGGGGACCACTAAGCCACTCCGGGGAACCTCCGTGGAACCCACTCAGCACCATTGCTGGTGCTCACTCAGCAAACTCTCCAGGGAACCACTCAACAACTGCAGGGAACCTTCACGGAACCCACTCAGCACCACTATTGGTGCTCACTCAGCAAACTCTTCAGGGACCCACTCAACAATTGCAGGGAACCTCCGCAGAACCCACTCAGAACCACTCCCGGTGCCTACTCAGCACTCTTCACGTAACCCTCTCAGCAAGTACAGGGATCCTCCGCGGAACCTGCTCCGCACCACTCCTGGTGCCCACTCAGCACTCTTCACGTAACCCTCTCAGCAAGTACAAGGATCCTCCGCGGAACCTACTCAGCACCACTCCTGGTGCCCACTCAGCACTCGTCACGTAACATTCTCAGCAACTCCAGGGATCCTCCGCGGAACCCACTCAACACCACTCCTGGTGCCCACTCAGTACTCTTGACGTAACCCTCTCAGCAACTACAGGGATCCTCCGCGGAACCCACTCAGTGCTTACTCCCTTGCTTACTTTCTCTCATGTTCTCACATTCATCCCAAGTTCAAACACCACATATTCCAACAGTACCCAAGCAACAACATGAACATCCAAGAATCATAAAACAATGTGAATACAACCAACACAGTTATATTTTCCTAACCTCAATATTTCTAAAAATCCTTCAAGCATATTTAACTCCATATTTTTCTCATAATATTTCTAATTTTTTCTACTCAAAAATACATACATAACATATAGATAAAAATCCCGTAGACAGGGGTGATCGGACTACCCACTAGTAGAAAAACCTGGGGCGAGGGAAGTTTGGAGTGAAGTCCCACAAGCCTTGTTGTTTCCAAAGCTTGAGCTTCTCCTTTCTCCAAGATGAAGAACTTTGAGCAAGGTGGAGGGTGAAGAGGTTGTTCCTCTTGATTTTGGAAGGAAGAAAATGAAACCAAGATGAGGAGACTTGAGGGTTGTGTTTCGTTTTGTGGAAGGTGGAAGGAGATGGAAAAAGTGCTTGATCTCTTGAAGGCTTAGTGGTGTTCTTGAGGTTTGGCTTAGTGTGTTTTTTGTGGAAGATGTGGGAAATGAAAATATCTCTTGGAGTTTTGGGGGAGAGAACTCGGTTTGGGTGGCTGAATGGTAAGGGAAATTGATTGAATTTTAGGATTTAGAAAAAGGTGATGAATAGTAGAAAGCATGGGTATTGGTATGGCTAGTGATGGGATTTGGTTTAGTGTGTAAGACAAGTAATGTGATGGGAATTCGAAAGCATGATTTTGGGGATTATTTTTGGACAAGAATTTCCTCTCACAGCCGTGCAGCCCTCACCCTCAGCTGCTGAAATTACATTTTTCTCCCGGTTCCGGTTTGCTCGTATTTTATCGCTCGCAGTATCGGTGCGTCGCGCACGGTCGTCCGAAAAATATTCTGTTTATACCGTCGCGATCCTCTAATTTCCCCCTTCCTAAGGGTATTAATATTTAAAGGTGTTTGTGAATTTTTCTTCGGGGAATTATTTTCACAGACACCTTTTGCGCGTCAAAAAATTTTGTCGGTGAACAACGACTGTTCGGTTGTCTGCCGAACTTCATGTCGCGACACGTCTTATTTCCTAGGGATATTCTGCCTATTAGTTTTCCCATTTTAATTCCTTAATCATGATTAGAAAATTAATTTAATATTTATGTTTACGATTATT
Source organism: Nissolia schottii (assembly GCA_003254905.1). NCBI lineage: Eukaryota > Viridiplantae > Streptophyta > Magnoliopsida > Fabales > Fabaceae > Nissolia > Nissolia schottii. The sequence goes on from QANU01104144.1 coordinate 5,149, forward strand.
TCTCTAATGGAAAAAGAAAAACAAACAAAGAAGAAACAATGAAGCACAAAGCTTCAGAAAAGAAAAAGAATAAGAACGAGGCATCAGGGGATGAATATAAAGGCCCCTACCGCCTGATACATATATACATATATTATATTATAACTTTTTCTTCTTATATTATATATATATATATATATTATATTATTATTATATTTTATAGTTACTATTCATTAGGATTATTATATTATATAATAGTATATTATATGTAAATATCTACTATGGATAAACATGATCCTGTCAGTCCAAATTTTGATCATGCTTGATCGTGTTTTTATTATTCGTAGTCCTGACACTCCGCGTACGGTTCTCCGAAAAATTTGTCGGTCACGAAACCTCAATTTTGACTGCTCTTCTTATGAGTTAAAGGGATTCTGATGTGAACCAAAGTTATTGTTTCAAAGAACTAACACAAGTTGTTCAACAAATTAACTTTCAATTTGTTGGTTGATGAACTTGGTTAGAAAAATTAGTTTTGCAAAGCAAAAACTAATAAAGAAATGTAGGCAGCGGAATTTGATAGCTAACCAAAATATTGGAATCACTCCAATTTGAGACAAAACACACAAAGGATTTGGTTGAATCCTTTGATAATCTCACTTCTTGAATCACTCAAGAATACAGGAGAATCACTCTCACAAATATGGTTGATAGAAATCAAAGAAATGCTTAATCTTATTGTATTTTCGGACTAACACTTAGGCTGCCTTATATAGCTTGCCAATTTGTGTTACATAATACCAAAAGTCACAAAAATGAACTCCTAAAGGATGCTCCAAAAACCCTAACCGAAAATCCACCCTAAAGGCACTATAATTGCATTAACATTCAGCCAAAGATGATTTGTAACCTATGGCTGAGCATTCAACAATTGGCTGCCCATTAAGACCCAACTAAATGCAAAACAATGCACTAATTCTAAGTTATTCCACGGTTTGGATGCTCTTATTATCCAAAACAAAACTGAAAACACACTAATTGGTGGCTTTAAGGATGATTTAACAACCACAAATGCCAATTATGCTCAAATAAACTCAGCCACGTTTTTTGGCCAATTATTATGAACAAAAACTCCAAACAATAACTTCTAAAGTCAATCAGATTGTAGAATGCATCCCTTCAACTTGTGGACCATGTTCCATGACATAATTAACCCATTTGGGCTCATCGATCCAAGCTAAGTCCAATCTTCAAAATTGTAACTAAGACTTGTTTTAAAGCCTCATTAGCTTTTCTTGCTCTAGCCCGAGTCATAGGCCCTCCTAGTCCTCTTATGGCTTCTTGATCTTGGGCTTTGAACATGTCCTCATCAGATTCCTATGAATTAAAGGTAATAATTTAATTTTCTTACCTCCCTACCTAAACTATAATTATCTATTACGCTAAATATCCGTACAGTGAAAAAGCGGGATGTTACACCGTCGAAGTCTGCGTCTGGACTGCTCCGGAGTCTTTCTAGGTATGTTCGCAGGGGGAACGTGCTGGTCTCCAGTAAAGTGTAAGTGCGGTAGTTGCGCTGTCGTGAATGTGTAAACAACCATACGTCCTTAGGAGGCGGAGAACCCATCCTTGCCAGTCTAGATTCATACACGAGTGTGGATAAGAACGACTTCATTCTTAGTGGAAACTCGGCGTGGCTTCTGCGGTTCAGTTACTCGGGCATCATCCAGGCCTCTCAGGAATACCTCTATGTCTCATGCATACTAAATTCCTACTATTTATTATCTTTGGCCTACGTCCTGAGCAACTTTATCTAAGTTACTAGGTGATTAGATTACTACTCTTGTTATTGCCTGGGCTTCGTGCTCATTAACTGTACGTTGCTACTAATGACATACTATTCGTCTTGGATCATTCCCTTGACGATACATAATGCATGATCAGATACATATATATACATAATGCATAAGCAGGTATACATACATACATACATACATACATACATACATACATATTCTCATACATTCATTTTCTTCATCATACATGTTAATATATAGTGCATGAGGGAATCCGGGAATCTCTTACGCATACCGGCTTACCCGGGTTAGCGTCCTTCTTCTTTTTAGTCCTTCCACCCATGTAACTGTGGCCGTCGGTTACAACCTCCTTCTATTCCCTATCATGATGACCTGGCAGCGCTTGAACCGGAATGGTAGCTGACCACGTTAAGCTCATAGGAGGTAATTCATCATCATGATAAGTACCACCACCCCCCTTACCGGGATGGCGAGGGACTGGCCCTTTGGCGCGATCAGGCGTGGACTCGTTTCTCTTTACTTTAGTCTTAATTCTTTATTTTGGGCCCCCCCTTTCTTTCTTACAGGACTGTTCCTGTTCTTTTTCTTTCAGGCCTTTGCTTGTTCTATTTTCTTTCATGTTCAAGTCTCTCTACCTGTGTTGCTCTTACCAATCCAGCGTGTAGAATTGGTGAGGGGCGTTTCTGTAAGACGTGCCAAGAGAATGAGATCTTCCTAGTCATATAACTATTGACTCTGACTAAGGCCGACCGAATCCTTGGTGATTGGGGCCTTAGTTCTCTGCTTTATTTCCTAGGGTTCAATTATGCACCTTTAAATTTACGTGAATACCTCTAGTTATCTAGGGTCGTCCTAACTCCTATGACGGCCATTCCTCATGATGCATGCTCTTGGTACACAAAGGTACACATAACTATGCATGTTGGATCCCATAAACCTTTAAAAATACAAGTTTTCAGTAAGCATTCGAATGAATAGGGTTTTAGTATTCGATTGATTCTTTCATTTGAATCCCTTGAGAATTCAATCGATTAAAATCCTGCTCAGGCTTTGATTCGATTGAAACCTCATGCATTCGACTGAAATCCCTTGGGAATTCATTCGAATCCCACAGTAAAAAAATCGCCCTAGAGAGTAACTTCTCCAGGGGTTTTCTCTGCGTAACTTTTTCATCTCCACAGTGATCCAATCAGTACAGTTATGTTTTCCAAACCTCAATCATCAAAATCTAACCTCCATAACTCATTTCCTATAGTTTGTATAAAATAGTTTTTCATTCACATACACAGAAATGCATATAAACAATCATAAAATAAACCACATAGACAATGGGCTTAGAGTTACCCACATCCGATGGAGATTCCGGTCAGATATCCTCGATGCTCGCAGCGTCTTGGTTGCAAAGACGTGCTCCGGCGATTTTTCTGAGACTTCGTCAAGAAACTGAGATGTACCGGACCGGGACTGGTGTTTGTGAAAAAAAGAAGTTACGTAAATAAATTCTGAAACCCTAAGGGCTATTTATAGCCGTCCTAATTGCCCTTTTTTCCTTTTTCTTTTTCTTTTTTTCTTTTTTTTCTTTATCTTTTCTTTCTTCTGTTACTTTATAATTATTATTTATTTATATTTAATATATGTAAATATCTCCTAAGGGAGATAAATCCTCTCCAGGGCCGTTTTGGTCCTGTTTGATCGCATTTTAATCAATCTCTCACACACCGGTTGCCCTAAAAATATTCCGAGCATACCGTCGTGATCCATTGATTTTTCCCTTCGACCCGGGAACTACCACTCAGGGATTGTCAACCATTTTATCGCATCAAAAAATTCCCCGAGTACTTTTCGGTACCCGAAATGAATCCCGTTCGAGTCGAAACTCTCCCGATTACACCAGAACATTTTCTGGACGACAAAAACCTAATCCTGGTTGCTAATTCGGAGATTTTACAGGTTTAATTCTCCTTTCTAAACCTTCGATACGCCTTTCGATTCCCCAGGACGGCCTAACCAGCGGGTTTTCCGTACACGAGAGAGTTGGGTTGTTACACTCAGCGCCCTATGGGGCCGCTCAGCGCCCTGGTGTGTACAGCACTTGAACCCGAAGCAAAAATAGAAAACTTTCTCATGTTTCTTTTCCCACTTCTTCCAAGCTTCTAAGCCTTAAACCTACATCATTTTACCCCTCATTTAACTCCCTAGAAATATGCTAACCATGCTTACACAATCCAATTCCTAACCAAACATTTCTAACAAGTTATTTACATACACATGCACAATACAATCACAAAAAATTTCAAGAACACCAAAGGAGGTGGATAGCCTAAGTTACCCACTTCCTTGGGCTGGTTGGTGATGAAGATGATGGTAGGGAGGTGGTCTGAAACACCCTAGCTAACTGTTTACCCATACGTAGTAAACAATGCTCACTAGGTTGTGTTCTACCTGGTTGGAATACCTTAGTCCATTGTTATCTTTCGAAAATAGTCGCTTAAGAAAATAGGGACCCATTTTAAACTTTTCATTTGCATTGAATAATTACTAAAATAGAGCCATGCGTTGGAAAGAACAAATATAACAAGGCGTATAACAGTGTAGTAATAAAAGCATACCATGTACATCCATTGGGTCCGTCATAACAGTCACATAGTGATATAAATACAATAAGTAAGATATACATAACATGTACATAAGCCAAAATACCATATACATAACCCAACATACATAATATCAAAATACAAGGGCTACTGTAACACTACTCAGTATGCCCTTGGCAAAAATCCTGGCATCTAGCTATCTCTAAGTCCATGTCCTGTCATGGCCGCTCATTGCTCTGTTGGTGGCTCGTCAGCATCCTCAAAGTATGAATCATCATCAGTACCTGAAGTCATAATGCAGTGGGAGTGAGAACGGTAGGTTCTCAGTGGAAATAACTTTAGTTCCTGAGTCTCGTCTCATATTAGGTCGGACTTCAGGCCGCTCAGAGATTTCTAAGTGAACATGCATACTAAACATCCTACTAATTATTATCTGGCCTAAGTTCTGAACGGCTTTATCTACTTTACTAGGTGATGGGGGAACTACTCTTCCTTACTAAGTTCTCGTGCTTATTAACATTATGTTTACATACATAGCCGTCTCGAGCGTTCTCTTGACGGTAATTACATAACATCGGAATCATACATTACAGATATTCATGTATAACAGAATAAACATAGGCATAACAGAATGAACATGCTTTTGCAATATATGTTATTCCCACCATAGCATTGCCCTCTTTTGACAATACTATGACGGAATAACCTCGCACCTCCAGGTGGTCCTCTGTTGACCCCTGCGGTGGGCTTCCACCTGCCGTGTGCCCCCTCGGGACCCCTTGGCAGTGGGCGGATATTGTACCCCCACCTTAGTTTGCCCCCTTTTGACAATGCTAGGCGTGGTAACCGCACACCTCCAGGTATGCCATATCGACACCACCTGTGGCGGGCTTCCACATTCAGGATGCCTCTTTGACCTCCTGAAGTGGGATCATGATTTGGCTCTCGTGATCACGGCCTCAGAATTTTCAGCATTTATTCTCATTTAGCATTTTTCAGCAGTAGTTCAGCATCTTTTACTTTTCGGTACCTGCATCATGACATAACTTGTTCCCTATGGTTCATTTCAGAATCTTTACTTATCTCATAATTACTTCTAATCCTTTAAACTTTCCTTATAAAATGCATGAACTACACATACTTCACATAGTTCAGTTACAAATCATAGTGATAACATTGAGCGTTAGAATATGTGTCTCAAGATGGGTTCCATAAGACAGTCTGGTCTCAGGCCGCTCAGCAGAAACTATTGCCGCTCAGCATTCTGAGCTCCTTGCGCTCAGCGCTTAACACATTTCCGCTTAGCGGTAGGAATCTTATTGCTCAGCGGTAAGAGTCCCATCGCTCAGCGGTCTGACAACTTTTCAAAAATATCTCCACCGCCTTATCCTTTAAGAAAAATATCTTCCCATCCTTATCCTTATCCGAGGTGGACTTCAGACCGCTCAGCGGCAACAGCCTTCCGCTCAGCGCTCTGGAGTTCACGTTTGAAAAATATTGATGCATTCCGCTCAGCAGTGCTTGGGACCGCTCAGCGGTTACTGGGCGAAACTGAAAATAGAATGCATCGTTTTCTCCCATTTTCTTCCTCTTTTCCCATGGAACCTGCTTGAGCTTTTTACACATATTCCACACATAATAATCCTATCTAGTCCAGGTCACAAGACCCTTCAGAATCATCTTCCTAATCCCTAACATAATTTCTAACATACATAAGCATATATTCCAAGAATCATCACACATACACATAATCACATAAACAATCATCCTCCATCAAAGAGGTGAGGAACTAGAGTTACCCACATCCTAAAGAGCTTCTTGATGATAGAGGAAGGATGAAATTAAGCTTTGCTTGCTCAAGTTCTTGCTAGGAAGTAAAACCCTTGAAATAGCTATGGAAGCTTAGGTTATGGAAGTTTTGATTCACCAAGTGATGAGGAGGGCAACCTTATGTGCTTGGGCTGCTCCTTGCTATGCATATGATTTGGAACTAAGAGAATTCAAGAAAGGTAAAGATGGATTTGGGTGATGAGCTTTGGTGGAGCTTTAGGTTAACATAATTAGGAATAGCAAAGTGAAGAAAGTGAAGAAGGCTTTTGTGTGTGTGTTTTCGTGGTGAGGGGCTGCCGTGGGTGATTTTGTCCCTTGGTCATACATATTTTCTATTTTCTGTGTGTTTTCGGTCGTGTTCTCTCATTAACTATTTATGTCCGGAGGTCCTAAAAATATTTCGGACATACCGTTGTGACCTACTAATTTTTCTTATTAATATTTAAATCTTTGTTGAGATATTCTCGAATTTATTTTCATATTAGTGTATTTTACAGACTCCTTTGAGTCATGATTAAATTCTCATAATAACCTAATATCGACCCGAACGTCACCGGACGCCACGAGATCGCAAAATTATTATTTTTGGCTAATATTACAGAGATTAAAGTTAATACTTAAATTTTTATTCTATTTTCTTTTATCTTTTCTTATTAATATATTCTTAATTATTTATTATGCGAAATTTTAGAGAAGGGAAAAAGTCGGGCTGTTACATGGTCCTCAAGGTCCTAAGCCTGGCCCAAGCTTCAGTCAGTCTCCGGTCAGCTCGATCGGTTGACGAACGGACAAAGTTTCTACTAGGTATGGAATTTTTGTGAAAATTTTCTGCCATGGTTGGGCTATTCATAGCCACCATGCAACCCCCCAAAATTACCTATTTACCCTTCCTTTTATTTATCAAAATGCCATTTCTTATTTTCATTTTTAATTAATTAATTACAAAGATAAATAAAAGGTCAAATCAATGAATAGTGAATGAATAAAAAATTAATTTCCAAGACAATCTGAATTCCTCAGGTGTAGATTCAGATTTTTGCTTTTTCCCGGTTCCGTTTCGCTTGTGTTTTATCGCTCGCAGTGTCGGTATGTCGCACACGGTCGTCTGAAAAATATTCCGTTTATACTGTCGCGAACCCCTAATTTCCCTCTACCTAAGAATATTATTATTAGAAGGCATTTGTGAATTTTTCTCCGGAGGAGTATTTTCACAGATACCTTTTACACGTCGTAAAATTGCAACGTCAGACAATCGCAGTTCGGCTGTCTGCGAAACTTCCTACAACGACTAACCCCATATCCTATGGGCATTTGACCTGTGAATTTTTCATCCTAACCCTCCCAATCTCATGCTTTAGAAATTAATTAATATATATTCTTGGTGATTATTTCTCTAACAGGAACGTGGGATGTTACATTCCACCCCTTAGAAAAATTTCGCCCACGAAATTTAAGTGGAGGCTAGGACGTACCTTCGAATAGCTCGGGATAGGCTCGTCCCATGTCCACTTCCAGGTCCCAAGTCTGGTCTTCGCAAGCTCCATTTTCCTACAAGACGCGCACCATCTTTACCTCTTTATTCCTTGTTGTGCGAGTCTTACGGTCCACAATGCGCCGAGGCGTCATCGGTAGAGAGAGATCCTCCCTGGGTTGCACTTGATCCGTCTCCAAGATGTAATCGGGCGACGCGTGATACTTCCTCAGCTGGGAGGCATGGAACACATTATGGACATAAGCCAAATGCGGTGGAGGAGCTACTCGGTAAGCAACAGGTCCAATTCGCTGAAGGATCTGAAACGGCCCTATGAATCTTGGACTCAATTTTCTGACTTTGCGAGATCTTCCAAGTCCAGTAGCTGGCGTGATCTTCAAAAATACAACGTCCAGGTCACAAGACCCTTCAGAATCATCTTCCTAACGTCCTAGCATGAGTTCTAGCATACGTGATCATATATAAACATAAGCAAACAAACACATAAACACATAACAACCACCAAGGAGGTGAGTAAGCTAGAGTTACCCACTTCTTGAGGGCTGATTCAGTGATGGAAGAGACGTGGGGGATGTAACATCTCAAATTTTTTCCCTTACAAAGATTTCGCATAATAAATAAATGCGAGTCAATTATTAAGACTGGAAAATCAAATTAGTGAATTTAATCATAAAAAAAATACCAGTCAAAATAATGATTTCGCAACCTCGCGAGGTTTCGCGAGATCCGGGGTGATTTTCATCATCATTGAGATTTAATTATGACTCAAGGGAGTCCGTAAAATACACTAATATAAAAAATAAAATCAAGAATGCCCTGGCAAAAAATTAAAATATTAACACGAAAAATTAGGGGAGCACAACGGTATGTCCGAAATATTTTTGGGACAACCGTACACGAACAATTAAGAATCAAACGCGATCAAACATGATCAAAATTGATCATGTGACCTTAGTCGTAATTAGGTGCACCCTGGCAAATAATAATAATAATATTATAATAATAATAAATATAATAGATACATATGTATATGTGTCCCCTAGTACTAAAGACAAATATATATGTATATCTAATAATATAATATAAATTAATATAATATAATATAATAATAACAATTAAATATATACGTACGTGTGTCCAGGGGGCATAATCCCCTGGTGAAAGAAACGAACAAAATATATTATATATAATATCATAAAAATATTATAATATATATATATATATATACACATATATAAAAATATAAAGAAACAAGGATACGAATATATATATATACACACGTTAGTACGTAAGGATAATTATATAATAATAATAATATAATAATAATAATAATCATAATATATAGTAACCATAGCCACGGTTACGTTCATATATAAATATATAATATAATATAATATAATATAATATAATATATATATGTGGATACATATGAATATATATTATGTACGCATGCATTCCCTGCCGAAAAGAAACGGAAAACAAAATATACATATATATATATATATATATATATATATATATATTAGGATATAGTATATATATAGGATGATAATATAAAAGTAATAATAAAACTAAAAATATCTTGCACAGTAAGCAAGTTCCACCTGAAACACCCCTAGCTAACTGTTTACCCGTACCTAGTAAACAATGCTCACTAGGTTGTTTTCTGCTTTGGTGGGGTTACTTTTAGCCCCTACTTTTAGGTTGGAAAATATTTCTTACTTAAAAATATGGACCATTTTAAAATTACTCTTTTACTGTATCCGTTTGCAAATTAGGAGCCATGTGTGATCAAGGAAACATATATATGTATACAAGGCTGACGAACCCGTCAGCTAAGGTAGTGACCAGCTGGAGAAATATAAATATACATATAAGCACAATTCAAGGTCCAACAGATAATTACACATTGCTTATTAATAGGTAATGATACAAACAATCAACAATAGTCATGGAACATAGTACAAAATATCTATCACCCTATTGCGGACGTCTTCACTTGGCTCTGGCCGGGAACTGTCCTGCTACGGTCGCTCGTCGATCCCTTCGCTTTGCATACTGGACCCATAAGGAGTGGGGGTGAGAACTTTTCGTTCTCAGTGGGAGTCTCTTCGCGTCATCTATCGTTCATTACTCCGTTATCTTCCAGGCCACTCAGGAAAACCTCTAAGTGTCATGCATACTAAAATCCTACTGATTATCTTTGCCTAGGTCCTGAATGGCTTTATCTACTTTACTAGGTGACTGGATTTCTAATCTTGTCATTACCTAGGCTTCGTGCTCATTAACATTTCGTTACTGCTAAAGACATAATAGTCGTCTTGGGTCGTTCCCTTGACGATACATAATGCATAAACAGATATACATAATGCATAAGCAGATATACATACATACTCATCATCATATCATCAATCATCAATTCATACATTTAATGACATAGTGCATGGGGGGATCTGGGAATCTCTTACGCACTCTGTAGCTGCGTCCTACTTAGTCCTTACACCTTTGTAGCTGTGGCCTCGGACTACAACCTCTTTTTGCCACTATTGCATCGACCCGGCGGCGCTCTTTACCGGTATGGTAGCTAACCATGCAAGGCTCATAGGAGGTAAACATCAAATGCAATTAGTGCAACTATCCCCTCTTTCTGGAATGGCGAGGGACCAAACCTATGAGTGATCAGGTGTGGACACGCGTTGATCGGCCCTATGACTCGATCCGTTTCTCTTTTCTCTTTTAGTGGGGCCCCTTGGTTATCGTATCCTTTGTACAGACCTATGCCTATTTTACATGTTTGGGCCTATGCCCGTTTTGCATCTTTGGGCCTATGCCCGTTTTGCACATCGTGATTAGGTCTCTTTACTTGCGTTGCTCGTAGCCAATTCATCTTGCTGGATTGGCGAGGGGCGTGTCTATAAGACATTGCCAAGAGAATAGGGATTTCCTAATCATATAACTAGACTTCTTACTATGGTCTACCGTACCAACTGAGTTTGGGACCTTCCTAACTTTTCTTGGTTTCTTAGGGTTCAGTTATGATTTTCATTAAAATTTAATGTGGACTTCTAATTATCTAAGGTCGTCCTAACTCTTATGACGGCCTCCCCTCATGATGCATGCTTTCAATTACAAACATAAACATACCCGGACTCATTGGACTCCTTGGAACCACTAAAATCTCAAGTCCTTCAGGATTCATTCGAATGTCTAGGGTTTCATTCGAATGAAATTGGGATTCAGTCGATTGAAATCCTTCCGAGTTCTTTCATTCGAATGAACTTAGGATTCAATCGATTGAAATCTGAGAATTTTCTTTCATTCGAGTGAATAAGAATCCAATCGATTGAAAGCTCAAAATTGGCTTTCATCCGATTGAAAACTCCATTCAATCGATTGAAAACTGCTTGAACAGGACCCCGAGGCTTCAGTTCTCATTTTTCTCCAGAGGGTTACTATTCCTAGGGTTCCAATCAGTACAGTTATGCATTTCATTCATCAAAATCTCCCAAAACCCTTTTCACCCTATATTTCCCCAGAATACTACTAGATGGTTTTACAGTCCAACACACAACATAACGCATATATAGTCAAATAATTAACCACATAGACAGTGGGCTTTAGAGTTACCCACCTCAAACGGCGATTCCACTTCGGTAGCTTTGTTGTGGCGATTTTTCCCTTCACCATGGCATGCTCCGGGAATTTTTCTGAAGTCCGGCAGCGCTTCCGCGATGTGCAGGAACGGGACTAGAAAATGGGAAAATATATTTTTTTCACCAGGGGGCCTTTGTAGCCGTGCCCCCTGCTTGCTATTTATATATATATTAATTTTATTATTATTATATTATTATTATTATATTATTATTATTATAATGTTATATTTAATAAATATCTTAGGTTAATGTTTCCTAGGTTTCCGGGTCAGTTCTGTTCCCGTTTGATCGCGTTTTATCCGAAACCTCTCGTACCCGGTTGTCCAAAATATTCCAGACATACTGTCGCGATCTACTAGTTTCCCGGTCATACTGGTATGTCAGGTTAAGGTATTTGTGAACTTTTCTCCGTGAGAGTATGTTTCACAACAACCTTTAGGTCCTGACGGGACTTTGCCGACCGAAAATTAACCCAATACTCGCGTCAACTCTGTGAGCTTACAAGACCCGTAGTTGGACTGGCATTTTGGATTTAAGAACCTTTAAAATTAATTTACAGTCCAAATAACCGCCTCATGACCACTTTAATTTACGCGAATTTGTTAATTACTCGAAATCTTTGTAAGGGGAAAAATCCGGGATGTTACATCACCTACCTATAAAATCCCCCTTACTCACTTTCCATTCACTTTCCCTGAAGCTACTCATGCTTCCCCTCCAGCTTCCTCATCACGTTTTGGTCCATTCCGGTTCCCTTTCCCTATTAAAGCAACGGAATTCTAAATTCTCATATGGACCCCCGGGAATTCCTTCCAAAGCCTGTTGAATTATTTTAATGGATTCCACCATTTCACCAATTCGAACTAAATAACGAGCTAATGAATCTCCTTCTTTTTGCCATTGAATTTCCCAATCAAATTCTTCGTAACACTCATAATTATCAACTTTACGGAGATCCCATTGTATTCCGGAAGCCCGAAGCATCGGTCCTGATAAACCCCAATTTATTACTTCTTTTCCACCAACAATGCCTACTCCCTCAACCCGTTCTAAAAAAATAGGATTTCGCGTAATAAGTTTTTGATATTCAACAACCCCCATTAAAAAATAATCGCAGAAATCCAAACATTTATCTATCCAACCATGAGGTAGATCAGCCGCTACTCCCCCGATACGAAAAAAATTATGCATCATTCTCATACCTGTCGCAGCTTAGAATAGATCATATATTAATTCTCTTTCTCTGAAGATATAGAAGAAAGGGGTTTGTGCACCAATATCTGCCATAAAAGGTCCCAACCATAGTAGGTGAGAGGCTATACGACTCAACTCTAACATAATTACTCGAATATAGCTGGCTCTTTTAGATACTTGAATATTTCCCAACTGTTCAGGTCCGTTTACGGTTATTGCTTCTATGAACATAGTAGCTAAATAATCCCAACGTATTACATAAGGCAGATATTGTATAATTGTTTGGTTTTCCGCAATTTTTTCCATCCCTCTGTGTAAATAACCCAATATTGGTTCACAATCAATAACATCCTCACCATCCAGAGTAACAATAAGTCGAAGAACACCATGCATTGATGGGTGGTGGGGGCCCATATTGACTATCATGAGGTCTTTTCGTGTAGCTGGGACATTCATAGGTTTGGTTTTTCCTCGATTTATTCTTCCATGAATTGCTTAAATGCTTAAAAAAAAAAGAAATTCATCAAAATTCAAGATCTAATAAATCGAATAATTCAAAATGACTCTTCAAATTAACGAATTTGTGACTCTCGAATATTCAACTAATTTATTAATTTGTTATAACGTATTCCATTTTTCTTTGACAAATAAGACAGTAGTCGTTGTCATTTTCCCAGAATTTTACATAAACCTCTTTGAGATAGATAATCTTTTCGGTGCAATTCCAAATGTGAAGTAAGTCTTCGTATCTTATTGGTTAAATAGAATACTTGAAATTCAACCGATCCCGGGTTTTCCTCTTTTTTTTCTTGTGAAAAACCTGGTAGAAAAAAAATTTTTACCATAAGTTGAAAGCTTTCTTCCCCCTTCCTTAGTTTAATTTTATAGATACCTTTTTTGATCAGTAATAGTAATGACACTAATTTCATATTTTGTATATAAATAATCTTTATTTCCTTAAGATTTCCCGATTTTTTTTTAATCATAGCATAGGTATAATCTAAACAAATAGTGTATTTATGCATTCCAAATGGTAGACTAAAATATATTATTATATATAAGACGATTTATTTTGTTGATTCATTTCTTTTTTTCTAATGGATACAATACATCGTTGATTGAATTTGTATGAATGCCTTTGAATACAGAATAGAAGTTAACACAATGCGTGTACGTATCTATGTTTATATCCATTTGTATTCGCATAGCGGATATGTTAGGCTAAATAGAATAGAATAGAAGAAAGAAATTTAGATTAATGAATTCTCAATAGATACATATGTATCCTTACTATACTGAAACGGCTTCCATTATAGGTATCAAACCAATAGCGGTTCATACAAGCTAAATCCTCTAATCTAAAATTCGGCCAAAGAAAAAAATGGAAATTCATTAGTTTTTTTTTTTCTCTATCAAGATCTTTATTTTTATCCAAAACTTTACAGCAATTATTGACTTTATTCTTATTATAAAATGTTGTCTTTTTATATACACTATTTCTATTCTTAGAATTGAAACAAATTAGAATTCGAAATTCTCTACGACGTCTAGCGGAAAAAAAAAATTCAGGAACAAGCAAATCATAATTATTTTTTTCTTTTTTTTCTGTTATCTTTTGATCTCTTGTTCTTGGAATGGGTTTTTCGAAATTGTTCTTATCAACATGGCTTTTTTCTGGATATCTTTTATTAATTTGACGCTTACTCTTATGAATCAACGAAAGGCCTATGGTTTGATACATAAAAAATTGTTCATCGTTTTTTCTTTTTCGAGACAGACGAACCGGTTCGAGAATCAATATTCCTTTTTTTATCAATTCATTTTTTTTCTTCAATTCTGTAAGGGTCAAATCTTTCTTATTATGAATCGCCATAATATCTAGACTTAACTCTCCTCTTTGAATAGAGGTTATAGCAATCTCTTTTATATTTTTATTTTTCAATCTAAGCAGGAGACAATATATTTTGATATTATTCATTACTCGTTGATTGAAGGAACCCCTCCAATTCAATTGAAAAACCAAAAATTTTTTTAATAAAAATTTAAATTCTGCCTCTATCTTGTTCTTGTATTTCTTTTTGTTTATATCCTCTATCCTGACCAATCCTGCAGAATTGTCTTCTTCTTCAATACCCTTTTCTTGGGTTGAGGTTGAAAGAGATGATTTAAAATCCACTCGACCCACATATTCCGCTTTTGTTTGATTTCGAGTCTCTAACTCGAATTCAAATTTTTTCTTTTTTGATGATGGTCTAAAAATATCTATTATTTTTTTGATTTTTTTCCTTCTAGTAATCTTTTTATTATTACTAAAATTTTGATTTCCATTAAAATCAAAAAAAATAAATTGGATTGGTATGATCCATGGGTTACTCCTATATGCATTAAAAAATCTCACAAATTTGGAAAAGAAAAAGAATTCCAGATTCGATATGTGACGATTTAATATTTCTTCATTTATTCCCATCCAATAAAAATACTTTCTATCCTGATTTTTTTCCATATCTATAATATTATCTTCTGCTATATAATTCTTGACAGAGATATCACTCCTTGGATCGAGTAATTTTTGTTTACGTGTGTTGTAATTATAAGAAATCACTTTTTTTTTATTTGCTTGGAATGGTGATTCATATCTAAAAATATTGGAGTCCTTGTTATCTGAATAATTCAAATATTTATATGAAAAAAGATCATAGTCATATTGTTTTTTTTTTCTTTAATGAGTCTACATGTTGGTTTTTGTAAAGAACTAATTGGGTTTTTTCATATGAATCACATTTTTTAAAATCTTTTTTTTGAGAGACATGACGTTCATGGATTCTGTTTCTCCATTTTTGTGGCACTAATCTAGACCATCTCCTATGAGATAAATCATATTGATAATGAACCTTTAAGCAATTTGTCCATTGATTCATTACAAAATTGGGAGGCTTTTTTTGTCTTAATTTTGAATTAAATATTCTTCGTAGTCCAAAAAAAAATCCTTTATTTCATTCTTAAGAAAAAAGCAATTTCCATGATATTGAAAAACAGATCTTAACTTATATATGTTAATAACTTGGGTTTCTGATAATTTTAAAAATACATATGCCTGTGACAACGAGGATACGTCACAAGAATTCGGTGAATTCATATTCCTAATATTATAATATTTTTTGATAAGTGAAATATAGTGAATTAGACTTTGATCTAGTAAACTCGTAAATGAATCATATATTTAGACACCAGATGAATCAACGATTTACCAGAATTTGAATACTAAAAATAAACTTCTGGATCAATTTATAAGAGGAGAAGAAGACCAAGATGCTTTGATTTCTTACGTTTTTGCAAACATACAAATTGAAATTTTAAATTTAGAATATTGCAATATTTCCAATTTGCAGGATTAATATTATTTATTCAACAAGTTGGATTGATTGATACGAGTCGATTTTCTGTTACGATAAATTGAAGAAACAATAGCCAATCCGATAGCTGCTTCAGCGGCTGCAATAGCTATAACAAAAATAGAAAAAATATTTCCTTTTAATTGACGACTATCAAAAAAATCGGAAAAGGTTACGAAATTCATATTAACTGCATTCAATATAAGTTCAAGACACATAAGGGCTCTAACCATATTTCGGCTCGTGATCAATCCATAGATACCAATAGAAAATAAATAGGCACTCAAAACAAGTACATGTTCGAGCATCATTGACCAACTCCTTATCAATTTCGATTTATTATAATAAAATATGAACAACAATTCAACGGATTCAATCGACTAAAGAATATAAAAAGTCTGGAAGAAAATAATATATTATATTGGTAAAAAGATTATTTTCTACATAAACAACTCTTTTTTTTACATTTGCATAGAATTCAACAGAAAAAATGTTGGAAAGGAAAATAAAAAAAAAGAATTAAATTTTTTTATTGCTAGTTCGAAAGATTTATTACTGACGAGCCACGACAATTGCACCTATCAAAGCAGCTAAGAGAATTATTGAAATTAGTTCAAATGGAAGAAAAAAATCTGTTGATAAATGAATTCCAATTTGTTGACTAGTACTTATCAAATCTTGCTCTATAATCTGATTTGGTTTTGTAGTCCAAATAATCCCGTACCATGATGTATCTGGAATAGTAGTTATTAGTGAAACAAAAATACTTGTACAAACCATTAAAGTAATTCCATTTCTAACGGTCAAAAGATTAAAATCTTGGTAATATTCCGAACCATTCATAAACATCACAGCAAATAAGATTAAAACGTTTATAGGTCCCACGTAAATAAATAGTTGTGCGGCAGCTACAAAATGGGAGTTTGATAAAATATAGAATAAAGATATACAAACAAGAACCAGTCCCAACGAAAAAGCAGAAAAAATTGGGTTGGGAAGTAAGACTACTCCTAGACTTCCTAATACAAGACCCGATCCCAGAAAGACTAAAAGAAAATCATGTAGTGGTTCAGGCAAATCCATTATATGTAAAATAAGAGATAAATAAATCGAAATTTCATGACCTTAATTGATACGACCAAGAAAAATTTTTTTATATGAGATTTCTCTCCGAAATGAATTTGTTAAAATCCTAACAAGTGGTAATTTATATAGGTAGCAGTTATAGGACCGATGTCATTCCATTCATTATACGAAAGAATAGTTCGAAACTATAAATATAGTAAAAAAACTCTATATTATAAGTATTTTTTTAATATAGTTTTTTTATATTTTATAATTTTTAATATTATTATCTTATAAAAAATTCAGAAATATATTAGTTTTATTTACTTAAGATTTCTATTCTATATTATATATATAGAATATTTCTAATATTTATTTTATTCTATTTTTTTTGTCTAAATTTTTTTATTTCTATTATTTATTCCATTTTTATTTTATTTGAATTGTTCGAATTGTATAATCATCAATTACTGACAGCGGTAAATGGCCTAAAGCAATTTGATTATAATTCAATTCATGACGATCATAAATCGAAAGTTCATATTCTTCAGTCATTGATAAACAGTTTGTTGGACAATATTCAACACAATTACCACAAAATATACAAATTCCAAAATCAATACTGTAATTAAGTAATCGTTTCTTTCGAATATCCGTTTCCAGTTTCCAATCAACAATGGGTAAATCTATAGGACATACACGAACACATACTTCACAAGCAATGCATTTATCAAATTCAAAATGGATTCGACCGGGGAAACGTTCCGATGTAATTAATTTTTCATAAGGATATTGAATAGTTACAGGTAAACGATTTGCGTGGGATAAGGTAATCATGAAACTTTGACCAATGTACCTTGCAGCTCGGAATGTTTGTTGACCATAATTCATGAACCCAGTTACCATAAGGAACATATCGTGATGAATATCTATGAATATTTTTGTTTTGTTTCTTTCTCTTGTTTGAGACAAGTTACGAATATAGAAGATCAATCTTTTACAGTGAAAACAGTTGAGACGAAGTTATTAATAATAGATTACCGAGAGAAATAGGTAAAGGAAACTTCCACCAAGATTTAATAATTGGTCCATTCTTAGCCTAGGTAAGGTCCACCTGGCTGTGATAGAAAGGAACAAGAACAAATAAGTTTTAGATAATGTAATCAAGATATCAATTGTAGTTTCAAAAATTCCATATGTTTTCGTTCTTTCAAAAAAAATCAGAAAGGAATATGTACGGAATAGAGATATTTGAACCGCCCAAGTAAAGAACTGTTACAAATAATGAAGAAATTAATATGTTTAAATAGGAAGCAACATAAAATAAACCAAATTTTATACCCGAATATTCGGTTTGATAACCCGCTACTAATTCTTCTTCTGCTTCCGGTAAATCAAAAGGCAATCTTTCACATTCTGCTAGGGAAGAGATTAAAAAAACGATGAAACCTATAGGTTGACGCCACAAATTCCATCCCCAAAAACCATATTTTGATTGTGCATCGACTATATCAACTGTACTTAAACTATTAGATAATCCTAGTCGCTGATAACATTACTGTCCCCATCGCTATTACAGAACCGTACATGAGATTTTCACCTCATACGGCTCCTCGAAAGCCTTAAATAAATCGAAGCACCGGACCGATTTTTCTATTTTTTTATACCCCTAAGATGGATAAGATTCAAATCTATCGGACGGTTCTAAATTAGACCAACTGAATTCTGTCTGTTCGAATTTAATAATAAATTAATAAAAAAAACTACAAAATAAAATCCAATTTTTTTTATAAAAGATACAAAAGGTACTTCTGAATTGATCTTATCCCTTAAGCAAAATGGAATCTTTTAAATAATAACTTTATTCTTCAATAAAAAAATCTTTTATAATTTTCAATAATCCCCGTCCTAGCGTTTTCGATTGCGAAAAAGAATTATACATACATATGGGAATTAGACCATTTTCTTCTCGAGACATTTTACTTTTTTTCATCATGTGGGAATTAGAATTAATTCCAGTTTATATACTTTTATCTATGTGGGGGGGGAAGAAACGTTTGTATTCAGCTACAAAGTTTATTTTATACACTGTGGGAAGTTCTGTTTTTTTATTAATGGGAATTCTAGGTATCGGTTTATATGGTTCTAATGAACCAACATTAAATTTTGAAACATTAACTAATCAATCGTATCCCTTGGCACTCGAAATAATATTCTATATGGGATTTCTTTTTACTTTTGCTGTCAAATTGCCGCTTATACCCTTACATACATGGTTACCAGACACCCACGGAGAGGCACATTACAGCACTTGTATGCTTTTAGCCGGAATCTTATTAAAAATGGGAGCGTATGGATTGGTTCGAATTAATATGGAATTATTACCCCACGCTCATTCTATATTTTCCCCCTGGTTAATGATATTAGGTTCAATTCAAATAATCTATGCAGCTTCAACATCTCTTGGTCAACGCAATTTAAAAAAATGAATAGCTTACTCCTCGGTATCTCATATGGGTTTCATAATTATTGGAATTGGTTCCATAAGCGATACGGGGCTAAATGAGGCCATTTTACAAATAATCTCTCATGGATTTATTGGCGCTGCGCTTTTTTTCTTGGCGGGAACTAGTTATGATAGACTACGTCTTCTTTATCTTGACGAAATGGGTGGGATGGCTATCCCAATGCCAAAAATATTCACGGTTTTCAGTATCTTATCGATGGCTTCTCTTGCATTGCCGGGCATGAGCGGTTTTGTTGCAGAATTGATAGTTTTTTGG
Source organism: Nissolia schottii (assembly GCA_003254905.1). Classification (NCBI taxonomy): domain Eukaryota; kingdom Viridiplantae; phylum Streptophyta; class Magnoliopsida; order Fabales; family Fabaceae; genus Nissolia; species Nissolia schottii. The sequence goes on from QANU01104144.1 coordinate 24,948, forward strand.
GGAATAATTACTAGCCAAAAATATCTTTTAATGACAAAAATATTAATTACTTTTGTGACAGCAATTGGAATGATATTAACTCTTATTTATTCATTATCTATGTTACGGCAAATGTTCTATGGATACCAGCTTTTTAATACACCAAACTCATATTTTTATGATTCTGGGCCGCGAGAATTATTTATTTCGATTTCTATCCTTATACCCGTAATAAGTATCGGTATTTATCCAGATTTCATTTTTTCATTCTCGGTTGAGAAGGTTGAAGCCATTCTATCCAATTTTTTCTAAACAGTTTTCTCATGAATAAAAACAAAAATAAAAAAGAGAAATAAACCCTATAAAATAAAAATTCATTGTAGTTCAATGTGTTTGTTGTTTGTGAGAACCCCTTGAATCACTACATTACTTGATTTAAAGGATTCTCGACGATTTTCTTTCTTCTTAATATATATAAAGTTTTTTAATCTAATCTTATATTTCTTATATATATATATATATACACTCTCGTTATTTTTATTTGTCAGATCCTTTACTTACTTTAATTCAATTAGATGTAAATGAACCATAACTGTGTAATCCTATACCTAATAGATTGATCCCTAAATAACATATCCAAATTATAAGAAAGCCCAGAGAGGCCGCTATTGAAGAAATTACAACTTCAAATTCCTTATTTTTTCTAGTATGTAAATAAATCGCAAATATGGTCCAAGTAATAAAGGCCCACGTTTCCTTTGGATCCCAATTCCAATATGACCCCCATGCCTCATTAGCCCACACTGCTCCTGAAAGAATACCTATCGTTAAAATGATAAAACCCAGACAAATAATACGATAACTCTAACGATCCAATTGTTGAATAAACTGAGACCTGTAATAATTTATAGAAGAAGAAAAATAAGTTTTTTGTAAAACATTTCTTCTTTCATTCCTATTCATGTATTTAATCTCAGTAAAAAAAAATGATTTATTTAAAAAATACAAATTATTACTTTTACCAAAAATTTGTATGACTTCTTGAAATGTAATAACTACGATTGCTACTGATAATAAAGATCCGCATCAAAGAGCTGCATATCCAAATATCATCATACTTACGTGCATCATTAACCAATGAGATTGTAAAGCGGGTACTAATATTGCGGATTGATTCATTTCGGTTAAGATACCCGAGGTAGCAAAGCCTTGGGTAAAAATAACACTTGGTGCGATTATTGTACTAAAAGCGTTTTTATCCTTTTTAAAACAAAAAACCATATGAAAAAAGGAAAAACCCCACGAAAGAAAGATTAATGATTCATATAAATCACTAAATGGTAAATGGCCCGAAAAAATCTAGCGAGTAATTAACAATCCCGTTATACAGAAAAAAGTTATTATCATACCATTTTTCGACGAATCATATAATCCTAAGATTTCATTGACTAATAAGGTTATCAAATGAATTGAAATTACAATTGATACGACCGAAAACGATATATGAGTTAATATATGCTCTAAAGTTGAAAATATCATAAAAAAATGAAAAAGTGTCTGAATACTAGGAAGAAAAAATTTAAATTGATTCAATTTAATTATAGGACTTACTCTTTTAGAGTATAAGATGCCATGCCGCCACTCGGACTCGAACCGAGATGCTCTAGCACTGCTTCCTAAGAGCAGCTTGTCTACCAATTTCACCATAGCAGCTTCCTCGAAATCATAATAACCGATTTTATGTCAATCTCGAGATTGATAGGTTCAATTAAAATGCAATATTTTTTTTAGTAAACATTAAAGAATGAAAGGAATTAGATATATAATTTGGATTATTATATTAAAGAATATATTTTTGTATTATTTTTTATATAAATATAATAATTTTTTAATTTAAATTACAACGTTTTAATTTCAATACGAATTCATTTTTTTCTTATTCTTAATTAAATAGATATATGATTAAAAATATTTTTTTATAGAAATAGTTATAAAAATAAAAAATTTAATCAATTCAATATTATATTAGATTAGAGAATCTTTTTTGAATTATTAGATTAGAGAATCTTTTTTGAATCCAGCTAAATTCAGATTATTCCAGCGTTTCTAATTGTTAAAAAATTATAAAAAAAAACTTTTAGAATTCCCTGTAGAAATTGATTGCGCTAATGAATAAGCTTTCAATGCTGTCCAATATCCCCTCTTTTTCCAAAAATTTTTCCGAATTCTTTTTTTTGATCTAGAAGTACGTTTCTTTGGAACTGCCATCCAACTAGTATAGTTTTTTTCATTGCTACAGGTCATGTGAAAGACATATCTTCTGTTCTGTAAATGAAAACTAATTGTTCTTTGATTAATTAGCCATATATCTTATCCCCCCCCTTTTTTTTCTATCTAAAGTAAAACAAAACATTGAATATTATAACACCTTTTCAAAATTTTGCCAAACATAGATATAGATATCTTTCTTTGTATTGTAATGTACAAAAATTAATTAGTTCGAAATAAACAAATGTTTCCGAATAAAATAAAAAAAAGACAAAGATTTTTATTTGATTGGGTCATGGTATATACATTTTTTTTTATGCATATCGAAAAAAATGAATGCTCTTAGTTTTGGTGAAATTTCGGATCCTCACTCTATAGAAAAGAATGTTTGTATAATTATAATTGTAAAATCAAAAATTGAAATTTTGATTTTACAAATTTCGTTTTTATGAGAATTTTCTTAAAAATTTTAGTAATTATTTTTTTTTTTTATTTATATTATTTATATAATATTATATAGTAAATAGTAATAAAAAAAAATATGAATACTATAAAAAGTTTATTTTTCACTAGGAATTTTTGGACCATTTTTACTTTGTATTTTGCAATATTGTAAGTATTGTTCAAAGATTCAGAATAATAAATAATTCTATTTATATGTTCACTCTTTTTTATTAACTGAACCCCTTTACAAAAGAGATAAAACCGGAGAATAAGAAACAAAACTCATTACGAATCAAAATATTTTTTTTCTATGGAATATACATATCAATCTTCATGGATCATACCTTTCATTCCACTTCCAGTTCCTATGTTAATAGGCGTGGGACTTCTACTTTTTCCCAGAGCAACAAAAAATCTTCGTCGTATGTGGGCTTTTCCGAGTATTTTATTGTTAGGTATAGTTATGCTTTTTTCGGTCGATCTGTCGATTCATCAAATCAATAACAATAAAAGTTCTATATATCAATATGTGTGGTCTTGGACTATAAATAATGATCTTTCTTTAGAGTTTGGTTACTTGATAGACTCACTTACTTCTATAATGTTAATATTAATCACTACTGTTGGCATTTTGGTTCTGATTTATAGTGATAATTATATGTCTCATGATCAAGGATATTTGAGATTTTTTGCTTATATGAGTTTTTTTAATACTTCAATGTTGGGATTAGTTACTAGCTCTAATTTGATACAAATTTATATTTTTTGGGAATTGGTTGGAATGTGTTCTTATCTATTAATAGGTTTTTGGTTCACACGTCCTATTGCAGCAAATGCTTGTCAAAAGGCGTTTGTAACTAATCGTGTGGGGGACTTTGGCTTATTATTAGGAATTTTAGGTCTTTATTGGATAACGGGTAGTTTGGAATTTCGGGATTTGTTTAAAATATCCAATAACTTGATTTATAACAATGACGTTAATATTTTTTTTGTTACTTTGTGTGCCCTGTTGTTATTTTGTGGTTCTGTTGCTAAATCTGCCCAATTCCCCCTTCATGTATGGTTACCCGATGCTATGGAAGGGCCTACCCCTATTTCCGCTCTTATACATGCTGCTACTATGGTAGCGGCGGGAATTTTTCTTGTAGCTCGACTTCTCCCTCTTTTCATAGCTATACCTCCCATAATGAATGGAATAGCTTTTATAGGTATAATAACATTATTGTTGGGGGCTACTTTAGCTATTGCTCAAAAAGATATTAAGAGAAATTTGGCCTATTCTACAATGTCTCAATTGGGTTATATGATGTTAGCTCTAGGTATGGGCTCTTATCGAGCCGCTTTATTTCATTTGATTACTCATGCTTATTCAAAAGCATTGTTGTTCTTAGGATCGGGATCCATTATACATTCAATGGAAGCTATTGTTGGATATTCTCCAGAAAAAAGTCAAAATATGGTTCTTATGGGCGGGTTAACAAAACATACGCCAATTACAAAAACTTCTTTTTTAATTGGTACACTTTCTCTTTGTGGTATTCCACCCTTTACTTGTTTTTGGTCCAAAGATGAGATTCTTAATGATAGTTGGTTATATTCACCAATTTTCGCAATATTGGCTTGTTCCACGGTTGGATTAACAGCTTTTTATATGTTTCGCATCTATTTACTTGTTTTTGAAGGATATTTAAATGTACATTTAAATAATTTTAATGGAAAAAAAAATAATTCATTATATTCAATATCTTTATGGGGTAAGGAAGGGAAAAAAAAATTTAAAAAGAAATCCTATTTCTTACATTATTTTTATTTAAATAATGAAAGGGAATCTTTTTTTTGGAAGAAGAAGACATATCTCCATCGAATTAATCGAAATGTCAAAAGCATAACACGCCTTTTTTTTATTGATAGTACTTTTTTTGATACTAAAAATTCTTTCTATCCTCATGAATCCCCCAATACTATGCTATTTTCTATGCTTATTTTAGTACTATTCACTTTGTTCGTTAGGGTCATAGGAATCTCTTTCGGCCAAGACGGAATTAACAATTTGGATAATTATCTAAATTGTTAATTCCGTCTATAGACCTTTTACATCCAAATTTTAAAAATTCTTTGGATTGGTATGAATTTTTTACAAATGCTACTTTTTCAGTGAGTCTTGCTTTTTTTGGAATATTTATAGCGTCTTTTTTTTATAAGCCCATTTATTCGGCTTTACAGAATTTGAATTTACTAAATCTATTTGAAAAACGTGTTTCTAAAAAAGAAGTTTCAGATAATATTATAAATGTTATATATGATTGGTCATATAATCGCGGTTACATAGACGCTTTTTATGAAATATCTTTAATAGGAAGTGTAAGAAAATTAGCCAAACTAAATTCTTTTTTTGATAGACAAGTAATTGATGGAATTCCCAATGGAGTTGGTATTACAAGTTTTTTTATGGGAGAGGCTGTCAAATATATGGGAAGTGGACGAATTTCTTGGTATATTTTATTTTTTTTATTTTTTTTATTAATTCTTTTAGCAATTTACTCTATTTTTCTTTGAAACATATAAATGTTAACTAATCTTAGAAATATGGAACTTGGTAAGACAAGGGGGTTTAATAACTGAAAAATAAGATTATTAAAGAAGATTCTTTGAATGCTAAAATTACGTATTGAATTTGGATTTTTGTACCCATAATTCAAAAAGTTTTTTTTATTATTGCCAAAGAAATGAAATAAAAGATAGGGTAGAGCTATGACAGTTATTATATGAGGTCTACCCAATGCTAGATGCAAAGGCGCATAATAGATCGATATGAACATGATGAGTTGTCCCGTAATAAACCCAGCTATTGTTGATCGATATGAACATGATAGTTGTCCCGTAATATAGCCATTCACTTTGTTCAAATTCGTGCACATCGCGGAAGCGCTACCGGACTCCAGAAAAATAGGATGAATACACCCACGCGAAGAGGATATTTTTCTCTTCATTTCTACCGGTTCAGAAACTCGTTTCGAGGTCGATAATCCTAAGCCCACTGTCTATGTGGTTTAGTTTTTATCTGTATATATGTTTAAATGTGTATCTGACTAAAGATCTGGTTAGTAGTATTTTGGGGGGATATTGGTTAAAAACAGTGGAAAAATGAGAACTGGAGTCTCGGGAGGCGATTTTTCCAGCTAGCATTCGAATACCATAGGAATTCAGTCGAATGAAAGCCCAAAATGAGCTTTCCTTCGAATGAGTTCCTCAGCAGTCGAATGAGGCGAATTTTTAGGAATTCAATCGAATAAATCCCCTCATATTCGAATGAAAGGATGCTGAGGGAATTCAGTCGAATGAAAGCCTATTCCAATCGAATGAAAGGACTCCGAGGGATTTCATTCGAATACCACAGCAAGCATTCGAATGAAACCTGGCAGAGTTGGGAGTTTAATGTTTCTAAGGGATCCAATGAGTAAGGTTAGGCCATATCTATGTATTTGAGCATGCATCATGAGGAAGGGTCGTCGTAAGAGTTAGGACGACTTTAGACAATTAGAAGTTCACGCTAAAATTTAACGAAGATCGTAATTGAATCCTAGGAAATAAAGAATGAGTAGGAAGGTCTCGACCCCAGTTGGTACGGTAGACCATAGTTAAGGAGTCTAGTTATATGATTAGAAAATCCCTATTCTTTTGGCAAGGTCTTACGGACACGCCCCTCGCCAATTCAGCAAGATGAATTGGTTATGAGCAACGCAGGTAGAGAGACCTGATTATGAAAGTAAAGAGAACAGGCAAAGGCCTGAAGGTAAAGAGAACAGGCAAAGGCCTGAAAGTAAAGAGAACAGGAAAAGTCCTGTAAGAAAGAAAGGGGGACCCCGAAAGTAACGAGCTAAGAAAGAAGTAAAGAGAAACGAGTCCACGCCTGATCGCACCAAAGGGCCGGTCCCTCGCCATCCCAGTAAGGGGGTGGTGGTACCTATCATGTTGATGATTTACCTCCTATGAGCCTAGTGTGGTTAGCTACCACTCCGGTTAGAGCGCTGCCGGGTCATCATGATAGGGAATAGAAGGAGGTTGTAACCGAGGCCACGGTTACATGGGTGGAAGGACTAAGAAGAAGGACGCTAACCCGGGTAAGCCGGTATGCGTAAGAGATCCCCAGATTTCCCCCATGCACTATGTAGTTAGTAGTTACATGCAAGAATGAATGAATGTATGTATGTATGCCAGTATGTATGCAAGTATGTATGTATTTATATATGTTTATGCATTATGTATCATCAAGAGAGCGTCCCGAGACGACTATTATGTCTTTAGCAGTAACGACATGTTAATGAGCACGAAGCCTAAGTAATGACAAGATTAGTTATCCAATCACCTAGTAAAATAGATAAAGTCATTCAGGACCTAGACAAAGATAATAATCAGTAGGATTTTAGTATGCATGACACCTAGAGATCTCCTGGGTGGCCTGGAAGATAACGGAGTAATGAACGATAGATAACGCGAGGAACTCCCACTGAGAACGAAAAGTTCTCACCCCCACTCCTTATGGGTCCAGGTGTGCAGAGCGAATGGATCGACAAGTGAGATGCGTGGTAGGCGACTAACGACTGCAGCAGAACAGTTCTTGGCCGGAGCAAAGTGAAGACGTTCACGATAGGTTGATAGATATTTTGTATCATGATCCATGACTCTTGATAACTGTTTGTGTAATTAATTATTAATAAGAAATGTGTAATTACATGATGGACCTTGATTATGCTTATATGTATATTTATACTTCTCCAGCTTGTCACCGCCATAACTGACAGGTACGTTAGCATTTGTATATATATGTTTTCTTGTTCACGCACGGCTCCTAATTTGCAAACGGATACAGTAATAGAATAATTTCCAAATTGGTCCATATTTTCAAGTAAGAAATATTTTCCAAGTTAAAAGTAGGGGCTAAAAGTAACCCAACCAAAGTAGAAAACAACCTAGTGAGCATTATTTACTACGTACGGGTAAACAGTTAGCTAGAGGTGTTTCATTTGGTATCAGAGCAGTTTGGTCCAATGGAGCCTAAGGACTGAGCTTATCCACACTTTCGAGCATGTCTCATTTTCAGCTTGCACAATGTTTAAGTAGGGCACCTTTGGGTATAAGATCTAAGTGCATAAATCAGTGGCACCGGAACACTGATCTGCCCTTGTTTCTTGTGCATACTCAGAATCAATTCGCCATACACTAAGTCTTATATTTTGAGATAAGGAGTAGTGTGGCATAATGCACTCTATCACTTTGCTTTCATTCAACTGTGGTGTTTTTCAGGAACATAGAGCCTAGCTAACTCTGTGTCTTGCTAAGTGTATTTAGGGCTTGATAGCTAGTGCAGAGTGGACTCTGTAAATCTTATTCTTGAGGAACTTGGACTTCTGCTAAGTGTCTCCCTGCGATGAGACCGTTACTCGTTGAAAAAGGACGGATTATTCGGAAAATGAACCCCTAACCAAGGGAAGCCCTTTGTTCCTTCTCTCAATTAAAGTACTCCCATACACATGCATCCCTCTGTCTAGCAAGAATTTCTTTGGAAAATCCTTTGTTCCTATCCTCGGTAAAACACTCCCCTATGCCTATATGTTCACTTCAGCAAGAGATCCTTTGGGGAAAAAGGCCTGAGCCTTTACACCGTTTCAAACTCGTGCTCCTGCAAATCTTTGACTTTCCTTATGGAAGATTTTCGGTTCAAGGTTGAATGTTCTATTCTTTTGAAGGAATAGAATCTGAGATAGTTCTCTCTCCCCATTCTATTGCCTGTCAGACGAGTCATGCCATCCCGTTCCAATAGAACCTAGTTGATCTCGTCAACCTATTCCGACGGAGTAAGATCCCGATTCTTCTATTTCGGCGCCTCGAGCATATCAAGCCTTCGCTTTCCAAAATTCAAACCATGATGCAAGATGTACCCTTGCATTTGATAGGGAAATCAGAATTAATAAATTTTATAAATTAAAAATTTAAAAAGATACTCCTTAAGAATGAAATGGGATTCCCGAATAACTAAAAGATCTTTAAAAAGCACCCGGTTATTTTAGGTATCCTAATAAGATTGGTTAAGAGAATGGTGTAGTCAAGATGAGTGTACCGTTTAACTATAGAACATTAGTTAGGAAGAAAATGAAATAGAGACCCTAACTAGTTTAAGGAAGATCACAAGAGATAGCGAATTCCACATAGTAAAAGCAAGCGACAACCCCTACGAAACTTAAAATTCGAATAGATTACCTAGACTAAATCCCGTTAATCAGAAGAAGTAGGGAGTGGCGTAGAAGCCAGACAAAGCTTAGCAACAAATTATAAACACGGAGATAGGTAGACCCCTGATAGAGAAGAGGCTGATAAAAATCTTATAGGTTTAGTATACCCCTATCTTGCCATGAGTTTAAATTCCCCCAAATAAATAAGTGATTTCCCTTTGGGACACGTCCTTTGGAATAGGATCCCAACCAAAATCCTCACTAGAAGAATGATGGTCAGAGCCGTCCGGAGGAAAAAGTTAATGTGGTAGAAGATTCCTGATGCAAAGTGATAATTCGGTAAGACTAGTTAGAGGAGCCTCGAGGGAGTATAGGAAGGATTGCGAGGAGTAGTGTAACATCCCGTGCTTCTACGAGCTGGTAAAGGATCCGTGGACAGCCGAGAACGGCCGGGAAACGCCAAAGGAAGTAAGGGAAGCCGAGTTAGACCCTCGAAACCCTGAAAAATTGGAGAGATGAACTAGGTTTAGCTATTTTATAATTTTCGGGAGTCGCCGGATGAGTTTCGACTCGAACGGAAACTTCCCGGATACTGTAAAACGTCCGTAGGATTTTTCGGCTCGGTGAAAGAGTCCCTGGTTCCCGAGAAAATTGCTCTGGACCGAAGGGAAAAATAAATGGGTTGTCACGGTATGTCCGGAATATTTTTAGGGCAACCAGAATGATGAAAGCCTTTTTAACCACTTTCTAAGATCTTGACACAGCTTAGATTTTGTCACAACTATGCCAAGCTCGTAGAAAGCCTATCTGCGCTTTTGTCGTTCAAATTAAATTTATATACATACCTACTTTACGGCTTTCAGATTCCAAAAGGAATCCAATTGCAGTATAGGGTATGGTCGATCCCACAAGGAGTTGTAAAATACCATTCTTGAGTTCGTTTAATTAAACAATGGAGTAAAGGATTTGATAATTGTTTTAATAATTAAAATAAGTAAATGACAACATAAAAGTAAATAGGAAACAAATCGGAGGTAGTTCCGGAGCTTGTTGGGAATTTTAATCACATCATAGTTTCATGCATCCAGTTACTTATTACATAGAACTATCGTTTGATTGCCCGCCATCAGTTCTTAACTTGTCATCACTTTCGCGCATGACAAGATCACAGGTTTCCCTTGTTAAACTGTCACTTTCGCACACTAGCTTAACAAGGTACGCCAGCATTAATCCAGATGTTAAAACGGCTAACCTTTATTCCAGTTACGGCAACAAGGTTAGATGAAATGATTTAGGTCAGACTCTAATGATTGTAACTTTCGTTCACAACGTTCAAGTCTAGGTTCTAGTTAAGCATAGCATTATTGATTTTAATTTGGTTATGACCTAATTAGCATAACTTTCGTTCATGTAATTAAGTCCCAAATCAAGAATCAAAACACTAAACAAAACTAGCATTAGGCATGAAATCATTCAAGCAAATCATAAGAAAAGGATAAATTCATATGTAATAGTTACATGGATACAAGCGAACTACAATAGTAATCAAAATCCCAACAAAAAGAGGGTTAGGAACCCATCTTACAAGAGAATCTCGGAGGCAAGGTTTAGGCACTTACCATGACACGTGCTCACGCTATCATGGCCATGGCTTCGCCAAGCTTCCTCGATCTCCGGCTCCTTCACAAGCCTCGTCTTTGTTCCTAACCTAACCTAAACTAAACTAAGCTTTAAAGTACAAAGGAAATATGTAAAAGAAGTGAAGAATGGAGGGGGAAAGGGATGGTTTCGAAGTGGTCTCGGCCTCCCTATTTATAGGCAAAATTTGGGGTCTGTCGCTCAGCGGTTTTGGTTCCTTCGCTGAGCGATAAGATCTGAATCGCTGGGCGGCGGCGCTTAATCGCTGAGCGATCGTACTTGTACGCGTCTTCATTAAATGCTCGGCAGCTTTTTGCAGGGCGGCGCTGACGTGGCATGCGACTATTGGTTGGCTCCAGCTGGCTCAATGATGGCGCCGGCGCAAGTGGCTTGCCGACTTAAGTTCGCTGAGCGATAACCTCATGGCCGCTGAGCGATATTGTTCAAAGCGCTGAGCGATGCACGTCATTCGCTGAGCGACGCTTTCGTCCAGAATCTTCTCTTTTAAGCTCTTTTCCAATTCTGCCCTTTTCTTCCCTTCTTCATGGGATTATTCTTCAATAAATCTACTTGCATCCATTCTTCAAAATATATTAATATCCTACAAAACATAGAGATTTAATTAGATAATTCTTTAAAATATGTGAGAATAAGTGACATTTTGAACGATGAAAATTGTGTATTTTGGGCACTTATCACAGAAGCAGGGATTTTCGGACAAAACGCGAGCGAACAAAAACGGAGCTGGAGGAGGGGCATTAGCTTCTCAGAGAAGTTAAGTAAATAATAAATAAATAAATAATATAATAATAATAATAAATATAAGAGGCTGAAGCAGAGCTTCAGCAAAACGTGAAAACAAAGAAAGAAAAGTAAAAAGAAGGAAAATATCTTTTTACTGTGCACGGTTATTTATAACTTCGTAACTTCTCCGAAGTTACACTCCGTAGGCAGCCGAGGGTTACGTTCTGACACATCTAGAGCTCGTTCCGGAGTCTCCAAAAATTAGCCGGAGCATACCATCGTGAAGAGGACAATCTCCCCTTCAGAGTCACCGAATCGGAATCCCGATCGGAGGTGGGTAATCCTAACCCCACTGTCTAAGTGGTTTAAATTCTTACCTGTATATGTGCCTATTTGTATATCTGACTACATAACTGTTAAGTAGTAATTTGGGGAGGAAATAATGTAAAAAGGGTTTTGTGAACGATGGAGAAATGGAACGCGTAACTGTACTACTTGGAACCCTAGGAACCGTAAAGATTTGAGAACTGGAGTCTCGGGAGGTGATATTTGTAGTCTTCATTCGAATACTACAGGAATTCAGTCGAATGAAAGCCCAGATGAGCTTTCCTTCGAATGAATTCCTTAGCAGTCGAATGAGGTGAATTTTTAGGAATTCAATCGAATGAATCCCCTAGTATTCGAATGAAAGAATGCCGAGGGAATGCAGTCGAATGAAAGCCTATTCCAATCGAATGAAAGGACTCCGAGGGATTTCATTCAAATACCCCAGCTAGTATTCGAATGAAACCTGGCATAGTTGGGAGTTTAAGGTTTCTAAGGGATCCAATGAGTAAGGTTAGGCCATATCTATGTGTTTGAGCATGCATCATGAGGTAGGGTCGTCGTAGGAGTTAGGACGACTTTAGACAGCTAGAAGTTCACGCTAAAACTTAACGAAGATCATAATTGAACCCTAGGGAATAAAAGTAGAGCGCGTAAGAGATCCCCAACTTCCCTCATACACTATATGATTAAATGTATGAACTGATGACTGGTGATGTAATGATAAACATGTATGTATAGCTATTTAAGCATTATGAATAACTGTTTGTGCATTATGTATCGTCAAGGGAACGACCCGAGACGAGTAGTGTAATTACGATCAAAAGATAAGGGTCATAAGCACGCAGCCATAGTAAGAAAGACTAGTCCCTATTCACCTAGCTAAATTTAGATAAAGCTGTTCAGGGTCTTAGTAAAAGATAATAATCAGTAGGGTTTGTAGTATGCATGATCACGTAGAGAACCCCTGAGCGGCCTGGAGGATACTCGAGTAAATGAACCCCTAGTAGCCACAGGAAACTCACTGAGGACCTAGAGTTCTCACCCCCACTCGATTATGGATCCAGCTTGCAGCTATGACGTCGCCATCGGCCAAGGATGTTTGGCTATTCACGCGCACCCGCATGCGTAACTACCGCACCGACACCCTCTTGGAGACGAGCACTTACGCGCCCGCCCGCCTACCTGATGAGCCAGATCATCCTCCTAGGCAGAGGCTTGGAGCTCCGGGTACTTCGCCGCTGAACCCTATCTGGGTGGACGAGCGTCCAGGGAGCAGCAGCAGGGATCCGATTCGCCTCAATGGCGATGAGGAGATGCCTCCTTCGGAGCCAGAGCAGACACCTACGCCAGCCCTGATGCCAGCTACCGATCGAGGGGCGTACACTCCGCCAGTTCGAGCCTGAGGTCGCCGGACCACTGCACGGAAGAGGATACTGACCGCCCGACCGCATCGCTTCGCCCCACGTGGCTTCTCGGCGGTGACAGATCTGAGTAACAGTGAGGAGGAGGAGCCTCTAGAGCGACTAGGAGACTCCGAGTAGGTGGAGGCCGGCCGGACCCGAGTGCAGAGTTAGGTTGTTGTACCGTACATGAAGCGAGTTGTACCGCTCGTGTATGTAGTTTGCTTTTAGTTTCTGCCTTTGTACATTGTTGCTACTGTTTATGTATATTATCATCCTCTGGATAGAACTATGTATAAACCTTATGTATTATAGTAAAATGGAATGTTGTGTATCTTCGGGCCTCTATGTGTACTTTCTGCCGCTAAAGCTCCACGCTACAGGTATGTATTTATACTCTCTTATCTTTTAGCTATGCCGTTATTCGCTGTATTACTTGCAAGGCTCATTACTTTTCATATGCATGTATTTACGAAAGAGGTTTCAAATTGGCCCGTATTTTCAGTAACCCTAATTTCAATAGATAAGTTAGAACGGTAATAGTTCATAGCCCAGCAGTCAACCACCTAGCCAGGGAAACCTATGACTTAAGCATAGGCCAACTAGCTAGGGTGTTGCAAGTAGCCATACCATATAGTAAGGAGAAAACCCTCGGCACCTAGAGATTATAAAGCCTAGGTTACACCAGTCTGGTTAATTAGGAGGATCAGGAGCAAGACGGAAGTTAGAGGAACCTTGGAAACCGTAGGAGGAAATCAAATCTAAGATATGTGGAAGAAAATAAATAATAATAAATAAGTAGATATTTTGATAGACCTTGTATCTAGGTTAATTCGGTACACCAAGAAAACTGGAAATCGTTTAAGATGACGGTGAGGGAATCAATAAGATGACCCTTAGGATTAATAATCCATTAGAGAAGTTATGGAACCACGACAAACGAGCACGTGATTCAGGGAGTTGTAACCAATTTTCAAGGAGATTTCATGTGTTGATGCCTAGAAGATTTGTTGCACCACTAAGAGATGGAAGAACGCAACAAGAGCGTGGTGGGACACGGTTAGACCCCTCCTAGAGTAAGTGGAGTTGCCCCCTGCCTGGAGTTAATTCAATATCTCAATGCCAACGTATACTTCTCGAAGAACCTCAAGACCCAAAGTGAAGCGGAGTCTAGGGGCTACACCAAGGAGACACGTCAGTTGGGGAATACACAACCCGGTTTGAAGAACTTAGCAGACGCACTGGGACACCCGTGGAGAGCTTGGGAACTCGTGGAGACAGGAAGGGTAAAGGGAAGATGGTCATACCAGGAGGGCAACGGGCACGAACCGCTATAGGGAACGCAACGACTTCTCTAAAACTGCCACTCTAACCTTAACCGAAAAATGGAAGACGATGTGAGAAAGACTTACCTTGAATTGTCCTAAAGGTACGAATTCTCACTACCTCTAAATTTCGAGGACGAACTTTCTGTAAGGGGGTGGAATGTAACATCCCAAATTTTTCCCCTTACAAAGATTTCGCATAATAAATAAATGCGAGTCAATTATTAAGACTGGAA
>QANU01104159.1:0-10242 GCA_003254905.1 Nissolia schottii
TTTTCTTTGGAGAAGTACCTACAGAAGACCCCTGTTTTTCCTTTTATGAAGTGTCCACGGTATACTCGTCAGCGAGGTTGGTATCCTCAAAGGTGAAAAAAATACGAGTTATCATTTGAAGCATTTACTTTTAATGAAACTCGGAACAATGTACGTTATTGATTTAATAAGGTATAATTTTATAATTTTTTTCACTTTAGAGGAGAAAATAATTCAAACTTTAAAAGATCAAAATTCCATAAATAAAAGGCATGCACGTGAGGGGCATAGGAATGACAATGGTATCTCTCTGTATGGGTATATACCTTTCATTACGTATATCCATTTAATATTTGTTACCCATATTCATTTGTCCTTGTCATGGGTATCCATTATGTGTAAGTGCAAAAATTTGAATTCTCATGTGGGTATCCTCAAAGATTAGTAAAAAATTCCAAAAATAAAAGAAAAATTTATAAAAAATCACTAAAATGAAAGAAAAATTTATAAAAAAATCACTATAAATATAATATATTACGACAGTACTACTAACATTGTAATGTAAATTAACAAAATATATAATAAAATCTAATAACATATAAAAAAATAAATTAGGGTTCTTAATTTTTATATTTACATACATATAAATATTTATATTATTTTATATATTAATAGTTACTTAGCTAGTATCCATGGGTCATATACTTTAATCTCCGTTTCCATATCCATTAGTAAATGAGTATAAATTTTCATATCCGTGAGTATGAAAATTACAGATAAGCCCGTACTCGTCACAAGTAATATTCGTGAGTATCAAAATTGGTGAATATTTTTGTCATTCCTAAGATATAGGAATAAAAACTCGGTCATTCTTCTAAAATAGTGTCTAACAAACACTTTAATAATTTTAATAGAAATGATTTTTTTATCAATTAATTCTTGTCAATGATCTTTAACAGTTATTTTTGAGAGAGGAAAAAAAAGATATAGTAATAAAATATGAAATTCCAAATTGTCAGTCTTCCGTGTCAAACATAGTGATTTACGATTGCAATCTTCATGTGTCGTCTGTGAAAATTGATTGGCAACAAACCATTGCTGCTCCAATGTCAACTTGTTCTCTCAATCTTTTTTCCGTGCTACGATTTCGCCAACATTCTTTGTATACGCGAGTTAAAAGTAGATCAACGAGGCATGAAATAAAAGTGGGAACGATGCACGATGATGTTCTTACTCATTTGCTTGAATGAAAGAACCATACTCAATGGGTGAGAGAATTACTTGCTCACACAATTCTTCGCTGAAGCAAAGACGGGCTAATGAGTCAGCTTAAAATATAGGATGAACATAATTGCAAGGACCGCAGCTGTCATCAAGGAGCCAACAATCCATTTGTTCCGGCTCATCCTTCTTGACATGGTTGTCAAAATCTTCTTGCTCTTACCAATGTTATCATCCACTCCATGGAGCTGGATGAGGACAAAAATTATTGTTTCAGCCTTGACAACTAAACTGCATTCTGATATTTGGAAAGATATGAGCATTTACCAAGCACTTTTTTTAAGAACTGAGTTTTTTACTATATTACCCCTGTCACAGAAACATATTACCGAAATACTCTTGTTTAAAAATATATTACGGGACGGATTTCGGTAATATGTTTCTGTGACTGGGATAATATAGTAAAAAACTCTTAAGAACAAAATTAACTTTTCTTTAACTGTGGAAAAATGCTAAAATTTTCCCAAAAGAGTTTGTTCTGGCTTTTCACTTATACAGTATTTTCCGGGGATAAAAAAAACAACATTATAAAAGTTTTTTTTTTTTCAAAGCTTAAAGGCTACACCCTAAATCTGAAAAAATAAATAAATAAATAGGTCAATGCATAATAAAATGGAACGAGGAAATGATGAGTGGTGAACAAAACTTACAGCCTTGTGGGCATGGAGTAGAGATTGGCGCTGTTGATGCAAATCTTGGAGGATAGAAACGCCGAGCTCCTCCGTCTCCAGCATTGTTTTTCTGCTCTCCTTTATTCTATCAGTGGACTGATTTAATCTCTCGGTAGACATCAACAGTCTTCCTCTTTGATCGTTTGATACCTGCCATAGCACCCGTAACTAGCCATTACAATGCATGATAAGATAAGAGACTAAAATATTCAGATATATCCATGTGCTGTGCATAAGAAACATAGCATTGAGAAGCAAGTGAAATTCCAAACGTCAAAAAATCCACGGTTGAGACTCAAAATATCTACATCATGCACTGTCTACCACTCCCACCTAGAAAAAAAAAAAAANTCGGGTGGTGAGACTGACACCGGCCGATGTGACCCTTTTAACTTCATTTTTCAAATTGCTCAAATCAGTTTTATATTCCCTTAACTTGGCAAGAAGAGTAGCCTTCATACTTGGCTGCAAAGTCCTAGCCTCAAGGTCCATTTTCCGAATCTGAAAATATTCAAGCAGGAATTATAATATAGTGAAGCATCACAAGTTAAACAAAAGGAGAGTACACGTCCAATTATACCAATGTGTCAGCCTCATCTAATCCATCTTTCATTTCAGAAAGTTTCTGCTTCTTCTGTTCTGCGGCACGAAACGGTAACTGCCAAGTCATTACAAGCAAAACAAGCTTCTTTTTTCTGTTGTGGTGGAATAAAAAGTTACATCCTCAACAAATCAGCTTAATTGCCGGAACTCTAAAAGTAAATCAATATAAATATATCATCATAAGAAAATGCTGTTCAACAAGCAATTCACCCATAGCACACCCTTGATGTAGTATCCACAACATCCTCATAATTGCATCTTTTCTCAATCTAGCAAAAATTTTAAGATCTTATTCAAAAGAGAGAAGTATTTAATATCTTGGGCTGAAGTAGAGACCGTCAAAGAAGGAAAAGGTTACTCTTATGTCCTGCATTTTAGACAGAGATCTCAATCATGCAAGTGAATGTGCATGGTTACTGCAACCTCTTTTAAAAAAACTCTTTAATGAACAAGTATCGCAACAGCACTTAGCTATAAGTACTAAGCAAACTGTATTTCGTCATTATTAAGTTATGATGGGTGTGAACTGTGCAGTGATAACCAAGGTTGTCAAATTTTAAGTAAATTCATGAAGGCTTAATAAACTCGAATCGTAAACTCGTAAGAGTTTACACAGATAAAAAATATATGTTATAAGCAATATAATTAGGAACTAAACATGGTTAAATTTTGTATTTATAATTGACATGGAATAATGTTAACTTTAAAACAAAATAAATGAAAAAAATCATAACATATATCTTAATACACGACATTTAATTATGTCATACTTTATTCTGTACATGTATTCCTTTATAGTTTGATAAAACATAGCTTAATTATGATAAATATATAAAATCGGCTTAGTAAACTCGATAAATATGGTCTAACACACACAAAATTAATTAAGTATCTAAAAAAGTTACCAAATTTATACATCTTGAGATAAACTCGTAAACTCGTAGATAGATTTTAACTCGTAAACTCACTAATAAAATCGAGAGTTTACTTAAACTCGTACAAGTTTACCAAAAAATAGTTTACATGAATATTAACTCGTTTTGTGTTGTGAAATCGTAAATTTGTTAACTCGAGAGTTTAATAACGATGTTGATATCTTAACTGATAAGTGATAACCAAGTAATTATCACTAACTATAATAACTTAGTCATGACGTAACAAAACGTCAACAGAACTGCAAAAGCTAAGTTAATGATTCACAAAAGAACACTAAAATTTCTGTGAAAACGTAAAACTCTATCATCATCTTCAGCAGATCGTCAAGTAATTTCATGACATTTCGTAAACCTTATTTTCCGTCTGATCGCTGGATTAACAACGCAAAGCAACATTCCTCCTGAACCTAGAGTTTTACACAATGATCCCAAAAATCATTAACTTCAGCAAAACAGTTAGCAGAAGGAAAAAAAAGAAAAAAATGCACATAGAAAACGCAACAAAAGAAGAAAAAGAAAAAAAAAACAAATAAAACAAACAGATTAGATTGCATCACCTCCATCGAGAGAAGAGGCTGCAGTGCTTTGCAGAGAAAGATTCACTGATAGCTCACAGTATTGACGCTCGTACCCTTCAAACACATCGCTCATCGTTCCAGATACCTTTGCAATCAATCAATCAGACAGAACAGAAACAACAACCAAATTACTAAGATTTTAATCCACATAATAAAAAAAAATCACCAAAATAGATATAACTTTGATTTATTATCGTCTCCAATCCCTGATTTTTTTTTTTTTTGCAATTTAATTTTGCTTTTGCAAAGAAATCGAATCTCGGAAAATAATGAGCAATTCGGGAAAATTCAATTCGTTGAGGCTTTCACGCACAAACACGAGAAGGCTTTTATAGAAGGGACCAAGATCATTCCGGAGACTGATCGAAGGGTTCGCCGGAGATTGATATCGGAGGAGAGGCTGCTCGTGAAACCAAAAACGAATCTCAACTAATGATGAGGATCGAAGAAGAACAACCAAGCTTGCTTGGTCAGCGGACTTGGCATATTTACACACGTGCCACGGTGTTATAGAGTAGGGGCATTGACCACTCTCATGTATTTTGTTTTTAATTTATGGTGGTGCTGCATGTACACCTTTACCAATGTACGAGCACCTGACCGTTGAATACGGACTGACCTACTACTAATTACTAAATTGCCTCGTAACTACCTACTCTCACCCCTAACGCACGTGATCCATTCTCACATCGACGCGTCTCTCAAATAGAACCCTCAGCTCCCTCACGAAAACCCTTCAACTCACACACACACGACGATGATGCTCATCTCCCACACAACCAACCACGATGAACAAACCTCAGTCCCTAGGGATCGTTAAGCACCAACTAGAAGACTCACCAAGCGCATTCCACATTACAGAACTCACCGAGCAAGTAAGGTAAGAGTAACCACAAAATTGAATATGTTTTTATTTTACGATTTTATTTTTTCATAAATTGGAACTATTCCTTTATTCCTATTCGAGCAAGTGACAGCATACAAGGTTCATTTTATCTTACGGTCCTTAATTCCTGAGGTGTTTAATTGATTCTTGGTTCTTTAGCTGAGGAAATTGTCTTTACCGAGAAACACATAGGAATTCTGGAGGAATAAACATTTCATCTTTCATGTTATGAATGCTTTATTATGTTAATAATATGATTTCTAACACACTTCATAACAATTCATGATACAACAATAATTCATTTCTCTTTAAGTGTGTTATGAAAGCTTTAAGCTTATTTCTTTATCTTTGATTATAATGTTCATTTCATATAACACACTCATTAATGAGTCGTGACATAATTGTAATTCCAAGCATACAACCATAGATATATCAATAATTCAATCATAAGTAAACAAAACCTCATAGATAACTAGGTAAGTAATAATAGAAAATATTTACACTAATCTAAACTAGATTCCTTACGAGTCAACAACTTTAAATTTAGAATTAAAAACTATATTTTTTTTCAAAATTGTGATTTCAAGTTTGCATTGGCAACACAAAACAATTTCTAAAAATTATTGGAAAATTAATATAGTTTTTTGGCAGACACAAAATATATCTTTATGCTTAATACTTCTCCCCCTATTTGTCATTAACAAAAAGGTAAGTGCAAAAGAAAAGAATTATACAATTTATAGGAGAAATCAATTTCTCTTATTGTTTTCTCCCCCTATTTAAAGGTCAAATGACACACACACACACATATATATATATAGGTTTCAAACAACAAGATCAACAATAGTCATTTGAAAGAAATCATAAATGAGACATGAGAGATTACAAGTTTTAAATTTTCAATGATCATACCTTGCCAAATGTATCAAGAGTTTCTCNAACAATATGTCTATCTATGCATTTGTCCATAATCAATAAGAATGCACAAGCATGGTATAAGGGACCAGAGATAAACAACAAGCACAAAGAGAACAAAAAAATTCAACAGAAGTTGAATTCCCCGTTTTAGATGCAAGATAAGTATATTATAAATAAACGAGAACAAAACATAATTGTCCTTTAAATAAAAGAATTTTCTCCCCCTTTTAAGGAGAATTTTTCAAATGTATGCTTCATTATTAATATTGCAAAGAAAAATTCCGTTTTGATAAAGCATAGTTTATAACTTGAACATGATTCTTACATGATCAGAACCACTAGAAATAAGAGAGAATCATGGATAAGAAACATTATCAATGAACATGATACCATTTGTTATAAGTTGTGATTTTCCATTAACCAATTCATGGAAACAACAATCTTGAAATTTATGATTATCACACTGTAAACGAGGTTAAGAATAGAAACACATACCCGGATCCATATCGTGATTGGATGGAATTAACGAATTCTTTTTCTCTCTCTTCCTTTGATCCTTTCAACCCCTTCTGATAGTGAGAAGAGCATTTTCTTTGGCAGACCTCAAACCCTAATGATTTCTGAATTCTTTAGAATCTTTGAATCCTTATTTTTCTTTAAGTAACACCATCTTATTTATAAGGGAGAGGGGAGGGTCGGTTTTAGCAAAATACCCCATACTAACTCTATCATCTTTTAGAGGATTAATTGTCATAATTTTAATCCCCTTTTATTAGAGTTAGCAATACTGTTAGTTACATGGGCCATAGTTATCAAAATCGCGAGTTAACTCGTAAAATCGAGCTAACTCGGGTGTAAACTCGTTTCTGGGTAAACTCGGATAAAATCGGTCAAACTCGTATAAAATCGCGAGTTCATGCACGAGTTCACGAGTTCATGACGGGGGCGAAAAACTGCAAAATGATGTTGTTTTGCGCTTCTGATGGGATTTGCCATTCGCCTTCAAATGGCACCGTTTTGCTTTGGAAAAACGTTGCTGTTTTGTTCTTCTGAAGATTAGGGCTATCGTCTTCTTCCTTCCTCTAATCATCTTCAATCTACCATTCTCCCTCACTGCCATACTGCCATTCGATCTGTTACTTGCCTCACTTCTGTGGTTCTGTCGCTTCAGCTGCCTCCTGCTGCTTCGTGCCTTTCACCATTCGTTCTGCGTTCTGCTCCTGCTCTACTCTCCCTCATCCGCCATTCGTCGTTTGCCCTGCTGCTTTTGCACTCACCGGCGCCGTCACCAATTTCGTGCTCCACTGCTCCTCCATCGCCACTCCGTCGCGGCGTCGCCATCCCTTCAACACTCCACCGTCGCACCAGGTATGAAACTCTGAAACTCTATTCAATTTATAATTCAGTTTGCCTTTTAATTTATAACCTGAAACTCTTTCTGTCCCTCTCTATCTACAGATTCTACACCACTCATTGCAGCTAAAAAGTGTGGTTAAATGTAAAAAAATGAGTGACTCATTTTAAGAAACATTGACCAAATTGAATATTTTAAAAAATACAGCACCAAAGTAATTATTTGGGTATAAGTAAGAGACCAAAAAAAAGTTTTACCCTTAAAATTAACAAAGATCAAAATGGACCTTTTAATTTGTTAAAGATTAAATTAACCCAAATTTAAAATTGACAAGGATCAAATTAAACCTTTATTTTTGTTAGGGACCAAGTTGGGCGGTGATTTGACGGGACCACAATGGACCTTTATTCTTAATTTTTTAGTATATCAATGACAATAAATCAAAGCCACTACAAATGGTCTAGTCAATGACAATAAATCAAAGCCACTACAAATGGTCTAGTGGTGATAGACTTGGGTAATACTTCATCCATTTTTTTGCTTGTCTACCTTTCTATTTTGGTATTTCTACAAATACTTGTCCATTTTCTAAATTTATACCGCATTAATTATTCTTTTTTTTCCTACTATACCCCTATTAAATAAACACGATCTTTCATAGTTATACATTACTAATAATTTTAACTACCTCCATTATCTCTATATTAAATAAAGGCAATTATGTAAAATACTATAAATTTTTTTCTTACTTTCTTACTTTTCAATCATTTCCTAAATACCCATTTGCAACTCAAAATAGACAACTAAAAAAAATGGAGGGAGTAAGGATTATGTTAGGAATTCAAACCTCAGTACCAATGATGTATAAAAAAAAATGATATCGAGTTTAAACCAATGATCTCATGCATATTATCTAAATGCCAATGATGTATAAAAAAAATGACAATAAATTTAAACCGATGATCTCATGCATAATACCCAAACTCCTCACCACCACTATAACATTGACTTATAATCCAAAATTATTTTGAATACGTAGGATTTTAAACTTTTAATATTGGAACAAATAAAAAAAAATGGAAACCAATCAATTGCCGAATAACTTGAACGAAATTTCCAAAGATGACTCTAATTTATGGTATTTAAATGTATATCATTTTTTTGGTATGATCACATTTTTTTTTAATCAGATGGGCATGTAATGCCCATTTTTGGTCTCCGATGGGACTCTATTGGGCCAGGACGATAATTAACAGCAAAGAACAATTTGGGCTTATACGGCAGTGTCGGCCCACTAAAAACCCCATTTGTCACTATATATCGCGTTTGCGAGTTTAGTTACCGCCTCCTCTTCGACTTGCACCTTGCTTCTTCAACCCTGCCCTAGGGAGAGAGAGGGGTGAGGGTTTATGCTCTAAAACCCTAATTCGATTTCAAGCTCCGTAGCCCTAACGCAAGGTATTTTCCTTTCTCTCTCTTGCGCCTCAACTGCCATTGATTTCCCTTGCTTGTAGTCGATGCTTCTACGCGGGGTTGATTCTTTTCTCTGTTTCAGGTGTATATTGGAGTTGGCGGAAAATGCTCGTGCTGTTCGAAACGCCCGCGGGCTTTGCCCTTTTCAAGGTTCTGGACGAAGGGAAGCTTTCCAAAGTTGAGGTAGAAAGCAGTGTAAATTACTGTTACCGTGTTTTGCTTCTTGCTCGCCAACTCTTTGATCTGATTGGCTCATTTCCTTTTTGTGTAATTATTTTATTGCAGGACTTGTGGAAAGGTTTTTCCACTGCAGACTCTGCTAGACAGGTTCTCTATCTCTGCCTTGTAAATTGTGTGTTTGCATTTTTTTTTTTTGGGGATGATAGCAGCTATATGTTAATGGGAGAACTCTAGTACTAGTTTTTTTACTCGTGACTGATTCTGGAGTATTTGGGTATATTACTCTGACTGGTAACTGGTGCCAAACTATAGGTGGTCAAGTTGAAAGCTTTCTCGAAGTTTGAGAATACTACCGAAGCTCTGGAGGCAGCTACTTTGCTGATTGATGGAAAAGCTAGCAAGGGTCTGCGCAAGTTCCTGCGTTCCCATTGCGAAAATGAAACGTTGGCTGTGGCTGATTCAAAGCTCGGGAGTGTGATTAAGGAGAAATTGGTATGCTCATCTTAGTTCTCCCTAGAAGCTTATGATGATCTTTACGTTTTACTCATCTTGTAGCTAAACTTGCTGGTTTTCTTTTTTTGGTTAACCTTGCAGAAAATTGATTGTGTTCACAACAATGCTGTTATGGAGTTGATGAGAGGTGTTAGAAATCAGTTAACTGAACTCATTGCCGGCCTAGCTGTACAAGACATGGCCCCCATGAGTTTGGGTTTATCTCATAGCTTGTCCAGATACAAGCTTAGGTTTAGTGCTGAGAAGGTGTGTGGTCTGTTGACTTTAAGGATTTATCAAGTTGCACTTTATCATCATCATTGTTCTATTTTTTTTCTTTTCTAGGTGATGGCCTTTTTTTTATGACATTTAAAGTTTTCCTTGTTGATTTTTCTTATGGTAATATAAGTAATTAACTATGCAATTCAAAAAAAATTCTACCTGAACTTTGTTATAATTCCAAAGTTGTGTGAACCTATGTCATCAGCCAGATAATTACCTAGATTCCTTAGGTTGTTCAGTACACTACACTTTTCCTGCTTTCTGCCTTTTTGGTGACCATTTCTATTGACGACCTCATTGTTAGGACTTATGGGGTTCAAATTGCTCTGCTTTCCAGTGTTTCTGAATAACTGAAAACTTAAGGACTTCCAACAGTTCCTGGTTCTCTTGAGACTTCAATTTGTATGTTTACTAATTTATCAATTATTCGTCTTTTTGGAATAAAATTTGTCTTGATTTAGATTTGGATGGAAATTTTGATCATTGCAAGTGGGTGTTTTGCTATCTTTTCCTGAATATTTTTGTTTGTATTTGTATAGTAGTATTTACTGACTTTAAGATGCTTGTTTAGGTGGATACCATGATTGTCCAGGCTATTGGTTTACTTGAT